>CM061070.1:52102647-52197647 GCA_030762895.1 Sophora flavescens
TGAGATCCAAAGACCAGAATGATATCGGACAATTTGTTCAACTTTTGACTCTGGAAGGATCTGTAGCAGGATGCCACCATATCCTTTTTCTGACACATCAGTCTGGACTATTAGACTTGCATCGGGATGAGGAATACCAAGACACGGTAGAGACTTGACTTCCTGTTTTATCTCAGCCACTAATTTTGACAACTCATCAGACCAAGGTTTTGGATTCTTAGTCTTTCTAAGTCTACTATACAATGGCTTGCATTTTATTCTAATATTTGGAATAAACTCAGAAACATAATTCAAACAACCCAAAAATCTTTGCAGTTGTGTTTTATCTTTTAACTCATTTGGAAAATTATCAGCAAAGGCAACGCTTCGGCTGATGGGGGTAATTGTGCCCTGAAATATTTCATGACCCAAAAACCTCATTTTTGTTAAGCAAAGTTTTGTCTTTTTGGCAGACAAAGCCATTCCATTTCTTTTTATGGTTTCTTTGAAAACATTTAAATGTTTGAAATGTTGATCCAAAGAATTTGAAAATATTAAGATGTCATCGATGTATATTAAAGCAAACTCAGAATGAGGCTTTAATATTTCATCCATTATATTTTGAAATTCTGAAGGTGCGTTTTTCAGACCTAAAGGCATTACATTCCATTCATAATGACCTAGAGGCACAGTAAAAGCAGTTTTATATTTATCTTCTTCTTTTAAGGCTATTTGATAATAACCTGATTTTAAATCAAATTTTGAAAAGATAACCGCATTATGCAGTCTTTTTATTAAATCCTTTTTGTTAGGTACAGGGTAGCGGATCCACTATAATGCTTTATTCAAAGGCTTATAGTTGATGACCATTCGAGGTTCACCACGTTCTATTTCAGAATTATTGTTGACATAAAAAGCTGTGCAACTCCAAGGGGATTTGCTCGGCCTTATCAATTTTTTATTTAAAAGATCTTGTATATCTTTTTTGCAAAACTCCAAAGTTTCACTATTCATCTGAATAGGTCTTGCTTTGGTTGGTATGTTTCTTTCATCAAAATGTTTTTCATACGGTAAAGCTACAGTATGAATTTTCCTATTCCAAAATGCATTTGGAATAATAGAACATACTTCTGTTTCAAATTCCTTTTGAAGAGCAATTACCTTTTCCTTTATCAAAGGATCTTGTAATTGTTTTTCAATTTTCTGATATACAATTTCTTTTTGTAGAAAATTGATCTGGTTTTGCTTTCCATTCAGAATAGACAGAAAGTTATTTTCAGAGAGAATATTTAAATCTTTTGATTTTACAGGATTTAAAAATTCAAAAAGTATTTCTTGATGATTTCTATTGGTGGTTAAACCCTTTTCAAAAACTCCAAATGGATATAATTGAGTTATACTAAAATAATTTTCTTCCCAAGGATCCATGAGGAGTTATGCTCTATCAAACCAAAGTATCCTCTAATGCCCGGCCAGATGGAAGATCTGACAAAGGAAGCCAAAGGAACACCTCTTCTAAAGAACCTGGATCTGCAGAGGATAGCCCAGTCTTCATTCGAAGAGGAGACCATCCAACTCAGCTTTAACATGGCAGCCTCATTAACCAATCTTGCTGATCTGAGGCCCAAGCCACCTTCAGCCAATGGCTTACACAGCTTACTCCAGGCAACAGTTACAATTTTTCTAGAGTGAGTGCAACCAGACCAGATGAAGTTCCCCAACCATCTATCAATGGACTTTAGCAAGGCAATAGGCCAACTATAAACTTGAAAACTATACAATAGCATGCCTCCAATCACTGACTTTACCAGTTCTAGTCTGCCCATAATTGAAAGCAAGGAGCCCTTCCTAAAATAATTTGTTCTGACATATTTTTAACAAGTAAAAATGTATTTTTAAAACAAACTCCATTGTTACAAATACTAGCTTCTTCAAGTTTGTACTTAACTTGAAGCTTCTCATTATTTGCAGTATAGAGTTTTTGAATTGTTTTCTTATAATATTGAGTAGGGATCAATCCTTCTTGAATACAATTCAGATCAGCACCTGAATCAATCAAGGCAATAAATGGTTTGTGAAAAGAGTTTTTAATTTTCAAATTAACTTTCACATGCCATTTTTGCTGTAAGGTTTTAATTCTCATTAAAAAATGATCTTCTCCCAACTCAGTATTACCAGTTGGAAAGAACTGTTTTAAGTACCAGAACCCTTAGGCTCTGATACCAAGAGGGCCACTGCGGATCATTTCACAAAAAGATATTAGAGACATATTAAAAATATTGATGAAAATAGCAAATATCAGAGTATGAAAATAAACTTTCTAAAAGAAAGGATATATGAAAGTAGAGATTTATTTTGATTTTACAAAGATCACTATATGCCACAAGTTTAGGCGAGTGATTATACAAAGTATTCAAAGATATTACAAGAACTTACAAATACAAGAGGCTCTTAAGAAAACTTGAAAACACTGCAAGATTACAAAAGAGAGAGATTAGTAAGTTCAGAGTGAAGTAAGCTCTGTCTCCAACTGAGTCTTCAAGTTCCTTATATAGAGGAGGAACCTTCAGCTTTGAGCCACGGACTTCAAATTTTTCGAATCCGAAAAGCAGGTACTATTCTTCTTTTGACTTTGGTACCAGCTTTACTGTTTAACTTTTTCTTTTGTCTGCCACGAGAATGCTTTCGGCAAGTCACGACAAACAACTTTTCTTTTTATAAAGCAGAATGGCACATGGGCGGCCACATTTGTGTCTATCAGACTCTGCTTTAAATATTTTAATTTGAGTGGGGAATCAATTCTGTCTGCCATCTTTATTTTAGTGGGAAGATGCGACAAAAACTTATTAAAAATCAACAAATCCAACATCTGGGTCATTATTTTCCAGATAAGGATTATATTCTTCAAGATCTTCTGCAGAAAACTCTGGTTCTTCGATGGGCTCATCTGAACCAACAGTCGAGGCAGCTTCTAATAATTTTTTCTACAATTCTGTTGGGGAAGCAGCATCAAAGGTTAATGTATATGGAGAAAAAGGACTTTGGGGTTGAGAAATCACTGATGAAGAAGTCCCAACTATATTCTTTTCCTTGTTTCTTGCTGGTGAATTTGTTGGAGTAGACACAGACTGAGGGAGTCTCCTTTTCTGAAGTCCATGTTTCTTCCAAGTTTCAAATTTTGTTAGAACAAAATCCTCATTAAATTTTCTCCACCATGAAACCATAATGGAGGCACATATCCATCGAGGAAAAGGTTCTGGAAGATGTTGATGAACATCATAGCTATATATGTGTAGCCATGAAATTCCAAACTGAGCACAGAATTTTAACAGTTTTTCATGAGCTGGGATTTTAGGGGTTAGAGTTTTGTACTCTAAGTATGTTGAGTATATAGCATTTGGGAAAATCTCAACGGATAACCCATGATGTACGAACCAATCTAAAAACCAGGAAGGGTAAGTAGATTGATTGCTTAGTATTTGAAAGTACCAGGAGTGTTTTTCATTTGGGATATTTAAGAAAGAGTCCCAAGCACTCTGGTAATCAAAATAGTCATAAACTGTAGGGTCGAATACCCTGGAGAATCTTTTGGGTTTTAGAGGGTGCTGACCCCAATCTGACATGGTCAACACTTTTAAAATTTTACACTGGGAGTAAGCCACTTTTGACTTATCTTTATCATTATAATTTTCAACTATTTCGGCTGACCCAGAGTCTAACAGTATGAACTGATAGAATTTTAAATTCTTTTTGGACCCATAAGATTGGATCCAACCAAAACCATCTGCACAGTATTTTGAATAAATATTCCATGGGCCTGATACACTATTAGCTGGATCTCCCATTTTGGGCTCCAATAGTAGCAACTGTTGGCATTTTGGTTTGTATTTATGTTGGAGAGGTTCTCTGTCGGGGGTTTGGATTGGATTTTGAGTATTTTGGGCTGGGCTTGGTATTTGGACTGGTTTACCCAAAGGAGCAAACATGTTGGCTATTTCAAGAGATGATGAGGTATTTTTTGTGGGCTGCTGGGCCGATATTGGTGTTTGGGCTATTTTGGTTGCACTGGGTGCAAAGGAATCCAATGTTAAGGGTTTTGATGTGGATGAGGAGGGGGATGCCCCACCTTTGGTATGTCCACCTCGGGACCCACTCATTTTGACGAAGATTCCTGCAAAAATTCCCTGGTTAGATAATCAGGGATGAAATTATTTTCTCCTTTTAAATATTCAATTTCAAAATCAAAGCAACTAAGAAGACTTTGCCATCTGGCAAAAATATGTTTTGAAACAAGATTTAACATCTTTTTCTAAAACATCTTTAGCAGCTTTGCAATCTATTCTTAATAAAAACCTTTTATTGAAAAGATCATCTTGAAATTTTGTGATACATAGCACTATAGATAAAATCTCCTTTTTTATAGTACTATATTTTTCCTGTGATGAGATCCAAAGACCAGAATGATATCGGACAATTTGTTCGACTTTTGACTCTGGAAGGATCTGTAGCAGGATGCCACCATATCCTTTTTCTGACGCATCCGTCTAAGTCATTCGCTTAATTCTTAGACTTGCGACATGCTGTGGACAATGGAAGTTCGCTCTGGACAACGTGGAAACAAAGACCTTGTCTATCCGTCGAAGTAGGTAAGGGAAGAAATGGATAATTATGTTATGATGACTATATGTCTGGTGTGTTTATTTTGATGTGTTTGATTGATGTTATTATTGTTGTGACTGTTTTGGTTGATTTTGAGTTCATGATATATTGATGATTTATGAAAATGTGCATGTTACATATATATGTTGAAGTTGTTGTATATGTGTTGAAGTTGTTGCATGGAAGCCTAACCATTGGTTAGAGCTCAAATAATGAAGATAAAACCTTTTAAGAAAACATTTACAAAGAAAATCACAAGTAAGGATTTCCTTTAACAAGGTTTTGAAAAAAAAACAGAGGGGGGGGGGGGGGGGGGGAGATTAAATAATTTTAATGTTTAATGAAAGTTTCAGAAAATAAAAACAGTTGTTATGAAGGAAAATCAATTGAAAATTTAGATGATTTTACACTAAGAAAAATCAAACTTTGAAAAGATTTCATGGTAAGAAACCATGAAGAAGAACAAATTTATTTTGAAGTTTTGGAAAAGATTTCTTTCAGTAACGTTTTAATGAAAGAGAAAATTTTTAGAATCAAAAAAATTTTATAAAGGGAAATTATTTAAGCTGAAAGATTTTATTTGGAAGCAAAACATAATTTTGAGAACACTTGTAGTAAAGTACCATAGAAAACGGTGTTCCGTCCAAATACCTCGGATGAGAGATACTCGGCCGAACTAGGTTTAGTGGGGTGTTTTTGGATTGTGCTTGACAGAATGTGGATTCTGCTCCTACGTATCCAAATGGGAATCAAAGCAAACGTAGTTCTGAATGAGGGGGTAAGCCCCCTATTTATAGAGATCTCTCAGGATCAAGCTCCGAAATAAGCGGAGAAATATTAGGATCGGGTTCCGAGATATACGGAGAGATATTAGGATCAGTCATTTATGACTGGTCCGTAAAGGACCGAGGTGTACTTGTCCCTACTTCATGATAGGATAAGTCCGAGTATTTATCCTCGGCGGTCCTAGTGTACTGATATGTCCTCGGCTTTGGAGGAGTTTGGGTTAAGGCCCATTGCCGGGGCAGGCTCGGTCAGCCCGAGGTATAGGCAAGTCTTCGGGATTACATTCTCGGCCAGTACAAACGGGATATTAGTTTCCAATGTTCTTAGAAAGAGTTTTTCTTTATAAAAATTAAAGGTTTACTATATTTTTGAAAGGGAATAGACCTTTTCAAAACAAAGGAGATTTTTAGAAAAGGAAGTGGAGTTCCTAAAGTTTAAAGTTTTGAAAATGAATTTCAAAAGAAAATGTTGTTGAAAAGAATTTATTACAGTAAAAATATCCGGTAACTTGGATAAGTTACGGAAGTTTTGATTTTGTATTTTTTTTCACTGAACGAAAAATAACACTGAAAAGTGAACCTAGTAACCGAGACGTCGGGATACTAGAGTTAAAGCACGTGGATCCATTATCCGTATCACAACATTGTGGACTGTGGGTCCTATATATGAAGTTGTGGACTGTGTGTCCTATTTACGTTGTTGTGGACTGCGTGTCCTATATACGTTGTCTTGGACTGTGTGTCCTATACACGTTGTTGTGGATTGTGTGTCCTATTTTCGTTGTTGTGGACTGTGTGTCCTATTTTCGTTGTTGTGGACTGTGTGTCCTACATACGTTGTGATAAAACATGGTGAAAGTAGTAAAAAGGTGAAAGTTGCTTTCTACGACCACAAAGTCTAAGACTAGTGCACAGGTATAGGACTGTTGTGATTGGACACTCGGGATAAAACATCCTGTGTCGATAATGAAAGTTTTAAAAAGTTTAAAATTTATGGATAGTGGTGAGCCTCGAGCCTCGACGAAGGAAAGAATGAAACATAAAGAAAAGCTACGAAAATACAATGTTTTTTTTCCATGCATTTGGCAGATGTGCCCAAATTGTTTTGTGTGAATGCCTTGAAGGGAAAGGTATCTTATGCGACGGTATATCATTGGTTCCTTGATGGACCATTATTTCCATGAGCCTTGTTCACTGTGCCTTGTGTAGGACGGTGTGCTCTGGAACCCACATGCGTTGATTACTGTGCCTTGAGTTGGACAGTTGCTGTGGGAATTAAGTTGAGCCATGGACATGTGTTGGCTATTTGTGCCTGAGTGGCAATTGAGCATGATTAGCTCAGTGGTTTTCAAAAACTGCATGGAGTTGGGGTCTCCGGAGACTAGGATAGACTGATGAAATATAGAAGTGTCATGTTTTCAAAAATGACGACGATTGATGATGGATGTGATTATTTTCTGGGAATTTATATGTTGAACATGAATGTTTGTATATACTTGTGGCTCTGTGTTTGGACATTTTAGTCATCATAATTCATCCATATATTAGTATATCACCCTTACAATATATCAGGTTTTGTTGGTCCTTTGTTGTGGTGCTTTGTTACACAAGGACAAGTGGTGTCGAGGAGTTCCTAACCTCACTTAAGGATATTACTCCCGATCCTTGAAGTGGTTGGCGAAAATTTCATGGTAAGAACTACGGAGTTCTTTCTAGTAGTTGTCTTCTAGAACGACCAGCTTAGGATTTTTCCTTGGGTTGTGTTTTGAGAAAGTCATTTTATGTGGTCTAAAACCTTTTTAAAATTCTATTGTCAATGATGAAGTATTTTGAATAAAAATCTGTTTATGGGTGTTGGTGAGTATAATATAATATAGTCGTACCTTTGTGTTGTGTGCGCTATTTTTAAGTACTCCGCAGAAAAGAAAAAGAAAAATTTTTACCCCCATATTTTCAGATTTATGAAAATAATAGTAGTTTTACTGAAAGCAACTGGTAAATTTTCCTTTTAATTTATTTCCGCATGTGGTTAGGAGGTAATGCCCAAGGAGGGTGTTATAATGGTTTTGATGATCTTCAACAAATGAAAATCTTTTGTAATGGATTGAGACCATCTACAAAGCTCATGTTAGATGCATCAGCGAGAGGTTCTATGAATTCAAAAACTGCGGAAGAAGCTATAAAGTTGGTTGAAGCTATGGCTTCCAATGATTATCTCATGAATCATGATACTAAGGGGATATTGGAGCTTAATTCTCAAAATGCAATATTGGCTCAAAACAAACTAATCACTCATCAATTGGAGGCAATCACAAAGTAACTTCATACTATGAGTTGTGGGCAAATACAAGCACAACAAGTAATGAGCTGTGATTTTTGTGGGGGAGAGCATGAGAATGGAAGGTGTGAAGCATCTATAGGCTCTCAAGAGGAAGTAAATTACATGGGGAATTATCCAAGACAAGGGCAAAATTCTTATTCAAATTCCTACAATCAAAATTGGAAGAAGCATCCTAACCTTCCTTGGAAACAAGAAGCTCCACAAGACAGCACACCACCACAACAACCACTACTAAAAAATCAGCCACCACTACTAGAAAACTTGAATTTTCAGACGGAATTTTCGGACGGAAATGTTTCCATCTAAAATTTTATGAAAATTTCGGACGGATTTCACACGGATTTGTTATTTTTTTATATTTTCCTTGATTTATCTCACGTCCGTCTGAAATCGGTCCGAAAGTTTCAGACGGATTTCACACGAATTTGTTATTTTTTATATTTTCCTTGATTTATCTCACGTCCGTCTGAAATCTGTCCGAAAATTTCGGACGGATTTTACACGGATTTGTTATTTTTTATATTTTCCTTGATTTATCTTACGTCCGTCTGAAATCTGTCCGAAAATTTCGGACGGATTTCACACGGATTTGTTGTTTTATTAATTTACTAGTCACACCCCCTATTTTACTATACACACCCTTCTCCTCTCTTCTAAATCACGAAGCCTCACCCGCCCTCACTTCCCATTTCTGAAAAACTCTCTTCTTCTTCTTCCTCTTCCTCCATCAACTCACACCTCCCTCTTGCTGCCAGAAACCGCGTGCCGCCTTATGACCGTCGTCCAGCTCGTCAGCCGCCGCTGCTTGATGCGGAAGAGGAGCCACGTGACCCAGTTTCGCCCCACACAGCTTGTTCATCTTCATCCTCATCGTGTTGCGCCGCCGTCGCGGTGACCCCTTGTCGCCGCCTCGGTGGCGTCTCCATCCATGCTGGTTCGACCACCCATCTTTCTTTCTACGAGTTTCATGTCCTTTGTTTAGTCATGCTGGCTTCAGAACTCACCTCACCGCCACTGCCACTGCCACCACACCGGAGTCGCCGCTGCCACTGCTCACCACCCCAGTCGCCACCATCTCTTCCTCTCCTTATTGGGTAAGTGTTTACCCCTAGTTTCTTCTAGATTCAAGAAAATCCCCAAATCAATTTTGAAACCCTAACCCCAGATTTTACCTAAATCTTAGTTCTTGCCTCTGTTAAGGGTTAATCTGCAAATTTCCTTTGCTTGAATTGAATTGCTTTGTTTGGAAATGCATTTGATATGTGACTTGTCTGCTTGATTGGTGTGGTGCACACCATTCTTCTTAGCAATGATAAACTGCATAGGAAATGAGCTTAACAAATTAAACCTACGAAGAGTGTGTAGAGTAACATCTATTGAAGTTGAAGTGAGTGATAATGCTTTATTTAATGTTTTTTAAGTGTTTACTATTGTATATGTTTTTTAATGTTTCACAAAGAGGTCATTCTTGGTTTTTCTTTTATTCCTTTCATGATGGTACTTAATGTTGGATGTGAAGAATGCAAGTACGATTGCTATTTCAAAACTTAAATAGTTAGGTGTGAAGCACTGATGTACTGTTAAAGAGGAGTAAGCTTTGATTTTGAAGGAAATAAGAGGATAGGTAAAGGATGGGAAAACTCTCAAACTCTTCTTTGAAACTCATGATTTGATCTCTTGGCTTTTCTCTCACTTTTCCTATTCTTGGCTTACTCTTACCTTCACTGGGCTTGCTTACAAATGCACTAGAGTTTGAAAGCTTTTAATTGTTTACTCTTCATCTTAGGTATTTTTCAAAGGGGTTTTAATTCAGCAAAGTCCTGACTATGCAGAAGTGTAATGTTTCCTTTAAAACCAGTGACATCATATTTGATGACTGTGTGGATAGATATGCAATTACCTTTCTTTTGCAGGCCAGATTTTGAGGCTGGATTGCAAGACTTTAAAAATCGTATAGCCAATTATGAGAAGGCAAGTCATTCATATGTACTTTCAATGATTGTTCTAGTTGAGCTTTTGCTTTAATTAGTGCTGATTTCATATTACCAGGTTTATGAGACTGTAGAAGAAGGATCTTACATAAAAATGATAGACATGGCCAGTGGGCATGGTGGGAAAATACGAGTGAGTTAAACCTTTAATTATGTCATTGCTTTTTGCGTTGAGTATAGCCCTTTTACATAGTTCATTGTCTGGTTAGTTATTTTCACAAATTTGATATGAATGTCTGTTGTCCATATGGTAGCTGTAGTTTGGGTTAGTAAACTAACAGATTCTAATAGTTAAATTAGATGTAAAACCTTGATATCGGAAACTTAAATGCCATAGTTTCACTTTACCTCTATCTTTATAACTATAGTTCCTCTTTGAGTCCACTTTATGCCCATTTTAATTATTTACTTGGTTCACTGAAAGCATAGAATTCAAAACTGTTTGTTCTGCAAAGAATCAATGTTAGAAAGGCATATTGCTATCACTTGCCAAGATTTCGAACTATACAAAGATAGTGTGAAACACACAAGTCGAACGACTCATCAGTCAGATCCAAAATTTTGTTGGTGGGTGTTATGTTAGGGCCCAGACCTATTAGGAAATAAGAAGGATTGTAATAGTTAGTTAGTGGGAGATGTTATAAATAAGGGACAATAAGAGTAGAGAGGATTCAGTAATAATTGAGCAAAGGCTCGGTTGGAAAAAGGGCAACCCTTGGAGGAGAGTTCCGTTTCCTATCAAATGTTCAATAAAATTGTTCATTTCATTTGTCTTTCTCTATCAAATTCTCAGTTCTGTTTCATTGGTTCGTAACAGTGGGTGACAAACTTATGATCAGAATGATAGAGTTAAGCACCAAGTGTGACAAGAATTGAACCATAGACCTCTTGGTTAACCAGGCTATGATACTGTGTCAACAAACTGCTTGGTCTATGAGTTATGTGTGCATGTGTAATATCTTAAACTGCAATATGAATAGAATTATATCATGTATTACATGGAAACTCTATTAGTCAGATGATCTTCGTAGGTATTTTTCAAAGGGGTTTCTAAGGTTCACAAACTTTCTGCTTTTCGGGTTCGGTTCTATATTCTTTAACCCATCTATTATCTGTTTTTTCTTTTCATTTGCTTCTGTGTGCAATGGTCCATGATGATTTCTTACTCATTTTATGGAGTTTTCCTCTGTATTGTCTTTGAGATACATGTTTCCTCCTCTGTCTTTGGAGGTGCTGGCATAAAGGACCAAATTTGTCATCTTACAGTTTCTCAAATGCTTTTACTCTATATTACTCTAAGACCTTTATATTTTAGTAAAACAGATGAAGCCACTGTATTAATCTATCTATCTATCCTTCTAAATGTTTACTTTGCTTGAATTTTTTTTGTGTTCTACATATATGTTCTCATTTCTGTACATTTAGTTTGCACAAAATTGTTGAGGTTCCCAATGTTTTTTCAGTAGTTGTTTCTGAATATATATAAATTCTCCTCTTTAGGCAGAGTGTACACCAAATATATTGGCTTTGGGCTTCTTGTTGCCATTACTGTTACTAACATTTGCTATGACTTTTAGTTATTATATTGACATTTGTCCCTTGTAATATTATTTTCTTAGTTAGATTAAATTTTGACAAAAAGATGGTAAGATTTCGCTTTAAGTGATTTGGGCATGTGAGGAAGGCCATTAGAAGACCCAGTAAGAAAAGTAAATCAGATGAAGGATGGTCCGGTAGTCCAATAGTAGAGACGCCTAGAAAAACCATAGAGTATTCCATTAAAAAGTACTTAAAACTAAATGAAGTATTTGAAGACATGATTTATGATAGAACACAATGGCGTTTTCTAATTTAGTGGGAAAAGGCTTTGGTTGTTGTTGCTGCTGTTGTTTGTTAATTAAATTGTATTCTAAATCACCAACACTGATTTTCAGGTACAAATTGGATGTTGTAAGTGCGGGAAAAAACTTCACCAAGATCAGCAAGGCTATCACTGCAGGATTCTTTTTCCATGCAGCAAGATCAGGAAGGCTAACCGTCTTGTTTGAAATTTGTTCAAATATGTCAAAATTTTCAATTCAGTTTTATCTCAATCTGTATGAAACTAAAACTTGAATAATGATTTTGATATTTCATCTCAGTATTGTTTCAAAAGTAAATTAAGCCAATTTAAAAAATTGAGTCAATTTCCTTTATAAAAAAAATAATTTTTATTAAATTTGTTCAAAATCCGTCTCAAAAGGATAAACATTTGTCTTAAATCCGTGCGAAAAGAGGACTGGATAAATTTATTTATTTAATCCGTGGGAAATCTGTCCCAAATAAAATCACAACATCCGTCCCAAATCCGTTGGAAAACAAAAATAAATCTGTCCGAAATTCGTCCGAACAATAACCAAAATCCGGACTTGCACATTGTCCATATTCCGTCCGCAATTCGTCTGTAAATATTTTCGGACAGAATTTGAGACGGATTTTATAATTTCCGACAAGAATTTTTCGAACGGGTGTCATTCCGTCCGAAATCCGTCCAGAATTAATTATCCGTCCGAAATCCATAGGAAACTTGTCTAATTTTCGTCTGAAATCCATCTGTAAATCTGTCCGAAAAAGATGGACTTCTAGTAGTGCACATCATAATGCTGAGGAGCGAATGAACAGTTTGGAAAACACTCTTGAACAATTCATTCAAGTCACGCAATCTAACTTCAAGAATGCTGATGCATCAATCAAGAATCTTGAAGTGCAGATTGGACAGCTATCTAAACAAGCCTCAAGTGCATTAAGTGCATGATTTTCGGGAAATACTACTAATAATCCAAAAGAGGAATGCAAAGTCATCATGTTGCGAAGTGGAAAGTTAGTAAAACCGGTTATTGATCATTCCACAAGCCAAAATGTTGAAAATTCTGAAGGGGCAAGAAGATGGTTGAGACTTGTGAGAAAGAAGAGAGTTTGAAAAGGAAAGAAGAAATGGAACTTAAAGATGAAAGGAGGGAAAAGAAGCTGAAATTAGTTGATGAAGATTTTATATTGAGAAAAACAAAAAGTCAGCTATTGAAGGAAAGGAACCAACCACAAGAGATCCTTTCTTATGTGAAATTGCCATATCCAATTGTGAAGAAGAGGAAAGAGAAAGAAGAGCCGTTTGATTTATTCTTAGACATTTTCAAACAGCTACAAATAAATATTCCATTTGCCGAAGCATTAGAGAGTATACCATCATATGCAAAGTTCATGAGGGAATGGCTTACAAAGAAGAGAAAATTTGCACCAAGTTAGGTAGTGGCTTTGACAAAATTGCAGCTCCATCCTCCAACAAAAGCTTCCACCTAAGTTGAAGGATCCAGGCTCTTTTACAATACCATGTGTCATTGGAGAGGTACTAAATGCTAGAGCCCTATGTGACCGTGGAGCAAGTATCAATCTTATGCCATTATCTATGATGAAGAGACTTGGTATTCATGAGGTAGAACCAACCATGATTTCATTGCAACTAGCGGATAGATCAATTAGGAGACCATATGGTTTGGTGGAGGATTTGCTAGTGAAAGGAGGAAAGTTCATATTTCCCATGGATTTCTTTGTCTTGGATATTGAGGAAGATGTGAACATTCCTTTGATTTTTGGGAGACCCTTCTTAGCTACAGCTGGTGCCTTGATAGATGTACCAAAAGGAGAGCTTATATTGAGAGTGAATGAAGAACAAATGGTTGTGAAGATATTTGATAAGGAGCCTATGGACACTTCACCAATTATCCATGCTCAAGTTCATTTTGTACAAAGTCAAGAGGTTCAGGAAATTCACAAAGAGGAACATCGGAAGAAAAAGAAGAGTAATGGAAGAAGAAGGAAAAAGAAGAAATCTCAATGGTCAAATCAATTCCAACCATTTTGGCCAATAGAAGATCAGCCATCAAAGAAGGAAAACACACCAATGTGTGATATTGAGAACAATGTGAGGAGTGGTGGAAAGAAAAGAAACAAGTCACCATTCTTCTCATCCTTCAAACCACCTTGAGCATTAAATAATCAGGCGTCAAGCTAGTGATGTTAAAGAAGTGCTACCTGGGAGGCAACCCAATAATAGATTTCCATTTTGTTTTTTAATTTTTGTTCTTTATCATTCAAACATAAATGGTTCATTGAAATGTTGAGTGGTTCCTTGGTGTGCAGACCATGTACTATGGTGTAATTGCTTTGAATTGTTGTGCAGGCACATCTCAGGAAAGTGGACCAAAGGAAGGGAAGAAATGACACAATAGAATGGTGAAAATGGCCCTATGATAGTGCTGGGCGCCACTGTGAGCATTGGGAGATGGATCAACCAAACATAAATAATATATATATATATATATATATATATATATATATATATATATATATATATATATATATATATATATATATATATACACATACATACATACATACATATATTCATGGCTTATCCATACACAGAAGAAAGGGGGTGCTCTTAACTCTTTACTTTGCAACCTCTTTACTTGACAAACCCCATTTGAATAATCTGCACAAACTTGTATTTTGAGTGGAGTTTTATGTAGATTTCTTTGTGAGCATGACACTTTTGCTTGGCTGAAATTTCTAGCATCATACATTTTGTACCAGCTGAGTACATGATTTCATTGAGACCGCTGATCCTTGTAACTTGTTTGTTGATAATCTTTCATACTATGAATGCGCAATACTGGATGTGCTTCTCTTGCACATAATCATGAACTGTGAGCTTTTGAGCCTAAACATATTACTTGTTCCTTCATGTGTGCTTGTCCATCACTTGCACATTCTCACTTTTTCTTGCCTTGATGTTTGTCACTGTTGCATTGTTTTTGCATATGCATACATGATTGAGACAATATTTCTTTGTTTAAGCTCAGTGCCACAATTGCTATCCTATAATTTGCCATTGCTATGCCCAATCGAGCCTTGGCCTATTTTTCTTGTCATGATAGCCCATCATAAGCCTTACTCGAAAAAACAATTTTGTCCCACTATTTTGGCTTAAAGGAATGTTTGGACTTAAGTTTGGGGTTGCTCTCTTGCTTAGGGACAAGCAAGCAAATTAAGTTTGGGGTGAGAGTAGGCCACTATAGATGCCTACTGGAAAAAAAACTGAAAAAAAAAGTTTGAAAGAAAGAAAAAGAAAAAGAAAAAGAAAGAAAAAGAAAAGAATGGAAAAAAGAATGAAACAAAAGAAGCAACAAATGAAAAAAAAAAAAGAGGGTTGTAAATAAAAAAAAGGGGGAGTAGTACAAGTTATGTGCTTATATACTTGTTGTCCAGTTGAGCAATTGAAGCCCAAAAGTCAATATTCCTTGAAGCCAAAGTAGCTTAGCCTATATTCTTGATTATATCCACCCATACCTTAGCCCCACTACAACCAAATAAAAGACGTCACGATATGTGTTGCATTAACATTTGTGATATGTGTTCTTAGCATCTTGTCAAGATTAGGATTGGGGAGTGCATAGTGATTGGAATTGAGAGTAAACATCACCCAAGACAGGATGAGTGAAACACTTGATAGAGAGGTTGTAAGGGATATTCTTGTGCATTTAGTGGAGCTGATTTTGTAGTGTGTTTGATTGTCTTGAAACATGAAGCATGTGATAAATTGGAATTGATGCATTGATTGTGTGATGCTTCTGCATTTTGCAAAAGTGTTAAGGAGTTGAAGTCTTGCATGAGTAATGTGTTTCACAAGAGAATTGAACATGAAAATCTGTCTCAAACCCCTTATCTGAATTTAATTGTTTGCTTGAGGACAATCAAAATCTCTAAGTTTGGGGTTGTGATAAATGTGCAATATATGCTAATTTGTAAGTCCAAATAGGAATATGTTTGTAAATAATCTTAGGAGTTGTAGAGAAAAATGATAAGAAAATTAATGCACACATTCATTTGAATAGAGTTTTTGGTCTTTATATCTTCATTTGTGAGAAAAATACACTAAAAATATGTTGACAATGTGCAGAAATGGAAGTCTAGCGCTCAGCTCTGGAAACAGGCGCTCAACTCTGGCAGGACACAGAAAACAAGTGGTGCAGGATGAAGGCCAGCGCTGGTGTGTGGCGCTTAGCGCCACTAGGAAGCAGAAAAACCAGTGCCCAGTGCTGGTGTGTAGTGCCCAGCGCCTGCAGGAGACAAAAAGCCATGTTTTTGCACAGCAGTTCGGCGCCCAGTGCTGGCAGATGAGCAGAAAAGTATAAATACGTGATTGGACATATTTTGATGGATCTTTTGATCATTTTTAGCACGATTTCACCTTGGAGCGCACTACATTATCTCTGCATCCTCTGGAGATTCAAGCTTGAGAATAAGATTTGGAGATCCTATGGCTTCTTCCACTCATTCCTACTCAAGTTCTTCCAACTCTTCCTTTTTACTGAGTTTCTAGATTTCTTAGGTTAGGTTAATTAGGATGAATTCAATTGGATCTTGATGTAAGTACGTTTTACCCATGATTTCAATTCAATTTCGTACAATTTGAGTAATCTCTTCTATGCTTAATGCGTTTCTTTGACTGGTCATCTCTGAAATTGATTTCAAGTGTGAATGCATAATTGGAAAATTAGTGTTCATGCTATATTTGAAGTAGATTACTATTGTGATATTGATTCTAGGAATAGAACTTCATTGCAATATATTCTTGTGAGTCTTATGCTTAATGGTTGTGCTAATTTTGCATCACCTAAGGAATTAGGGTTCTTAATTGGTAGCAAAAGGATTTATACTAAGGAATTAGGGATAAATCTAAATTAGTGACCTGAATGTCAATTGAATGACTTGAATTGAAGTTAGGGTTGAACAAAATTACATTAGGTGAAAATTGAGGGATTCCGATACCTAACCACTTTTACCTACATTGAATTCATTCTTTATTTGAAATTGATTCATTCATTCTTGTGACAACACTTAATCCAAAATTCATAAAATCTTGTGGAAGTGTGAAATTCATTCGTTCAAATATCAATTGCTTAGGCTACGTTGTTACTTGATCACAATTCTCGTTGGGAACAATACTCTACTTTCACTTTATTACTTGTACGATTTGGTACACTTGCCAATTCATCAACATTAGCCTATAAGGATCAATATCAAACAATATCATTAAGTAGGTTTTTGGTTATAAAAAAAAAAAGGAAAGGTGAAAGCGCTACTTAACTTATATTTATATATATATATATATATATATATATATATTTATATATATATATATATATATATATATATCACTTCTTCACTTCCTAATTTTTACTTTTGATTGGAAATTTATATGTTTGGCGCGTGTAAATATTGTGTCATGTTCACATAAAGAGATGAAATTTTAACTAAAGTAACAGAGACTCTATACAGTGTATTTGGAAACAAATTATAAAGAAGACTACATGCAATTATCAAACAAATTACTTTAGTAAGTGTGAACAACACTTCACTCAATATAACTTGAAGAACCAATAGAAACGTCTGATAGAGTTTGATCTGAGATGTTTTGTAGATCCTCTTGAATCATTTCTCCTGGATATAGGGAAGGTTTTGGTGGTATTTCAATGCTCTCAATTTCTCCTTCCAGCATCTCCACTACTTTATTCATTGAAGGACGATCACTTGGTTTTAACTGTATACACCAAAATGCGACTATAATCATCTTCTTTGTTATTTTGTTTTCCTCCTCTGTGAGTTCTTCCATTTCTGTATGTTTTTCTTTAGAAAGTTGATCATAAATCCATAAGGGAAAGTAAAGCTGGCTTGAATGCTTTGCATGGGGATTCAAATTTTTCCTTCTGCTTGCCATCTCCATCAAAAGCATTCCAAAGCTATAAATGTCAGCCTTGTAGGATACTCCCCGAATCCAAGTGTATCCAAGTGTTCCTCTTGCTCCGTCAAAGTCACTACACTTTTGTCTATAGGGTAAAGCTTTGCGAGACCAAAGTCAGAAACTTTAGGGTTGAAGTTTTCGTCAAGAAGGATGTTGTGGGGCTTGATATCAAAATGCAAAATCTGCATCTCACAATCATGATGTAGATAAGCAATACCATGAGCAACTCCAAGAGATATCTCATATATTTTCTCGTATGTTAAGGAGACATTCTCTTGTTTTGAGAAAATATATCTATCAAGAGAACCATTAGGCATGAATTCATAGACAAGAGCACGTTTTGATCCCTCAGCACAAAACCCAATAAGTCGTACCACACTGGCATGGTGTATTCTTCCTATGGTTGCGACTTCACTAATGAATTCTTGCCCATTAGCCTTTGATTTTTTCAATATCTTTATGGCTACAAATGGCCCACTACGTAACTTTCCTTTATACACAAGGCCGTACCCTCCTTGGCCTAGCTTTTCTTTAAAACCACTAGTCATATGCTTTATTTCTTTGTATGAGTACCTTATTGGCATTAGGGTGTTTCCTCTCAAAAAATCTTCAATATTTTCGTACATTGATGTATGTTTTCTTCGCCATTTGTAGACCAACAGTGCAATGAAACTTACAATACCCAATAGAAACCTAACTGTAATGTATGGAAGGACATACCTTCCCATGACGTCTCCTATATGATATATTTCAATATAATCATATACAACTTCATTCTTATGGCGTAAACCTGCATGATTATACATCATCCAAAAAGCGATTATATTTAATCCCAAAAATTCAAAAACAAAACCATTTTATATATTTAATCAATTATTATTTAACTTTTTCATAAATGTTTAGGAAAATTATAATTCAATATTAGACATCTATATTCTAGTTTTAATGCTTTGATTTGAGACGTTACATATTTTTCCAAAATTTGCCTTTGAATAACAACACTTCATAACATGATAACCATGAAATCGAGTGTGGTTATTTTTTATGTTTATTTTGCCTTCCCAAGGTTTTTCCCTTGATAAAAATTTTAAACAACTCAATTTGATAAAAATTATACAAATTTAATTCAAAATAAGAATTTCACATATATACATGTTCAATTTGATACAAAAAAGTTAGAAGAAAAATGAGCTCCAGATGAAACATTCCCAAGGTACTGTTCAAAAGTGATTGTGCTTTTTAAAACTCAAATGAGGATGTACCACAGATTTTCGCCTCAACACAAATGTAAAATTCTTAATGTGGGAAAGTGACAAGTAAAAGTTATCTCTTTCTATATAAATATTTGATGTACTTTTCATTCAATTAAAGACATTCATATATATATATATATATATATATATATATATGGGATATATCTAGTGAGAGAGCTTTCTTATATGAGAGTGAGAGGATTAAATCTTGACCATACAACCATACATGAATGATTAAGATTAAAAGTTATTTCATGATTTTAAAATGTCACATGACCACTTAAAAAAGTCATATGACTTTATGATTTAATCTTGACCTTTTAAAATTTGATCTAATGACTATGATATAATCCTCTCACTCTCACATAAAAAGACCCTCCCACTTGAAATGTCCCACAATATATATATATATATATATATATATATATATATATATATATATATATATATATTTGTGGATTTTGCGGATATTAATCTTTGGTATAATCAATGTTCAAATAAAATTATAAAAACGGAAATATCTGCCATGAAATAAAATCTTACCTGAATATAAACCAAAGGCAAAACCTGTAAGATATTTGTGTAAAGTCAATACATCGAAAATAGAGATAAAAGATTGCCACAATTTAAAGAAAAATAGAGTAACGACATGTGGATTGGATTATTATCAAAATAAATTTATCATCTTGTAAATAAACAAGATTTATACTGATCTCACTATGCATGGCAACGAGACCCGCACCCGCGGGTACCCACCCGAATCCGTCCCGATTTTGACTGAGAAAACCTGTTTTGATTGGGGACGGGGGCGGGAATGGGGATCCTGATACCAACCCCGAAGTCGACCGGTGTTTACATAATTACAATAATACACTTATATTTCTATATAGGGGATTGGATTTTATTTTTTATTGAAAGGTTATATTCTGTATAAAGGGATACTTTTAAAAGAATTCCAAAATATTTTATTGTCCTTTTATTCGGGTGCTATGATGCTATCAGTGTTATTTGAAGCATAACGAAGTGCTTCTTTGGCACTGTTTCTTTTAAATTTGTAGTTGAAAGAAAATCAAGTTACAATATTTAGTTGATTGTTTTAATTGTATGAAGATTTTAGTAGTTTATTTTTTGGAAGTGCAATTTTTCAGTTATAAATTTCAATTAAAACAAAATAATTTTTAGATTTGATTACTCGTTTACGGTGGTGGGGCCAATGCAGAAACTCGACCGTTTCCGCCCCGCCGAATGCCACCCCTAGATCTCACGGACTGTGTTTTTGGCCTTTCCATTAATGTTAATGTTTCTATTTTCTCGAAACGAAATGTCAACTTTAGCATGTCAAATATTTGCATATGTGGGGCACGTAACAAAATATAGAGATACCTATATAACTTAAGAGAGAAGCTTCATTTGGAGGGATATTTCTCTATTAAGTCAACGCCTATGGGTACTAACATGATTTTGTTAGAAAGTGAGGTGGAGGGAGCCATTAATACCATGGTTAATGATGCAAAGGTGTGGGTGGGAGAATGGTGTGATGAAGTTCGTTCATGGAGTCCGACTATAATATAGACAACGAGCGGTTTGTGGGGTTGGAATATTTTGGAATCCCAGTTCACACTTGGTTTAATGATTTTTTCAATCTCCCGGTTGTAACATCTTATCCATGTTTCTTTATCAATAAATATATATTTTAATATAATTATTTGTGATAAAATTCAGAAGATGATTTTATTTTAAATAAAATTGTTTTCTTGTGTAGTTTTACTGTATGAAGTCACAGTAAAATTTTCGGTCGAAAATTCAGACGAAAGTTTATCTGGGTTTTCACAGCCAGTACAAGTTTACTGAGCTAGAGACCTAATCTTGACTCGTGAACGAGACGATTAGTGTTTTTTTTATGTTTTGTGTGGGTTTGGAGTTTTTCAAAAAAATCTTGTTCGGGGCAAAATTCCGAGTGTTACCCGGACGAAATTGTCGGGAAATACGATCGGGAAAGTCATCTGATGTGCAATGGAGCATAGCAAAGAGGGAATGGAATGACTGATGTGAAAGTTATGACACCTTTTCAACAAGTCATACTTCACCTTTTCATCAAATAACATTTTTTTATATTCTCTCTCCAACCTTACCTCCACATCATATCTCCACCTTACCACACCTTATCTTCCTTCTTTCCCTACAAGCAAACCAACTTTTCTTTCTCTTCTTTCTTCCTTCCAGCCGTGACCCCTTCTTCTTCTCCCCCTTCTATATAAACTTCAACCTACAACACTTAATCACTTTTCTTCACTTCACACATTTCATACTTACATTTATTTCCTTACTTTCTCTTCTTCTCTCTTCTAAAGTTCATCTTTTTATCAAGCTTTTTACTTTAAGTTCTTCATCAAAGTTCTTCATATTGTTGAGGGTAATGATCCTATATTGTTTATTTTTCATGTTCTTGTCTTTATGTTCATAGTTTTGCTTTAAGCTTCCTTTAAGCTTTCAAACTTCTAAAATCTCTTAAAAATGGTAGAAAACTCCGTTTGAGTTGAAACCAATTTCTATGTTCTTATTTTTACTCCTACTACAACATACTAAAAGGTTGTGTAAAAAAAAATTCTAACCCTATTTTCTTGATGAGGCCGAAACCATACTTTTTGGTTTTGGTGGGTTTTGTTTAACTTTGCTTGTATGGACTTGTATTTGAGTTCTATTCCAAGATGATCATGACCAAGGGCTCCTTTGTACTAAAGGATGTTAGTTTTAAGTGATTGGAAAAGTTTAGAGATTTTACACATTTTCATGTAAAGGCCTAAACTTTAAGTAGTTTAAGACATTGATGCTTAGTTGATGTTTCTCCAAAGTGATCATGGTTTAAGGCTTCTTGATGTATAACGATGCTAAATCAAAGGGATTGGAAAGTTTGAAAATTTCTAACCTTTATTTTGTATCAAGGCCGAAACTTTAAGGTTTTTGGCAAAAATATTAAGTTTTGTTTTCTTCCAAAATGATCATAGATTAAAGCTCCTTATAATAAAGGATGCTATGTCTAAAGTAATTGGAAAGTTTAAATCTTCTTCATTAAGTTCCCTATGATGGCCGAAACTCATATGTTTGGACCTAGGAATGTGTTGTTTTGTCCTTCCAAAATGATTAAGGATTTAAGCTTCTTTATGTTAAAGGAGGCTATGTCCAAAAAGATTGGAGGATTTAAATATTTTTAAACTCACAAACATGTCAAGGCCGAACCTAGGTGTTCATGGCGTAAGACATTTGTTTTTTTGCCATTTTCCAAAATGATCATGGTTTCAAGCTCCTTACTATGTATGGATGCTAACCAAAAGAGATTGGAAAGTTTAGAAATTTCTAGCCTATTTATTAGTGAAGGCCATAAAACCCTAAGTCAAGTACTTAGTGGGATTTTTAATTCAACTTTGTTAAATGATTGGTGTTTAAGAATTTCTAGCACTTAAGGATCATAAATCCATGAGTTGCATAAATTTCGAAAAAAAAAACCCTATTCCTAAATTATTGTCTAAACCGAACCTATACCTTATGGTTAGTGTTCTTTGATTGAGTTTTAACACATGATTTCATGTTTTGTAACCTTAGACTTCCATCGCCAAGCGGAGTGAGGACGTTCGTGAGCTTTTCTCTTCGAATCCGAAACTCTTAACTTCCACATGAGGTAAGAGGGGATTTCCTAAAGATATTCAATAACTGTATGCATGTGTGTAGGTGTTTAACTGGATATTTATATGTTGATTGAACTTACTTGGTGATCTGATGTACTTGACCTGTTATGCTATTATCTGATGTTGAATATACTTACTCTAAATGTTATAATGCATATCTGTGATTTAACGTTTTCAATCGTGATATTAACATTGAACCGAGAATATATACTCTCGTTGATTGAAAGTTTGCTAAGCCAGACTTGTGTCTGTGCTCAACTGTTATAAGGATTAAAAAACCAGAATAAGCTTTGAAGATGAAGGGATTGATGTTCTTTTCCAAAAGCTCTTTAACTTAAAGAACTATTTTAAATATTGAAATGGTTTGGTGAACTATTGTTATACAATAGAAAAAAAATCATTTTCGAACTATATGTTTTCAAGTGAAAACTTTCATGAACTATTTGGCAATGTCCTATTGGGGGAAATTTTTCAAAGATAAAAGTATTTCAAAGATACTTTATAAAATATTTTCAAAGAAAAGGTTTTTCCTAAATGTTTTAGAAACTTTCCGATAGCCTGGATAGGTTATCGAGGATTCGGTTTTGAATTTGATTTTCACTGAACGAAAAAAATAAGTACTTAAGAAAGAGAATCTAGAACGCGAGACGTCGCCTCTAGTATTCAGTTATGTGCACGTGATCTTGGATCAGTGTTAATTCGAGACTATGAGTCCTATTCATGATGTTATGGACTGAGAGTCCAATTCTCGAAATCGAGGACAGTGCGTTCTGATTTCATTGTTGTGGGTTATTGTCCTTATCATGTTAAGTTTAAAACATGAATAAAAGTATAATTGATTTTTATAACCACATCCCTGGACTGCGGCCAAGGTTTAGGGCGTTGTAATTGAGCATTCGGACTGTGTGTCCTATGTTTCTGAGTTTTCAAGTGATGGGGAAATGATGATTTAGTCGTTAGCTTTGAGCTTCGACAGCGAAAAAGAATAAACACAAAGAAAACCTTGTAAACAAAATATTTTCCATGTGCATTTCCCCGGGCAGACGTGCCTTTCTTATATATCAGATACAAGGTGGTATCTGGGAGTCTGTCCATGTGATCGGTTTAGAGGCACATGTGACGTTGCTCGTCCTGAGACCTTAAATGCATGAGGGTATGGAGGCAACTGCCCGGTGGGCTAGAGATTGACCAACTCTAATTCTTCTCCAGTGAAACACGGTGTTGAGATCTCATGAGATTAGGATAGAGCCTGATATTGACGTGTCATGCATATTTTCGAAAAATGATTGTGCGGGCTTGAGATCCCTTGATATAACACGGTTACATTATGATTATGCATGATTTAACTGTTGACTTGATTATGTGTTGCATGTATCATGTATATGGTTGTTGTGGGATATATCTTATGACGGTATCTCACTCTTGCATATCTATATGTTCTTTTCCTTTTCTTGTATCGGTATATGTACGTGCTTTAGATGGAACCCAACGTTCCCCTAACACCCTCGATTTTGAGGAATGAGGTGTTCGACGAGGCTGGGCTAGTGAGGAACTGGACGGTGAGCGATGATGCGACGACAGCTACGTATCGGGCACCGATTACGACGACGGAGCCTAATGCCAACGGAGAACCGATCCGGAGGACTCACACGATCGAGACACGGACAGTGGCACTTCCACCTCCCTGGCTGTACCTTCATACTCTATATATGGCTGGACTTCTTCATCCACATGTTGAGCCGGAGGAACCTATCGAGGAGAACCCTGAAGAGGATCCCGAAGAGGATCCGGTGGAGGAGCCTCTTGAGTTGGTAGGCGACTGGTGGGAGGACGACCTAGAGGCAGAGTACCATCCACAGGACCCCGGAGAGGACAATGTTCCGATTGACGATGGAGGTGAGGTTATCGATCTGGAGTCTGATATCTCATCTGGAGGTAGTGTTTGTGGCCACTCAGATTGTAGGAGGCTTTGGTGATCGTCATCAACTTTTTGGAATAGTTCTGTTTGTCCCTGGCTTTTTAGAGTCTTCTTTTGAGTTCAGTACCCAGATTCCTCATTCCCAGTTTGATGTTTTATCTGTTTCTTTAGTTTATGTTTTCAGTGAAGTTGGCCTGTTTGTTTAAGGCCCGTTTTGTAATCCAAAAACTTAAGATCCCAATGGGGAAATGTTATATATGTATCTATGTATGATGTTTATATTCATGTTCTGAGTGTTCATTACCTTTTCTTAACCTCTTTAAAAAAAAAAAAATTATGTACCTTTTCGGTAATTTGATACAAAAGGTTTTCTTTTCCGAAAACGACCAACGTTTTAATGTGTTCTTTTCCGAAAAAAGGGTAACCATGTGATGACCGAGTTTAGGGTGTCACATTAGTTGGTATCAGAGCTAGTCGAGTCTTTCGGGAATGTCTGGGTTAGGTCTGGTGTGTTGCTGTTGTGTTTTCTCTGTTTGGATGCTGTTTGAATTACTTCTTTTGAGGTAATATGTTGTGACCGGCGAGTTCTCTCTTTTGGACCGTCATCTGACTACTTGTGTGATATAGGTCAGTATGAATCCAAGAGGTGCTCGTGGACATGGACGAGGCAACGGAGGAATGGACTTCGCTGCTCAAGCGCTGGCTGATGTAGCTACTGCTATAGCTCTTCAAACTGCCAATGCTGCTGCTCAGAATCGGCAAGAACAACTGCGAGCGGAGCAACCTGCAGAGGGAAGAGATCTGGACACCGTCAGACGTCAGAACCCACCTCAGTTCAACGGAGATGTGGATCCGATTAAAGCGGACCTTTGGATTCAAGAGCTAGAAAAGATCTTCGAGTTGATGCATACCCCTGAAGAATCCAAGGTACCTTATTCGACGTTTCAGCTCGTGGGAGATGCCGAGTACTGGTGGAAGGGTACTAAGCAACTGTTAGAGGCTGAACATCAGGTGATCACCTGGGGAGTATTTCGCGGCAAGTTTCTGGACAAATACTTTCCCCAGAGTGCCCCAAAGGAGAAGGAACAAGATTTTATGAGGTTGAGTCAACGAGACCTGACGGTAGGGGAGTATGCGGCCAAGTTAGAATCACTTGCCAAATACTTCCGCTTCTTTCAAAACAACCCCAACGAAGAGTGGAAGTGTGAACAGTTTGAAGCCGGTGTGCGCTTCGAGATCAAAGAGTCAGTACTGCCCTTGGAAATTCGGAATTTCCAAGCGTTAGTGGAAAAGTGCCGAAAGATTGAGCTGATATGCAGAGGAAGGGATAACAGAGGAAGTGTAGGAGGACCTGTTCGTCCTAAGGGCCAGAACCAAGGTCAGAGTTCTAAGTGGAAGCAGAGGAAGCCATATTATCAGGCACCTAGCTACAACCAGAAGCAACAACAAGCTCGTCCCAGTGTTTCGGGGACAGGGAGTGGAGGCCGGAGAAACAACGATCAAGGCCAAGAACGAAGATGCTTCCGATGCGATGATCCGAACCACCTTGCTAATGTTTGCCCAAAGAAGGACTCCAAGTGCAACAACTGTGACCGCATTGGACACTTGGCAAGGGAATGTCGTGCGCCGAAGAAGGAGCAGTCAATCAATCATACCAGAGCAAGCAAGCCAACTGCCAAGGGAAGAGTTTACACGATGAGTGGTGCGGAGGCATCAAACTCCGGCAATCTCGTGCAGGGTGAGTGTGACATTGATGGTAATCTCTTAATTGTACTGTTTGATTCGGGTGCAACCCATTCTTTTATTTAGATGGATCGTGTGAAAACTCTAAACTTGCCTGTTTCTTCCTTACCTTATAATCTGATTGTTTCTACCCCAACTGCTAAACCTGTGACTGTTAATTCTGTTTGCTTAAATTGTCCTATCATTGTTCAGAGTAGAAATTTCCTTATAGACTTGATCTGTTTGCCTTTAGTACAACTAGATGTGATCTTAGGCATGTATTGGTTATCTTCCAACCATATTCTAATAGATTGTGCTCAGAAACCCTTAGTTTTTAGGGATGAGATTTATGGATTGTTATCTGCTAGCCAGGTAAGAGCTTCTTTGAAAGAGGGAGCTCAAGGATACATGCCGTTGTTTTTTCTTGGACGTCGAGAGTAAGTTTGACTTAGAATCCGCACCTATCGTTCGAGAGTTTCCGAATTTTTCCCCGAGGATGTACCTGGATTGCCACTGCTCGAGATATCGAGTTCGCGATTGATCTGATTCCAGTCACTGGACCAATATCCATGGCACCGTATCGCATGTCACCATCAGAGTTAGAAACCTTGTTGAAGGAGCAACTTGAGGATCTGATGCGGAAGAAGTTTATACGACCTAGTGTATCACCGTGGGGAGCTCCAGTTCTGTTAGTGAAGAAGAAAGATGGAACGGCTAGGCTATGTGTGGACTTTCGTCAGTTGAACAAAGTTATGATCAAAAACTGATATCCTCTTCCAAGGATAGATGATCTTATGGATCAGTTGCGTGGCGCGGCAGTGTTTTCAAAGATAGATCTGAGGTCAGGCTATCACCAGATTCGAGTAAAAGCAGAGGATGTTCCTAAGACAGCGTTTCAAACACTCTATGGGCATTAAGAGTATTTGGTGATGCCGTTTGGAGTGACGAATGCACCTGCTATATTCATGGACTACATGAATAGAATCGTTCGTCCTTATTTGGATCAGTTCGTGGTCGTCTTCATTGATGACATTCTGATTTATTCTCCAAACCAGGAGAAACATGCCGAACACCTTAGCATTGTTCTTCAAGTCCTGAGAGAGAAGCAACTCTATGCGAAACCGGAAAAGTGTGAGTTTTGGTTGGATCAAGTTCAATTCTTGGGTCATGTGATATCTCGCGAAGGAATCGCTGTGGATCCAACGAAGGTCGAGGCTGTGTTAGAATGGAAAAGGCCAACAACGGCAACATAAATCCGTAGTTTTGTGGGTTTGGCTGGCTACTACAGGAGGTTCATTGAAGGATTTTCCAAGATTGTAGGACCTCTCACTCAGTTAACTCGTACGGATCAAGCGTTCATTTGGACAAAAGCCTGTGAAAGAAGCTTTCAAGAGCTGAAAAGGAGGCTGACGACCTCACCTGTGTTGATCCTACCCGATCCCAGGGAATCTTTTTGAGGTTTACTGTGACGCTTCGTATCAAGGGTTGGGTTGTGTGCTGATGCAGAACCGGAAAGTCGTGGCTTATGCTTCGAGGCAGTTGAAGATTCACAAGAAGAACTACCCGGCGCATGATTTAGAGTTGGCGGCTGTGGTTTTTGCTTTGAAAATCTGGAGACATTACTTGTATGGAGCTACTTTTAATGTTTTCAGTAACCATAAAAGCTTGAAGTACCTGTTCAACCAGAAGGAGTTGAATATGTGTCAAAGACGTTGGTTAGAGTTTCTAAAGGATTACGACTTTCAACTACAGTATCACCCAGGGAAGGCGAATGTAGTGGCCGATGCACTAAGTAGAAAGTCGATTCACGCGTCAGTGATGATGGTTAGGGAGCATGGATTGTTGGAACAATTCCGAGATCTGAGTTTGTCGGTTGAGGTTATGCCAGGAAGGCTGTGTCTAAACAAGATCACCGTGTCAAATGGATTTATGGAACAGATAAAGAAGAAGCAAGAGACTGATCAGTATCTATAGACCGAAAGGGACTTAGTGCGGCAAGGAGCATTGTCAAAGTTCAGAGATGGGAAAGATGGGATCTTGAGGTTTGGTGAAAGGATTTGTGTACCTGACAATGTTGAGCAGAGGAAGCTGATTTTAGAAGAGGCTCATAAGAGTAAGTTGAGTATGCATCCGGGAGCCACCAAAATGTATCAAGACTTAAAGAAGTTGTATTGGTGGTATGGAATGAAGAGAGATGTAATGGAATTTGTCGCTTCATGTCTAGTATGTCAGAAAGCCAAAGTAGAACATCAGAGACCCGCATGAATGTTGCAATCTTTAGATATTCCCGAATGGAAGTGGGACGGGATATCAATGGATTTCGTAACTTATTTACCAAGAACTAGAAAAGGGTATGAGGCTATATGGGTAATTGTAGATCGACTGACCAAGTCTGCTCACTTTCTACCTATCAACATGAAGTACCCAATGAAAAGGTTGACTCAGTTGTACATCGATGAGATTGTTAGGTTGCACGGTATACCCTCGAGTATTATTTCGGATCGTGATCCGAGATTTACATCAGAGTTCTAGAAGGGACTACAAAACTCTTTGGGAACAAAAGGGAAATTGAGTTCTGCGTATCATCCATGATCGATGGACAATCGGAAAGGGCGATTGATGCCGCTTGAAGACTTGCTTAGAGCCTGCGTTTTGGAGGATGCAGGGAGTTGGGATGAGTCGTTACCGTTGATAGAGTTTACCTATAACAACAGTTTCCACTCAAGCATAGGAATGGCACCCTATGAAGCTCTATATGGTCGACGGTGCAGAACACCACTATGTTGGTATCGGGATGGAGAAAGCCTATTGTTAAGACCAGAGCTGGTGCAGCAGACGATCGAGAAAGTGAAGATGATCCAGGAGAAAATGCGGACGTCCCAAAGTAGACAGAAAAGTTACGCGGATAAGAGACGACGACCCCTGGAGTTGGAGGAAGGCGAGCATGTGTTCTTGAGAGTCACGCCAATGACTGGGATTGGCAGAGTAATTAAATCCAGGAAGTTCACTTCCAAATTCCTTGGACCCTACCAAATCCTTCGTCGTGTAGGTCCAGTAGCTTATAAGATAACCTTACCACCTTTTCTTTCCAACATCCATGATGTCTTTCATGTCTCTCAATTGAGAAAATATATTCCTAATCCATCACATATCATAAATTCTGATAATGTACAATTAAAAGAGAACTTGTCTTTTGTGACGTCACCAATACAAATTGCGGATAAGATGACGATGCAGCTCAGAGGTAAACAAATTCCTCTAGTAAAAGTCATATAGAATGAGACAACCGGAGAAGCTATGTGGGAAGTTGAGGATAAGATAAAGATGCAGTACCCTAAGTTATTTCAAGGTACGTAATCTCGAGGATGAGATTCTTTTAGAGGGGTAGAGTTGTAACACCTTGTTTTTCGTATGCTTCTTTATCAGTAAATATATGCTTTAATATAATTATTTGTGATAAAATTCATAAGATGATTTTATTTTAAATAAAATTATTTTCTTCTGTAGTTTTAATATATGAAGTCACAATAAAATTTTCGGTCGAAAATTCAGACGAAAGTCGGTCTGGGTTTTCATAGCCAGTACAAGTTTACTGAGCTAGAGTCCTAATCTTGACTCGTGAACGAGACGGTTAGTGTTTTTTTGATGTTTTGTGTGGGTTTGGAGTTTTTCAAAAAAATCTTGTTCGGGGCAAAATTCCGAGTGTTACCCGGGCGAAATCGTCGGGAAATACGTTCGGGAAAGTCATCTGATGTGCAATGGAGCATAGCAAAGAGGGAATGGAATGACTGATGTGAAAGTTATGACACCTTTTCAACAAGCCATACTTCACTTTTTCATCAAATCACCTTTTTTACATTCTCTCTCTAACCTTACCTCTACACCATACCTCCACCTTACCATACCTTACCTTCTTTCTTTCCCGACAAGCAAACCAACTTTTCTTTCTCTTATTAATTCCTTCCAGTCGTGACCCCTTCTTCTTCTTCTCCCCTTCTATATAAACTTCAACCTACAACACTTAATCACTTTTCTTCACTTCACACATTTCACACTTACACTTATTTCCTTACTTTCTCTTCTTCTCTCTTCTAAAGTTCATCTTTTTATCAAGCTTTTTACATTAAGTTCTTCATCAAAGTTCTTCATATTGTTGAGGTTAATGATCCTATGTTGTTTATTTTTCAAGTTCTTGTCTTTATGTTCATAGTTTTGCTTTAAGTTTTCTTTAAGCTTTCAAACTTCTAAAATCTCTTAAAAATGGTATAAAACTCCGTTTGAGTTGAAACCAATTTCTATGTTCTTATTTTTACTCCTACTACAACATACTAAAAGTTTGTGTAAAACAAAAATTTCTAACCCTATTTTCTTGATGAGGCCAAAACCATACTTTTTGGTTTTGGTGGGTTTTGTTTAACTTTGCTTGTATGGACTTGTATTTGAGTTCTATTCCAAGATGATCTTGACCAAGGGCTCCTTTGTACTAAAAGATGTTAGGTTTAAGTGATTGGAAAAGTTTAGATATTTTACACATTTTCAAGTAAAGGCCTAAACTTTAAGTAGTTTAAGACATTGATGCTTAGTTGATGTTTCTCCAAAGTGATCATGGATTAAGGCTTCTTGATGTATAAGGATGCTAAATCCAAGGGATTGGAAACTTTGAAAATTTCTAACCTTTATTTTGTATCAAGGCCGAAACTTTAAAGGTTTTTGGCAAAAATATTAAGTTTTGTTTTCTTCCAAAATGATCATAGATTAAAGCTCCTTATAATAAAGGATGCTATGTCTAAAGTGATTGGAAAGTTTAAATCTTTTTCATTAAGTTCCCTATGATGGCCGAAACTCATATGTTGGAACCTAGGAATGTGTTGTTTTGTCCTTCCAAAATGATTAAGTATTTAAGCTTCTTTATGTTAAAGGAGGCTATGTCCAAAAAGATTGGAGGATTTAAAGATTGTTAGTCTCACAAACATGTCAAGGCCGAACCTAGGTGTTCATGGCCTAAGACATTTGTTTTTTTTTTCCATTTTCCAAAATGATCATGGTTTCAAGCTCCTTACTATGTATGGATGCTAACCTAAAGAGATTGGAAAATTTAGAAATTTCTAGCCTATTTATTAGTGAAGGCCGAAAACCCTAAGTCAAGTACTTAGTGGGATTTTTAATTCAACTTTGTTAAATGATTGGTGTTTAAGAATTTCTAGCACTTAAGGATCATAAATCCATGAGTTGCATAAATTTCAAAAAAAAAAACCTATTCTAAATTATTGTCTAAACCGAACCTATACCTTGTGGTTAGTGTTCTTTGATTGAGTTTTAACTCATAATTTCATGTTTTGTAACCTTAGACTTCCATCGCCAAGCGGAGCGAGGACGTTTGTGAGCTTTTCTCTTCGAATCCGAAACTCTTAACTTCCACGTGAGGTAAGAGGGGATTTCCTAAAGATATTCAATAACTGTATGCATGTGTGTAGGTGTTTAACTGGATATTTATATGTTGATTGAACTTACTTGGTGATCTGATGTACTTGAACTGTTATGCTATTATCTGATGTTGAATATACTTACTCTAAATGTTATAATGCATATCTGTGACGAACTGTTTTCAACTGTGATATTAACATTGAACTGAGAATATATATTGCTGTTGATTGAAAGTTTGCTAAGCCAGACTTGTGTCTGTGCTCAACTGTTATAAGGATTAAAAAACCAGAATAAGTTTTGAAGATGAAGGGATTGGTGTTCTTTTCCAAAAGCTCTTTAACTTAAAGAACTGTTTTAAATGTTGAAATGGTTTGGTGAACTATTGTTATAAAATAGAAAAAAAATCCTTTTCGAACTATGTGTTTTCAAGTGAAAACTTTCATGAACTATTTGGCAATGTCCTATTGGGGGAAATTTTTCAAAGATAAAAGTATTTCAAAGATGCTTTATAAAAGATTTTCAAAGAAAAGGTTTTTCCTAAATGTTTTAGAAACTTTCCGATAGCCTGGATAGGTTATCGAGGATTCGGTTTTGAATTTTATTTTCACTGAACGAAAAAAATAAATACTTAAGAAATAGAATCTAGAACACGAGACGTCGTCTCTAGTATTCAGTTATGCGCACGTGATCTTAGATCAGTGTTAATTCGGGACTATGAGTCCTATTCGTGATGTTATGGACTGAGAGTCCAATTCTCGAAATCGAGGACAGTGCGTTATGATTTCATTGTTGTGGGTTATTGTCCTTATCATGTTAAGTTTAAAACATGAATAAAAGTATAATTGATTTTTATGACCACAATCCTGGACTGCGGCCACGGTTTAGGGCGTTGTGATTGAGCATTCGGACTGTGTGTCCTATGTTTCTGAGTTTTCAAGTGGTGGGGAAATGATGATTTAGTCGTTAGCTTTGAGCTTCTACAGCGAAAAAGAATTAACACAAAGAAAACCTTGTAAACAAAATATTTTCCATGTGCATTTCCCCAGGTAGACGTGCCTTTCTTATATATCAGATACAATGTGGTATCTGGGAGTCTGTCCTTGTGACCGGTTCAGAGGCACATGTGACGTTGCTCGTCTTGAGACCTTAAATGCATGGGGGTATGGAGGCAACTGCCCGATGGGCTAGAGATTGACCAACTCTAATTCTTCTCCAGTGAAACACGGTGTTGAGATCTCATGAGATTAGGATAGAGCCTGATATTGAAGTGTCATGCATATTTTGGAAAATTGATTGTGCGGTCTTGAGATCCCTTGATATAACACGGTTATATTATGATTATGCATGATTTAACTGTTGACTTGATTATGTGTTGCATGTATCATGTATATGGTTGTTGTGGGGTATATCTTATGACGGTATCTCACTCTTGCATATCTATATGTTCTTTTCCTTTTCTTGTATCGGTATATGTACGTGCTTTAGATGGAACCCAACGTTCCCCTAGCACCCTTGATTTCGAGGAATGAGGTGTTCGACAAGGCTGGGCTAGTGAGGAACTGGACGGTGAGTGATGATGTGACGACAGCTGCGTATCAGGGACCGATTACGACGATAGAGTCTAATGCCAACGGAGAACCGATCCGGAGGATTCACACATTGACACACGGACAGTGGCACTTCCACCTCCCTGGCTGTACCTTCATACTCTGCAGATGGCTGGACTTCTTCATCCACACGTTGATGCGACGGTGAGTGATGATGCTACGACAGCTACGTATCGGGGACCGATTACGACGACGGAGTCTAATGCCAACGGAGAACCGATCCGGAGGATTCACACGATCGAGACATGGACAGTGGCACTTCCACCTCCCTGACTGTACCTTCATACTCTACAGATGGCTGGACTTCTTCATCCACACGTTGAGCCGGAGGAACCTATCGAGGAGAACCCTGAAGAGGATCCCGAAGAGGATCCGGAGGAGGAGCCTCTTGAGTTGGTAGGCGACTGGTGGGAGGACGACCTAGACGCAGAGTACCATCCACAGGACCCCAGAGAGGACGATGTTCCGATCGACGATGGTGGTGAGGTTATCGATCCGGAGTCTGATATCTCATCTGGAGGTAGTGTTTGTGGCCACTCAGATTGTAGGAGGCTTTGGTGATCGCCGTCGACTTTTTGGAGTAGTTCTGTTTGTCCCTGGCTTTTTAGAGTCTTCTTTTGAGTTCAGTATCTAGATTCCTCGTTCCCAGTTTGATGTTTTATCTGTTTCTTTAGTTTATGTTTTCAGTGAAGTTGGCCTATTGTTTAAGGCCCATTTTGTAATAAAAAACTTAAGATCCCAATGGGGAAATGTTATATATGTATCTATGTATGTTGTTTATATTCATGTTTTGAGACCTTTTCTTAACCTCTTTTAAAAAAAAATTATGTACCTTATTGATGCGGACATGGGTAGGCCCAAGAGGTGCAATGCACCTGATCAGAGCAAGGGGGAGAATGTTGTAAGCAAGGGAGGGAATGTTGTAACTAACTCTGCCTAGCTGGCAGAGAGAGAGGGGAATGCTCATGTGCTGAGGTCATGAGAGAGGGTATAACATGAGGAGAGGAAGGTAGAATGGAATAGGCTGGAATTAGGATTTGGAAACCCTTGGGAGAGTGCTAGACCTCTCGAACTGTCTAGTGTCCATTGTAGCCCTCTTTGTTTTCTACTTTCCAGATTTTCTTTTCCGAAAGCGACCAGCGTTTTAATGTGTTCTTTTCCGTAAAAAAGGTAACCATGTGATGGCCGAATTTAGGGTGTCACACCGGCGGCATCGTACAATGACTTTTTATATGCACACGAGAGTTCGAAAAGTAGAACAAGACTGGACGTTGCTAAGATTTTTATTCGAACTAGAGTCTAGGACTCCACTAACAGGGTAGTAAGGATGAATATTAATGGTATCGTTTATGCTATTAAGATTGCGCAGGATGTTCATGGGAATATAGGTTCCTAATTCCTGATGCTCATGTATCCAACTATCCATAACAGAGGAGTGGTGCACAGTCACGAGTTTGATGATGAGTCTTGCTTCGATGAATCCACTATTTTCCGATGTGGAGCACCATTTGAATTTCAAATCTCACATTAATGTGGAGAGAACACATTAGATTGACTCAGTTGTCCTGCCAACTCAATCTGTCCCGGATATGGAGGGCGAGGGTTATCGTCATTCGTCAATATAAGGGTCAATAATTTGATAATTTATTGAATCATAAAACTGACGAAGTAATTTATAGCGGGAAGGAGGTAAATAGTGGTTTTCCGGCATTGGGATTAGAAAGTAAAGCCCATTCGATGGGAAATATGGATAAGTGTAGTGATACCAATTCAGTTGGCCTAGACACGTGGCAAGTAATGGACCTCTCAATGCTGATGTAGAGCACTATGGAAAGGAGTCGCATGTTGCAGGGAAACGGATTGTTGAGGCTCTAGAGCTATCCTCTCTTCAGTGTGGAGTTACTGTTAGAAAAGGCTCATAATAAAAAAAAATCATTGAATACGGGCTTAAATGTGTTGTGAATGAGCAGGAAAAGAATATTCCAGCTGATGATACCAGAAAATTAGTTACTAATTTTGGACAAGTGGCAACTGATGCACCATTCAAGGAAGTGAGGAGAAGCAAGAGAGAGAATCCCTAACAAAATATTCGGGCTCTGCATATATGGGGGGAACTCGAGCATAAGAGGGGCATGAAAATTGGGGAATGATATGTATTGCAACATTTGATTGCTACAAAACCCCATATGAACATTATTTGTCTATTGCAACATTACATTTGGAGAAAGATGTGGTCCCTTGGTTTCATATGATGACCCGAAACAACCTTTTTCACTCATGGGTAGGGTTCAACAGAGCCCACCAACTGGAATTTGGGCCACCTCCCTATGAATGCCCACCCTTGACCATTTTCAAACTTACCCAAGTCAATGATTACTACCTAGAATTCACATCCATGGCCTTACCTTATATGCCCTCCTTGACTGTTTTATCAATGGCCTCAAGCCTGATATCAGGCGTGATGTATTGGTCCAAAGCCCTTTCTCCATTCAAAAAGTCGTGTCCTTAGCCAAACTATTTGAGGAAAAATACTTACCCTGTACCAAACCTATATCCCAACCCTCAGTACACGGCCTTTTTTTTCCAGACAGTCACTCACCAACAAAACACCTAATCTGTCCCCTTTGCTACCTACACCATCTACAAAAACCTACTCTAAGCCCAACAAATTACCTACCATCAAGAACATATCCCTAGCAGAAATGAAACTAAGGAGGGACAAAGGCCTTTGTTACACTTGTGATGAGAAATTCACTTTCAATCATAGGTGTACTAATAGGCAATATCTGCTGCTACAAAGTGAGGAGGATGACCAATCCTCACTAGGTTCGACTAACACCCCTAGACCATGATTCATTTGCTTGTTTGAAAAACTAAGAGCATATCCTTACTCCTCACATCATTCTAAGCCTATCCTATTTCACACAAAAATCCCTTTGGAGCTCTATAGAAAAATGGGTATTTCTTGATCAAGAACACCAACCACTTGACCATCCATTTTCCTTCACTTCTAGTAAGATTCTTACCATGTTTTCTCTTCCTTATCCATAGCATAACTTGTGAGAATGATCCTTTTAAATTATTGTTGTTCATTGCTAGGTTCTTTTTGGCCAAAATCGTGCGGCCCCTATGTGGAGGACAACCATCCTTTGATTGTTTTAAGTGATATTCAAGAGGTATGGGGGAGAATAACATTCATATACCATTTAGTGGGTGTGTGTGTGGTTTATGTTGTGTTTGTGTTGTTTTGAAAACCCTAAGTACCAGGGTTATGGCTTTGTGTATATGAGATCCTCTAAGAGGACTTTATGTGATTATTGTGTTGTACGTGTGATGTGCTTGAGATTTGTGGGTTATATACTTACATGATGTATGTTTGATTGAAAAAAAATGCATGATTTTACTTACTTGAGCTTTGGTAGAAAAGTATGATTAATGCATATGTGATTGTGAGTGGATTAGTGAAGTGAAAATCTTCACTTGGTTATGACTTGGCTTCGGCCAAAGATGATAAAAATGTGATGAACAACTTGATCTTGGCAAACTATGAAATTCTAAGGTTGTTTAAATATTTGAAGAGTAATAAAACCAGGAAGAAAAGGAAGGTTTGCAAAACTATTTTCCTAGGTTTGAATTCTGACTTTTGTGGTTCCAATTACCCAAAATGGTTTTAATCTAAGTCTAGGTTCTAAGAGAACAAAAGTTAGGTTTTAATGGACCTAAAAATGGAACTTTTAAAGAATCGACATTAAAAATGAGTTAAGGCATGGATTTCGACCAAGACTGCTTTGAGACATTTAGAGATTGTTTTATGGCCTAACTAAGTGTCCTAAGACTCCAAAATGAGTTTTGGACCATTAGGGTTAAAAATCGTTGAAAAATGAGTTACGCGATTTTCGAACTTAATGACATTCGGTCGAGTTTTAGGGTTTTTGTGTAAACTGTAACGTAAAACTTGGAATTTGTGTTTTAATACCTTAACATGGGTATTGGAACTTATTAAAGTGAAAGATTCGAGAAAAAGAGTTAGAATTTTGAAAAGAGTTTAGGCTGAAATCTAGTAAAAAGCGGTAAAACGGTATTTTAAGTATTTCAAATGGTTTCGAGAGACTATTTTGCGAAAGTTAGTAACTATTTACCATTGTTGGAATTCCTTCAAAATGATTTGATTTAGTTAAAGATCTTGGTTTTGAGCCAAAATGGATTTTAGTCTTCAAAGACTATAGTATTTACAGTAAAATGCAAAACCTAAGTCATAGATGACTTAGTGAAAATACGAACTTAATGATTTAAGACTTATGGTGAAGCAAGACCATTTGTCATAAAGTGTGGATAATTCAATATCCACACATCCATAAGACTTAATGAACTCAGAATAATTTGATTTCTTGGAAGCCAAGAAAAAGGCTCCACTAGAAAAGTGCAAAGAAATAAATGATTGGAATGTCGATCCAATTTCATAATGTGTTAGTACTTGTAAGCAAGTACCTTAAAACATCTTTGCACAAACATGGAAAGTCTGGTTGAGAACTGTGGTTCAACTAAGGGCCGGTGATTCGGACCCTATGATATCGTCCATCTGAAATTGACATCAAATGGATTCCAGTGGAATCACAAGGTTTATCCGATGGATAGAAAAATTGGGACGTATTCCGGTAATGTTTCCCAGACACATAGTTGATTATATGTTCTGTGAGGCCATTGTGCCTAGGAAGCCAAACTTCCCGGTTTTAGAGGTTTCACAAAAAGCCTGATGTTTTACAAAGAGTTTGAGATCACATGTGATTATGATTGTACGTACGTTATGATTTGAGCATTGTGTGCCTAGCATACTAGTCACACATGGTGCCTGAGGTGGGCAGAGGTGAGACCTGTACTGACCATTTCCTTTCCAAAATGTCAATTAGCTCCAGAGATAGGATCAAGTATTCTTTGAAGCCATGTAGATATGGGACTATGCAGTTTCAGTTAGCTTTCTCTCTATTCTCGTGCCTCGGTGAACAGACAGTGCCTGATATGCTTTGATAAGCTTATTGTTTATTTTGGTATGATATATCCTTGGAGTTTGGATCTGTGGACTGAGAATGGATGATGATATGGATATATGTATGTTGTAATATGTATGTGGGTGGTACCACAGCATGCCTGCTTTATGTGTATGATGAATGAAGATCTTATCTCATTTTCCATGTTTTTTGGTCTTCTGCTTTATTTTATGTTCTGCAACAAAGACGGTAGCACTGCTTCACCATCATAACCAGCTTTGGATATGAGACGGACCGGTCATGAGGACATATCTTCAAGGATCAGTATATGGATGTGAGAGATCAACCCCAGTGTGATGATGTATCGTCCTCAGTTATATCGTTGTACAACGATGACACTTCGTCGTCGTTTTACAGGCCAACATGATGAGTCCTTATGTTTAGGACTAGTTTAATGGAGCTGCGTCTCTAAGGTTATTTATGTTTTCTTGGTCATGTTATTTTAAAGGCGTTGTTATTTCTGCCATTTGTTGTTTCTGTCTTTTCATGATTTTTATCTTTTGAAAGAATTTATGAAAGCATTATGTACATATGAGGAATGTATGATTATGTACTGCTTATTTCCCATTTTCTGGATATATATGTTTTAGGCATGTTAGTGGTTGGAAGATGTTAATAAATATTATGTACAGGTCGGACGAGGCATCTTAAGTATTACCTAATTTCTTATTTGCGAAAAGGAATAGGAAAAAATTAATTTCGTATCTTCAGAAAATTTATTTTGTGCTAAACGATATTGCAAAAATGTCACGGACAATATAGCGTCCGAGAAGTGTATATAATAAATACATTATACTTCCACGAATAACATGCAACAATTCCTCTTACTTGAATGTTATCGCAAATACTTTATACTACTCTCTCTGTTCTTTTTCTATGGTAATTTTAGCTATTTGTTTTTATTTCAAAATAATAGATCTTTTATAAACCCAATATATATTTGACAATTTTATTCCATATATACCCTTATTATAGAATTAAATTGAAATACCTTGAAAATACACTGAATCTTCCATACTTAAATTTAGCCATAAATATTGCATGTTCCAAAACAAAAGTGGCACATATCAATGCACCTTGCATTTGACCAAATAAAACGTACACCTTCCTAGTGGAGTGTGGAGTAAATATGGTTAGAATTTGAAAATAATTAATGATACTATAAATAATAGTATTTTGGTACAAATATAAATAAATTAATGATTTTTTAATTTGTGTGTAGAAATATTAAATTACCGTAAAAAAAGGACGGAGAGAGTAGTTTATTTGTTTGATTGTTTCTAGCAGTGTAATTTGTATTTGTATTTTTATTTTTGCATTAACTAGCAATGTAACCTGACCCAAAGACTTCCAAACACAATAAATATGGGTACACGGTAGAGACTAGAGAGCAAAAGGAAAATAGCACGACAACAGAAATCTAAAGATCAAATGGAAGGAATCTTACCTATAATAACTTCGATAATCTTGAATACCATCGTGACTACCAGACCTGAATCACCCAAAAGAAAAGCTTGAAATAAAATTTAGGGGACTAAAATAATATCTCTAAGCGAACGATTTAATTTGATTGAATGTGAATATAAGATTCTATTGATTTTTGTATATGCATGTAATGATTTGGGTAATAAAATTCTTTTAGTAATAATGTAATAATAACATAAAAACAGATCGATTATTATCTAAAAAAATTATGTTGTGTATCAAACATGAACTCTTACCCAAATTAACCTTGGTTGGAGTTAATTAGTTAATAAAATTGCAATTTTAATGGAAACTTCAGATGGCAAACTTCGATTGAAATTCTATGCTGATAGTTTTGAAATTTATATCAACCTCAAATATTTTTCGCAAGTAGTTCAAGAATTATGTGGCATTTGGAAGAGCTTAATTAAGCTCCTTTTGACTTATCTGATGACATAAGCTCTTATACAGTGTGTTTGGCAGAGCTTATAAAAATAACTTATGCCATCCCATAAGGAGTTTTTGACTTATTTTCATAAGTCACTGGGAGAAGCTTATGGAATTATCATAAGAGCTTATGCACTAAACACCCTCTCGTGTTTTTCACTATTCGAATCCTTTCATGCCCCTTTTTTTCTTTTTCTTTCTTTAAGCACTTATGACATAAGCTCTCATGTGATAAGGTCTTATGTGATAAGCTCTTAATTAAGTTGTTTACCCAGACGTACCCTTAAAATAGACAATAATTCCCCAGTCAAAAAAAAGTAGACTATAACTCTAGTGCAATAATATGATGTCAGTAACTATCCTGCCAGCCCTAAGCCCAAGCTATCAAAGTGAGGGCTTTAGGCAAAAAAAAAAATGTAAAAATATATATAGTTGTTTCGATACACCTATTAATTAAAAGAATAAAAAAAATTAGTTACTATTATTAATTCAATGTTTTTATTAGCTTCAAAAAGACATCATCCCAAAATATGTTTTAGGCCTCAATAAGTGTTGGGTAGATCCTGATAACTATGATTTATTCATCACACTCTCACATAAAAAAGTTCTCTCACTTAATATATGAGACATGATCTGTTGACATCGGGTGTCAAACTTTTCTTTTAAATCAATTTTCAACCATTAATTTTGGTTTGATCTAACGACTTAAACTTAACAATTCTAGTTGTATTTGGATAAACAGTTTAATTAAGTCCTTATTCGATAAGATTTTTTTTAAATAAGCTAAAAATAACTTACTCTTTTCATAAGTTTCTCTGACAAGCTTATTAAATAAACTAAAAAGAGTTAATAGGAAGACCATAAATTATCTCATAAACTATTTGTATAAGTTTATTCTCATAAACTCTTTATAAGCTCTTCCAAACATATCTTTTACTAAAGTGAGAAAATAATTAAAAGTAACATAAATGTGACGAGAAAAAATTTAATGTATTTCATCAAGAAAGATTTTAAGTATCTTATATTTTATTAAAATTATTCTATTTATTTATTGAATATTTTATATTTTAATTTATAGATAGTTATTATTTTATTAACTAAAAATGGATAGAAGAATGTTTTACTAAAAATGCATATCTATTTTTTTTAAAGTGCAACGTTGTTTTACAAATAAAAAAAGAAAATAAAATTGTTTTACTAAAAGTTTAATAATATTTCTTCCGCATTTGAAATTTAATAATATTTGATAATTTTTCATTTTTATGTATTATTTTTTTAATTTGATTTGTTTTTGAAACCTATTTTTTTTATTTGATAAACAGTAAAATTAATTTAGAAATAGTACAAATAAAAAAAAATAAAAATATTTTACTAATAAAAATAATCTGAAAAAATTTAAAATCTATAGTATTTAATATATTTTTAAAAAATTAATATTTAACAATTATAAAAACTATTTAATAAACGATATCTAATATCTAGAAATTAAAATATAAATTATTTAATAAATAAATACTATAATTTATACCACCAAGAGTATCTTTAACACAATGTTTGGAGGATGGAGTGGGTGGTTAATAATGGAGTAGAGTGGAGAAAATCCATTAACCCTTTGTTTATGAGTTCCTTCATTAATAGAGTGAGATGGTTGATGATTGTAATCCAAACCACTCCAATTCATCCAAAACCCCTGATTTCATACCCTCCAAATTGGGGGGTTTGGAATCTCCCTCCAAACTTTCAAACAATGGAGTGGTGTACCCCTCCACTCCACTTCACTCTAAACAACTCCATTACTAACCATCCACCTCATCTCCTTCAAAACACTCAAACATACCCTTAAAGAGTTAGTCTAAATCATTACCCTTCATTTTATTGTAATTCAATGACCTACATTAATTCATTAAAGAAATCAACTAACTTTAGATTACAATAAAATAAAAGGTAGAGATTTAGTGTAACTATTTTTAAATTACTCTTAAAGTAACTTAATCCCTATCCTAATATTAAAATTGAAAAAGACTCGTATAAAATGAACTTGAGTGTAGAGTGAAAAAATAAAAATATGTCTACTCTTATTAGTTAAAATGTTTGAGATATCAAGACATTTTAAATAATCAAGGATAAATATATGCTTATGTTTACAAATTTACAAATAACCTCACTTTAGATGAACTTTTCTCCGAAAATGAACTCCCACTTCAATTAGAGTAAAAAAATTAAAATATTTAAAAAAGGTAGGTTTAATTGTACTTTTAGTTCTCCTAATATTGGTCGTGTGCGACTTTGGTCTCTAAAGTTTTTTATGTTCACATTTGGTCCCCTATCTTTTTTAATGTTGTAAATTCAGTCATTCCGTTCAAGTAGAGGTGGAAGAACTATGTGCTTAGAGGAAATATTATTTTATGTTGATCATTGAAAAAATTAAGAAATATTAGACTGAAGAATCACATTTACAACATTTAAAAAATATAATGATCAAATATACACCAAAATAATTTAGGGACTAAAATCACATATCACCAATAATATAGGAACCAAAACTGTAATTAAGAAAGAAAAGAAAAAAACTAAAAAAGTAAAGTGTCCAAGTTTGAGATATATATAACAATAAATGAAATTACTTACACCTTTTTCCGCAGTCCATGCATTGGACATCTCCGGTGGATTCATCCATAACACGACAATTCTTCCCCTTTCCGCATTGATCTTGACAAATAACATATAACCAGGACAGCCTAAATCCATACACCAACATGCTGTGAATGTCATCATAGGAAACGTTCTTCTTATTGTGGTCTTGGCCTGTCCTCCAACTTGCATAAGTAGCGACCATCAGATGGCACCCAACCTTGATGTCCTTCACACTAAAACAGCAGAACAAAACGAGTCAATACAGAATGGAATACAACATATGAATTTTATTTTATTTATTAATAGAATGAAACTGGAAATAAGATTAAAAATTTTTGATTTCTCTAATAAAACAAAAAATAAATAAAAATAAACATTGCATCGTGATATGTGAGAGTATCAAAAGCTACCTAAAACCATTTGATGAATCTTGCAGTACAGCGTAGATATGCCCTCCTAAGCCACAACTAGATGTATCTACATCCACATATCTAGGATCATCAGTGATTGGATTGGTACAATTGAAGTATGCTATCGGAGTGTTACGGCTCCACGGTTCCAAATCCATCAGGAAATTTCGTGACCAAATGTATGTGAAATTGCGATAGTATAAGAAATAACGAGGGATGAAAGAGCAACTAGAATCCTCAACAACACCGGCATCACTCAAACGGATTTGGTATAGCTTGTAATCGATGTCTTGTACATGGTATTTTCCTGAAAACAAAGTTAACACTGTCGAGTTGTTCTCGCAATCTAATTCGTGTCTTGCATCGCCGCAGTGGCTTGGGTCACCTTTGAGTCGAAACGGAGAAGTTATGTTTCGAATTTTGCCGCAGGAAGAAGGAGGACACGGTTGGTCATTCTGCTTAGCGGCGCAAGTTTGTTGGAATAGGAGAAAAATGGTAGCTACAAAAATAGGCACAAGTGATCGCGCATAGAAGGAGGATATGGCTCCTGTTTTCATCATGTGGAGTGGATTGAGGAAAATAATCTATGAGAAATCCGGATAGATGTTTTTATAACCATACGGGTATTGAAAGAGAAAAAATGGTTTGACTATTCTGTATCCATTATTGCACTTGGAACATATAATATGTGAGGTCTGCATACATCTTCAAGGATATTTGTTGAAGTTATTATGTGGTCTGCATTCTGCAATTATATTATTTTATAAATTTTTTTATCAAATCACTGATACTTTAGAAACAACAATGGATAGATAATAGAAGATTAAGAATTAGGTAGAAAAAAGTGATAAGATGAACAATTTTTTATATGAGTATGTATATATACTAGTGTATAGATCCGTGTCAATACACGTGGAATATATTAATTTTTTGGGATTTTATTAAAAAATTGTAATTGTTGATTTTAACTTTTTTGTTTAAAATATTTTGTGCTGAATTATATACCCAAAATTGTAAAAAAAAATTATTATATATTAAGTAATAACTATTATTGATTGATATTATAATATAAATAATGACTCTTCAGTCTAAATAGTAACTACGTACTCTCTTGTAAATAAATATGCATTCTTGCCGGTTATGCAATATCATAAGTTACATATAAAAAACCGACGGAAGTTTGTTGATTAGTTGGTAAGGATACAGTTCATAAACCACAAGGTCGTGAGTTCGAATCTCAATGTTGATATGAGTACTTCGTTGATAGGTAATATGTAAGTACCTCTGTAAGCACTCTTTGAACGGTGAGGCCTGCCATGACCCTGGTGAGCCCCGTAACCCAATCATCTAAACTTTTGTATATATATAAAAAATAAGTTAGATATAAAAAAAATGTTTGCATGTGGAGGAAAAAATAAAGGAAGAATATTGTTATTTTAAAGATGTTTATTTGAAAAGAAAATTTAATGATAATACAAAAGATTATTTTTTAACTAAAAGCTAATGACGTGCATAGGAATCACAACAGGAATAGACATCCCAACTAAGTTGGCACCTCTATCCCTAACAATCATATGCAACACGCCAAAAATTCATTAAAAAAGACAAAAGAGTACAAAAATAGACACGGGGGACTAAAGCCAATACACATGGAAAGAATTAAACGAACCTCCCTAATAAAACTAGGAATGCTATTCCACCAATAAAATCTTGAATATCAAGCCCAAAATTAGCTAACTTGTCCGCACAACTATTGCCCTCTCTATCAATAGGAGAGCACCTAAAAGACATCTTTTGGCAAAGAGCTTTGCAATTAGACCACCTGTTCTTCAATTGCCAAGGAATTTTTGAATTACCGTTAAGAGCATCAATTGTAACGCCCTTCGTTATAATAGTAACCTGAAATAGATTCACAAAAAAAAAATGTCTAAATAAAATTTTCATAAATATAATTATCTGAAAATACCTTAATGATTATTAAAGTAAAATAATGGTAATAAATCCTTATATAAATGAAATGAATTGCCTCAAAACCCGGGCGTCTACTAAAATAACCCAACGTAAAAAAAATTTAAATTAAACATGTCTAGCCACAAACGGCTCCTTATTCAAAATAAAATACTAACAAAGCTAGATAATAAGCGAGGGAAAATCGCTAAGTCTTCAATCCTCTTCAGCTTCAGTGATGTCGTTCTCGTGCTCTAAAAACAACACTTTTAATGAGATATAATCCCAGTGAATAAAAATCAAGTTCTAAAAATATTTTTACAAATAGTGTTGTTCTCAGCCGGTGCGGTAGCCGGAAAAACATCCATGGTACCCGCTGATTTTCAATTTAATAAATATAATAAATCTTCGAAAACAATAACATATAATTTAATTCAATATCAATATGTTAAACCACAACTCATAAAATCATATTCGGATACAACTCATCACATTTAATCACATTCACCATGCAAGCTCTATGTAATACAACTCCATGAACATGACTCGGTGATTCCCAGAATCACTTGACTTGACTCTTTGGTTCTCAGAATCGGTGTGAATCCCAGATCCACTAAGGTCTATGAGCTTATATCCATGCAATGGCGTCCCACTGCCTTCCCCATCCCAGATGGAGGTATCTAATAATATTCCATCTCAGATGTGAATATTTTAATCATCTGATATCCCATCTCAGATGGTGATATCTCCATCCTATTCCCGGAATAGAATGTAGAACCGTCATCCCTTCCCGGAAGGTGATAACCAACTCATATACACTATGCAATATGTCATCCCAGATGACTACCAAAATTTTATCAAACTCCATGGCATCAATTTCATGAACACTGTAACAGATTTATAACACAACTATCATGACAAATTAATATTGAATTTAATATGTTTATTATAATACCAGTATTCTAATGTAACCGGCTTTTAAATACAAGAATCCAAGCATGCAACAGGTGTTTCACCTGTTCGCCACTACAACAACATTATTAACATAAGGTACAAAAAGTCTAGTGTGAAATTCAAAATAATTTGCATTCAAATGACATTTACAATTTTATAAAAAAGTAGATTAGATAAGCTAAAAGGACTAATTTAGTACGTAATAGCTTAAACAGAAGCACGTACAACATTGCCACACAAAAATATATCAAAAGGTAAGATGTTTTAAGAATCTCAAAATCAAGAACCCTAATATATTTTACTATTTCAGAAAAGACCAAGTTACATATAGAAGCCTCAAATTAATTATAGGATGAAAATGTGAGAAAAGTTATTTTCACTCACCAGTTATAGAGATCGAAAGACTCTTTAAGTATTATTTATGACAGTTGCTTGCGTTTTCCCAACAATTATTTTCTTCTCTTCGCTGACGTTCCTAAATGTGTGGTTCCACGGTTTGCACAGCAATCATTCTCTTCATTCTTGTCCTATTCGGCGGCGCAAGCTTTAGGTTTTTCTTCTTTCAAATAAACAAACAATTTGACTCAATTTTTTTTAGGGTGTTACTAAAAGGCCCTGTACGTGAATAGCCCCTTTCACGTTAGTGTGTGTATATTTATAATATTAATTTTTACTTATATTTTCCTTGAAATCATTTAATCTAATCATACAGTGATTCCCACTTTTCTATGATATGAATTCCTTATGGAATTCACGCTGGAACATTCCCTATGAGTTGAATTTTGTAACTTTCATCTTGCAAATATTTTATTTTAATTATTATATAATTTTATATAAATATTTATACTTTCTTTTTTTTTTTAACACTAGAACTCATACCAACTTCACCTTTTTTTTTTTTTTTGCTAAAAAGATTATATTGAAATTTTAGGATTTTACATCAATCACTGATTTGGAATCACATTCTAGCCAACCACTTTGAGAAGCAATTTCAATTCCCTACATTGCTGCTGAAAGTTCAGCAAATAGAGCATTATGAATACCAATGTAAGAGGAAAAGCAACCAATATTTGACCCTTTGGAGTCTCGAAATAATCCCCCAGCAGCAGAATGACCAGGAGAGCCTCTAGCCGAGCCATCAGTGTTGCATTTCACCCAACCAACAAGAGGAGGGTGTCAATCAACTTCCTTTATCAAAGGTGCCTTTGCAGCATGACAAGAAACAAACAACTGTTCAAGAATCCTGAACTTATCAATAAAGTTGGACATTATTCCCTTTGAAAGAGAGCCTGCAAGATTTGTATTTGCAATAACCTGATTGATAGCATGATACAATGTGATGGATTTGCTCTTAAATCTAGAGCTGTTTCTGCAGAACCAGATTGCTGAAATAACATTGATCACTGCAGCTGGAACAGTGTCTTTAACTTGAGTACTCCAACCCTTAGAACAAACAGCAAAGATTGATGAAATTGATGATAGGTCAATGGAACATTGCAGAACTCCTTGCAGCCAATTCCAAAGGCCGCTTGAGAATTTGCAAGCAAGGAAAAGATGATCTGATGTTTCTTCTGATTCACATCACAAAGAGCACATAGAGACTGACATGCATCCCCTTGCCCTCAGGTTGTCATCAGTTGGCATTTTCCTGTGAAACAGTCTCCAAACTAAAAAAGATTTAGAAGAGGGAATGAAGTGATTCCAGATTAGCTTGCACCAGTTCAAGGGACTACCACCAGGATTGAGGAAAGTGTATGCTTCTTTAAAGGTTAAGTCACCTGTTGCTGACTCACACCAAGCTAAATGATCAATTTCCGGGGAAAAATGAATGACAATTTTTTTTCATTTCAGTTAAAAGAGCAGGATACTGATTCTGCATCTTAACAGGGAGAAACCATACCCCATTTCTGATAAAATCCTTGACAGTAGCTGTCAGATTACATAAAAGCTCAGATGGAATGTTAATGAAATCAGCAACTGAACCAGCATTGGCCAACCAATTACAACTCCAGAAGTTAACAGCAGAACCATCACCAATAATCCAAACCGAATTCTGAGAGATTAATTGCATATAGGGTTTAATTCCTAACCAGATTGATGATCTGATATAGGAGCAAACAGGCACTCCTTTTCTGAAAAACCTGGCTCTAAGGAAGCCAGCCCAATCCTTACTAGATGTAGTAACATCCCAACACAGCTTGAGCATTGCACCAACATTAATGGACCTTATAGACCTAAGCCCCAAGCCACCTTCAATAACAGGCTTACAAAGACTCTTCCAGGAAACTGTCACAACCTTTTTAGAGTGAATATTTCCAGACCACAAGAAATTTCTGATCCATCTATCTATGGTTTTTAACAGAGAAACTGGCCATGCATAGATTTTAAAATTGTACAAAAGCATACCATTGATATTGTGAGTGTGAGTGTTGTGTGCAGTGACCAAGTGTATAACTGTGTTGCGCGATAGAAACCCAATAATGAAACAGCTAAGGCAGGTGTGAAACAGAACAGTAAGGAGGATTCATAAGTTGAAACGGAACTGCAAATAGCAAGGGGAGAAAGAATTAGGCATTTGAAGCTTGGTTCAATTTGGGAGTAAGCATTAAACATTGTGGAAAGTGTCGTGGAGGTGGAGAAGGAAACATAAGCTGCAATGGGCGTCCAGCTGGAAGGCATAAAGCATATTCCATCCAAACTAACAGTGTACTGACAGGTTTCAAACGGCAGGGATCTGATTGAAAATTTTTTATGTGAGTAGGAACCTAATTGAAAAAAAAATTAGTCTAGGGACCTATTTGAAAATTTCCAAATAGTTTAGGGATCAACTCAATAATTAAACCTTTTTCTTTTATCTGTTTTTAGATGTATATATCGACATGTCATTGTCATAAGGTTGCCTTGTTTATGTGTTTTTCAGATTCAATATAATCAGTCTTGTTTTGTTCACTGGGGGATGCATAGTTGATGAATTACTGGAGTAATATGCATCCAGTCCACTATTTCATTTTTCTTATGTGAAGTTTGCACAAATTAAAAATTGAAATAAAATTTACTTTTTTTCTGGGAGGGAGAGGGGGGTGTTGTGAAACTTTTACATGGTGAATTTATACTTAAATTTTGCCTAAAACTTATCATTTGGGTAGCAGTAAAAAAACGGTAGCTTCATTTGTTCAAGCAAATTGAAGTGTGCATCTCTATGGGATTATCACTTTCCTTACTGTTATTAGCCTGGGAAGAAATTGTTAGACATCCCCTCTTTGTCAGCATTCTCCAAAATATAGTAACTTCAGTTGTTTTATTTTCTTTTTCATGTTTGTGGTGGCTCCAGCGAGTATGGACGACGGCAACAAATGGCGGCTCCGCTGAATAAAATGAAATCCCTAGCAGAGATTAATGCTATGTTTGAATATGAGTAGGGAAGAAAGAAGTATAGTAGAAAATAGTAGGAGAGAAGAGAAAATGAGTAGAGAATGAGTGAATTTTTTGATTGTTTGGATGAAGAGAAAAAGGAAATAAGTAGGAGAAGAAAGAAAAGTTAAGTTTTGTACAAAGACATTTTTATCCTTATAGTAATATTAATAATTTATTTGATTCTAGAAAATATGAAAGGGCAAAGTTGGTATTTTATAAATTGTACTCTTCTCCCATCAAAATCTCTTCAAAAGTGAAGAGATTTTTTTTTCATGGGTCCTACATAGAAATTTTCTCTCTTCCCTTATTTTCTTGCTCGTCCAAACTAGGAAGATCATGTTTTTCTCTCCCACTTCCTTCTCTCCCACCTCCCTCTCTCCCACTTCTATAGAACCAAACGATGCGTAAAGGGGGCTGACCTGAGGGCAAGGAAGGGAAACCATGGAAAAGGGGGCACGTGACAAATTTTAGTTTTTTTAAAAATTTATCTGAATTAATTTGAACCATTAGATTAACTAATTTGAATGATCCAAATTTGGTGTAAGTCAAAAGACTTACACCTGGTGTTAACGGATCCTGACTCATTCATATATATATATATATATATATATATATATATATATATATATATATATATAAAACTTTACAAAGTCACTTCAGATAATTATCAACTATTTGTAATACTATATAAAAAAGATTTATTTTAATGTCACTTAAAATGGTATAAAGGTTGTTTGAGCTTTTCATTAACTCACTATGTGTGAGAATTTTACAGATTGAGATCGAATAGAATAAAGTACTCACTTGTTTGATTTACATACTTAATCCCATTTAGTTAGTTAACAGATAATATAAATAAAGCAACTAAAGAGTTTAAGAGTAGAAAGGTAGACAAAGCTATTTATCCTGATTCACCCCTTAACAACTAGGGCTACGTCCAGTCCTTGGCAGCACCAAGTTTCTTCACTATAATTGATCAGGTTACAGACAACAAGTATTGTTTGCATATCTAGCCTCTTCAGACTTTAAGACAAGTATTATTTACACACCAAGCCTTTTCAGGCACACTCAGGTTTGTTTGAGAAAATATTGTAATGAATACAATTTGCAAGTCTTTCACTAACATTCAGAAGAGTGAATCAATTGTGAAGGTTAGAATAATTGCGTAATAACTTTAAATGATTGAAGAATACAGATTGAAATAATGAAGGAATAAATGCACAGAGTAATGGCTCTTTGAATGCTTTTGTTGGTTGTGGCTTCTTAATACTCAAGAAAGGGGGTTGAATTGAGTATGGATAATTTTGAAAACTTTTCCCCTTTTTGAAAAAACTGAAAATTTTCTTTAACTTTGAAAAGACTTTTGTCAACCAACAAACCAAAAAATGTTTTCGCAAAAGTAATTGATACAAGACTTGAAATTTAACAAGAAAGATTAACATAGAGATTGATTTCAGATATGAACACACAGATTATAACATTCAGATTTCCTTAACAATTGCTTAAACACACATTCACCAATAAAGCAAATAAAGAGTTAAGGGATAGAGAGAAATGCAAACCGAGATTTTATCCTGGTTCAGCTACCTTATCTGGTAACCTACATCTAGTCCCCACATTATTGTGAGTTTCGTCCACTAAATCAAAAACCAATTACAAGATTCTTTACAAGCTTCAAACTCAGGTTCCTTCTACCCAATGACAGCTTTTAAACAAAGCAATCTTGCAATTCCCAAGAGTCCCTTATTCTCTTGTCAATCCACTAAGAGTCCCTTCCACTCTTGATCTAAACAGCGAGAGAACCTTCCTTCTCAATGAAAAGCTCTCACAGAAAATTCATGTGTAATCTCAGTATTGAATGAATTGTTATATAGAAAGTGTTTGCCCATGCCTTTATATATTTATAATTCAAAATAGATCCGTTGGGCACACTTTAGAAATCAGCTAAGATCAAAACAAACTTTATATGAAAAATTCATTCTGACAGTCAATCGATTGTGTAATCGATGTATTAAACAAAGATTTCACTTTTTATCCTGAGTACATAGATTGCTCAATCGATTGTGTTCTTGGAAAGTCTTGACCTTGAATGATACACAGATGTGTGTTGGTTGTGGCTTCTAATACTCGAGGGGGGGGGGGGGGTTGAATTGAGTATATAAGATTTTTGAAAACTTTTCCCCTTTAAGTAAAAACTGAAACGTTTCTAACACTTTTGAAAAGATTTTTCCAACCAACAAAACAAAATAAGTTTTTACAAGTTTATTTGATTCAGAACTTGATTCTTTAACAAGAAAGATTTATGAAAGATAGTTTTTCAGATTAGAACATACACAAATTTTTCTTAACTAAAACCTAACCACATACATTCAACAATTAAAGCAGTTAAAAGAAGTTAAGGGATAGAGAGAAATGCAAACCGAGTTTTATCCTGGTTCAGCTACGTCCTCTAGTAACCTAGATCTAGTCCCCATAATCACTTGTGAGTTTTGTCCACTAAAATCAACACAATTAAAAAATTCTTTACAAAGCTTCACAACTCAGGTTCCTTCTACCCAGTGACAGCTTTTAGACAAAGCAATCTTGTAATACCCAAGAGTCCCTTCTACTCTTGGGTCAATGGATTGCCTAATCGATGTATTAAACAAGATTTACAAATTTTACCCTGAGTACATCGATTGTTCAATCGATTGGATTCTTGATAGTTCTTGATTCTCATTGATACATAGATGTGTACATCGATTGTGTTCTTGAAAAACACAAGCATCAACAACCCATAAGTCTTAACATCGATTGAACAATCTATTGCATAATCATTTCAAAAAGTCTTTGCCTCTGTTTGGGCTTATGTATCGATGTGTCAATCGATTGGTTCTTTGAAACCACATGACTTTACTTATGTTCCGTGTATGCATCGATATACTAATTGATCGGATGTATATAGAAAAGATCCATGGCCTTTGTTTGGCCTTATACATCGATGTATCAATCGATTGTATGCTTATATAAAAAAGTACTGGCTTCTGTTTTACTTCATACATCGATGTACAAATCGATTTACAGAAGCTTAGTTTGCATACATATCAAGTTGTTCTTGAATCAATCGATGTGTACATTGATGTATAACATTTATACATTGATGTAAACATGGGTTTTCAATAAAAAGTAGTTAATTAACTGAAAGTACATAGATGTACACATAGATGTACAAACTTTTCAATTAACCTTTTTCTTTTTAAGTTCATTTTTAATTTATGAATACCATTTTTAATTTGAATTAATTGAGAGAGCTAACTCAAAGAAAATAAGTAAAATTTTTCTTTACGTAAAACTTTCTAAGTTCCTTTGCTTGAGAATCCTTGTGATTCTTCATTTGAGACTTCTTCATCTTCAAGCATTCCAAACATGATCCATGCTTTGCCTTCGTCTTTCTCCTTTGATCCTTTGCATTTAAGTCTTTGCACTAAATGATCTTATATAACATTTAAACTTGGCAAATGATTAGTGAACCAAAGTTTAATCAATTTCTTAAGTTTGGTCATTAATCAAAACATACTAGAGTCATTTTCCAACAAACTCTCCTTTTTGATTGATGACAAACTTGCCATACTTTAATACCAAGGATTTCATTGGAAGTTAAAATACATATATCAGAGTTAAATGGTGCGGCTGAAATTCTTTTGATATGATTACTCCCCCTGTCTAATTGACAGTTTAAAAGCATTTAGGATCATTGAACTTAGAATTATTTGTGTTAATAGAGTCAGTATGGTACCCTTTCCTTTCTCCCCTTTTGTCATTATCAAAAAGAATTTATGGGAGATACAAAGCATAAATCAAATAAAAACAAAGTACATACTTAACACATTCGTTCATTCATTCATCACAAAATATCAAGATATCATGAAATTATTGCAATGACAAGAGCAAGATATAGAGTATTGGTGTTCAAAATAGTACAGACCAAAAAGAAATTAACAACCTAGACACAAACTTAACACTAAGAAGCCCTAAAGATCTAAGCATTATCAATGTTGCTTGGCTCTTGAGTGTGTTGTGTAGGTGTTGCAGTTTCAGCTTCTTGATTTCCTTCTTCATCAGGTGCAAGGTCAGTAGCTGCAGCAGCAGATTCTCTGGCAATGTTGACAACATCTTCAGAAGTTGGTGTTTCTTCTTGAGGAGCTGTTGCAGGTGCAGGTTCAGGTGCAGCCAGGGGAATGCCTAAGTGCAAGTGCAAAGTGGTCATTTGCCCTTCCAAGGCATTAATCTTTAGACTCATATAGTCTAAAGTCCTCTTAATCATCACATGCTGCTTGAACTGCTTTTGCTCAAACACTTCAATCATTTTGATCAGTTTATCCATCTTGCCATTCATTTCAGCAATCTCAGGTCCAACTTTAGCTCTTGCATCATTTCCTGTTACCCTCACCCATTCTCCATTTACTCTGGCAAGCTTCACCTTGCTGATTATGCTTTCTCCAAACTTGTGAGTGACTTGTCTTGCATAGAACCTTTCTTCATTTTCCATTGGAACCTCAAAGTGTTCTAGCAATTTGACCACTAAGTCTGGAAAGGGTAGGGTAGCACCACTGATTTTGCAGTTAAGCATGTGTCTGATAATGTTGTAACTCCAACTGAGCTACTTTTTCTCAACCATGGCCCACAGCATGAGAAGGTCATTGTTTTGGACCACAACATGATTACCAGACCTTGGTAGGAGTATCCTACTGAGCACATACTGCAGTAATCCATGTTGTACATGCATAGCACTTATGTTTATCAGTCTTCCTTCTTGTGCATTTTCTAGTAGAAGCACCTTCTTGGCTTCTTCCTGTTCATAGGCTTTCAGCCATGAACTCTTAGGTCCTACACCGGCCAGATTACTTCCCAAGTAATCCATCCTAGTAAACTCAGTAAACTCTTCAAATGTCATCTCAATTCTAGTGCTCTTCATTTTAGCAGAGAATATATCAGCCTTGATCAATGTTGGATATATATCAGTCTTGATTTGAAGATAGTTTGTTAGCTTGTAATCTTTCAAAATATTTTGAAAGCTAAATTCATTGACATCAAAATAATTGAAATCAACAATCCTAGCTTCATGTATTTCCCTGATCTTGAAATCATTCTTGTAGAGAAGTATAGCTTCATCATCAGTAAAATACCTCTTTAGCAATTCCATCTCTGTGATTAGATCAGCATCCTCTTTTTCTTCTTCTTCTTCTTCTTGCTTAGTTCTCTTCCTCTTTTTCTGAGTTTCTTTATTCTTTGGAGTTTCCTTAACCACCTTCTTTTTCTTGTCTTGTTTCTTTGGAGCTGGTTTGGAGGACTCAACTACTTTCTTTCCCTTATCAAGAGTCTTCTTCTTTGCAAGTTCATTGATTGGAACCTTGTCCAACTTTTGAGATTTCTCTGGTTCTTTCCTTTTAGGGCGCGAAGAAGCAGGAGGGGGTGAAACTTGTTGATGAGTGGAGGGTTGAGTTGAGGATGATGAAGTGGAGTTAGAGGGAATAGGGGTAGCAGGGCTAGTTTGCTTAACTCGTGCCATTGGAGGGATTTTGAGCTCTGCTTGGGTTTGGGTATTAAGATTTTGATTTGAAATTGTGATAAATTTTGGACGGAGAAGCTGGGTATTTAAAGACCTACGTCAGTCAATCGATTTATTAAAGGTTTTCAGCTGATTAAACTTTTGAGTACATCGATGTACAAAGCTTCAGAAATAGAATTTTAACTTTTTCAATCGATGTAGCAATCGGTGCATAGGCTGAGACAGAGAGTGCCAAGTTCTAACACTTGATCTCAATCGATGTGTGAATCGATGTATAAGCTGAGACAGAGAGACCAATAGAAGCAATATTCACTACATTGATGTATAAATCGATGTATAGGTCAAATCAGTGAGCTCTAAGTTCTGGAGACTTCCCTCAATCGATGTCACAGTCGATTTATATATAGGGTTGGTCTGAATAACCCAATGTAAATCGATGTAACAATCGATGCATAAGCTCTTCCAGAGAGCTATGCAAAATGGTTCAAGGTATCAATCGATGTTACAATCGATTTACAACAGATAAAATTGAGGTTTTCTGATTTCAGTTGCAGGTCAATCGATGTAAACATCGATGCATAGTGACTTCCAGAGAGTCACCTATTCTAATTTTGTCACATAATCGATGTAGCAATCGATGTGATGGTGTTTGAAACTAAGATGATTGGATCAATCGATTGGTAAATCGATGTTCAGGCACTAGAATTTGATTTTCTAGGATTATACATAGATTGCCCAATCTGTGTACTAGCTATAGGATGTGGATTTTTGATTAAGCTAATCGATTGGAAATCGATGCACAGATAACAAATATCAAGCAATCATGCATTCAACATACAAAACATTAAGCATAGGTTGGATCGATTACCCCCAATTCTCTTCTTATGTAATAGAAACTTTCTTTAGCAAGGGGTTTAGTGAAAATATCAGCTAATTGTTTAGATGTGTCAACATATTCAATAACTGTATCTCCACTTTGAATATGACCCTTTATGAAATGATGTCTTATTTCAATATGTTTGGTTCTAGAATGCATTATAGGATTCTTAGTTAGATTTATAGCACTAGTATTGTCACATTTGATTTGCACTTTTTCTAAGAGAACACCATAGTGAATGAGTTGTTGTTTCATTCAAAGGATTTGTGCACAACATATATTTGTACAATTAGTATATTTTGACCTTTTCTTTTTGTGAAAAGTGTTGTGTCAACCTTACCTCTAGTAAAACCTTTTTGCAATAAAAAGTTGGTTAACCTTTCATACCAATCCCTTGGAGCTTGTTTAAGTCCATACAAGGCTTTGGTGAGTTTATAAACATGGTTTGGGAAATCATTTATTTCAAAACTTGGTGGTTGACCAACATATACTTCTTCTTGTATAAAACCATTAAGGAATGCACTCTTAACATCCATTTGATATAATTTGAAATTCATGATACATGCATATGCTAGCAACATTCTTATAGCTTCTAGCCTAGCCACAGGTGCAAAAGTTTCATCATAATCTATGCCTTATTCATGATTATATCCTTTAGCTACTAATCTAGCCTTATTCCTTATTATAATGCCATTCACATCAAGTTTGTTCCTAAACACCCATGTTGTACCAATTATCTGTTTATTCTTAGGTTTTGGAACAAGTTTCCAAACTTTTTTCTTTCAAACTGATTTAATTCTTCTTGCATTGCCATGATCCAATTTTCATCAACAATAGCATCATTAATAGTTTTTGGTTCAATTTGAGAAACAAAAGCCATATTGTTACATGCATTTCTTAAAGAATGTCACCAATGATGTTGTCCAAGGGATGATTCCTTACAATCTTCCATTCGTTAGGTAGCTCTTCATATGGTTCTTTTTCTGGATTTTGTGCAACATCATCCATATTTGCATATTCTTTTCTTTCTTCAGTCTGATTTTCTTCCATGTTATCTGCATCATCTTCACAAACATCCTTTCCCAACCTCTCGGGGTTAGATTCATCCAATATAACATGTACAGATTCTTCAATTGTTTGAGTTCTTCTATTGTAAACTCTAATTGCTTTGCTAGTTATTGAATAGCCTAGGAAAATGCCTTCATCATCTTTAGGATCAAATTTGCCTAGATTATCTATGCCATTGTTCAGGACAAAGCACTTACAACCAAAAACATGAAAATGAGAGATATTTGGTTTTCTTCCTTTGTATAACTCATAAGGAGTTTTCTTTAAGATAAGTCTTAGTAAGACTCTATTTAGTACATAGCAAGATGTACTTACAACATCTGGCCAAAAGTATTTTGGCACATTAGAGTCATTTAACATGGTCCTAGCAATTTCTTCTAGAGATCTATTCTTTCTTTCAACTACTCCATTTTGTTGTGGAGTTCTAGGTGCTGAAAAATTATGTTGTTACTGTAACACCCTTCTCGGGCGCTACATTTTCTGTGACATTTAAAGGCCGAAAAGTAGTTTAATTAAATCCTCTGCAATAAAATGGGGTAAATTTTTTTTTTCTTTTAAGATCGATAGAATGGATCAAGGTAAGAATTCTCAAAGTTTGAAAGAAAACATTTCGAATTGTTCCCTTTGAAAAACGGAGTTTGGATGAAGTCAGAACACCTGATAAAACATTTTATAACATCAATCTTTTTTTTTTCAAGGGAGACAGTAAGCAATAAAACATCCAACCTCATCAAATATTTACATAATATAGTCCAAAGTTACTCAGAAGATAACAGTGCACTAAAACATTTACTAATCATGATTAAGGTTATAAGTTCAAAAATCATTTACATAAAAACCCAACCCGACTCATAAACAGAAAGCATAAAGATACACAGACCCAACATAAAGCTATGGAGACGCAGCTCCTAAAATATAATATACTTGGAGTCGCAGCTCCATAAACGGTAACATTAAATCCCATACATCCCAAGCTGGCCAAACTAAAATATAAAAGACCATCCTCTCTCGTACATCGTGAGAAGAACAAACCCAAACGACGAGATCTAGTGGAAACTCTACTTGAGTCCACTATCGACATCATCACAAACGACACTACCAGAACCACTACAAAGGTAGCTCTCAGACGAAGCCCTTTCCCTTTCCAAGAGAAAAGTCATAGCCTACAGACCAACGACAACCATGCCTGTCTCAAGGAAAGAAAGACCAGGCCTGAAAGAAAACACAAAGACCATCATCTTGGCCCATCTGAAAGCTGGTAGGCGTCCACTAGGAACTTCAACATATCGTCAGCATGTTCGAACCTCATCCACTACAATGAATCAGTCGAGCAACATCTTGACATCTCAGTCTTCTCTGAAGAACGCAGAATGCACATAGCTAGCCAACATAGGCAATATAAAATAAGAGGTGAGATTCCCAAACATCACAGCATATGACAGATATGAAAATAGCACGGCATCACATAGCATACATTCATATCCATGTAGACATATATATATATATATATATATATATATATATATATATATATATATATATATATATCTCAATCCGACAATTCAGTATATATTCAAGCAATAATCACATACACCTATAACCAAAGGTGTACAATAACTTCATAAACATGATCTCATCAAGGCATGTCTGGCACTGTTAGTTCACAGAGACATGAGAACAGAGGTAACTGATTGAAACTGCATAGTCCCATACCTACATAGTCTCAAGGAAGATTTGACCCTAACTCTAGAGCTAAGAGAACATTCGGATGGAGTGATTAGAGCACATGTTTCACAACCGCCAATATTATGCATCTTGTGCATTCGATAGTAACAGCCACATAGTGGTACTATAATTGATTGTGAAACACTCTCGATAATCGTGACCGGCTAGCATCTAGTCGTTGATGTCAGTGTATTGCATGGAACGCCACGACCAAGAAGAATCACCAACTGGCCATTTGTGACCCTCCTACCCTGAACACCCCCAAGACCACTTAAGATCGTCACTAGCACGTCCTCATGCGCACATGCATGTCGTCTCAACTTCCTAGGCACAAAGGCCTTACAGAACATAGTATCCACTATGTGTTTAGGCAATAATACCGTTAATGGCGTGTGCATTCATATTTATCCACCGGATAAATTTCGGGGTTCCTTACGGAGACCAAAAGCCATTTCGTTCATATTTATCCACCGGATAAATTTCGTGGTTCCTTACGGAAACCAAAAGCCATTCTAGAGGCAAAGCAGACAGTACCAACCTCTTGGGAATCTCCCCTCGTTGAACTATCCATGTTTCAACGCTTTAGTACATTATGAAGGTTAGTCATTCGTCACCAACTCAATTATGCCTCTTTAAGTCCATTCCCGAACAGGATTACTTGTCGAGCAAGCAAACTCAAAATACTCTTGTCATTAAGTTTTATGGATGTAAGGATGAGTGAATCGTCCTTACTTTATGACATATGGTCTTGCTCCACCATGAGTCATAATCATTAAGTCTTTGTTTTCACTAAGCCGTCCTCGACATAAGTTTTCCATTTAACTTGAAATATTAGTCATGACGACTAAAATCCTTTTGGTTAAAAATCAATACTCATTGACTAAAACCAAACCATTTGAAAATAAATTCAAATAAAGACATATTGTTATCAAATCCCTCAAAACACTTGAAATACATAAAATGTGGTTTTGTCCCATTTCACTGAATGTAGGACCTAAACTCCGTATTTTCACAAGTATGACTCCTTTTTCTCAAATCTTTCACTCTCTTAAGTTCCAATACTCATGTTAAGGTATTAAAATACTAATTTTAACTTTACGGTTTTCTCAAAACTCCAAAACCCGACCAAACGTCGCTAAATTCACAAATCGCGTAATTCCTTTTTCAACAATCTTTAACTATAATGTTCTAAAACTCATGTAGGGATTTAGGACACTTACTTAAGTGGTAAAACAGTTCCTAGCTCATAAGAAATAGAATTTGTCGGATTTACTTACTTTAGTCCATTTTACACTTCCAAATTTTAGAAACTCATTTTCTAAGATTTTCAAAACTCAAGTTTGTTCCTTTATGAGCTAACCAATTATCAAAGCCATTTTGGAATCATTTGAACTATTTAAGACAATTCTAAACACTGTGAAAAACACTTTCTTTTTGTTTTTCATGGATCCTTAAAACACTTATTTCTTTGGGTTTCTAGAGTATCACTTGGGTAATTCAAAACATAACGTATGATCAAACCATTTCTAAAACCTTAACAAAAATCAAAGTTCCAAAATAATTGTTCAAAACTTATCATTTTTCCTTTATGGATTTAACATTCTTTTTCTCTCTTAAGGATATTAAAATCGCTTAAGTTTCAAGGATTGGAGTTAAACTCCCATTTCCATTCACATTTGGCCCAAAAGCCAATCACAACCAAAGTGAAGGTTACACTTCACCAAACAATCTCACAATTATCCATACGCATCAATATATCATGTTATATCAAATAATCACAATAGTCAAGTTATTTGCAATAACCAAGTATTAAATCCTCACTTTGATCTAATGATCAAAGTGATGGTTTTCAACATGTCAGAAATCATTTTCCAACCAAGCAATCATACCAATATACATAGATCAAACAACAATTAACCACTACAATCATGTCCTCATAAGGGACTAATTAAACAAAGTGGAAAATCCTTAACCTAGGATTTTCCGACAACCAGATAAATAAAGCCATCTTCACATCCACCAATATGGTGTGATGTGGTTCACTCCCTCCTTACCTCATGTAGACAAGAGATGATCATTTCCTTGGTTTTTCAACAGTTCGCTTCCCTCAGAGCGAAGCTGTAATGTTCCAGTTTCCTCTGACACCTTGCGACAGGTGCATGCAACTCCTGTCAGCTCTCGAAAAATGTAAAACCTGCTTCCCCAGGCAAACACAATTACGCCAACATCCCGGAGAGGGAGTCCAAGCATTTTTCAACAACCGGACAAATCAAACAATTTGCTACTCATCATCAAATGCTCACTCTAAGTTGATTTTAAATTCTTAATTTCACAAAATATAATCAATTTCAATAAAATTCAGAGGAGGGAAAAATTACATTTCGTCATCAAAATTGGGGAAAAAGAGCTTTGATCATAGGAACATGAAATTAAACTTAGAATTCGTTAATTAACAGTCTCAATTGCATAAAGACATAATTAATTTCACAAAAACATAATCAATTTCTAATAAAATCAGATTTGGGGCTTTAGGGTTCATAAATCAATTTGGGGAAAACTCATTCTAACTAAAGAATGATAAAATTAAATTAGGAAATCACTAATTCATAGTCCCAATTGCATAAAGCAAGGTTCAATTTCAAAATTGAAATATGAAATTAAAGGGTTAGGGTTAGGGTCTGCAAACTGATTTGGGGATTCTTGAAATGAAGCTTAGTAAGGGTGAAAATCACTCACCAAAACAAAGAGAAACCCAGATGGTGGCAGCAAGGTTGACCGGCGCGACTCCGGCGTGGTGGCAGTGATGGAGTAGCGGCGAACGGAGGAGAACTGGGCCAGAATCACGTGGTGTCTTCTCCCACTCCAGGCAGTGACCGGACGCGGGCTGTGGGTGGCGGCGGCGCATCCACGACTAGGACGAACCAGGGGGGAGGTGAAATGAAGAAGAACGAGCATAGCGACAAACTGGGTCGCACGTTTTCCTTTTCTCCATTGTGCGCAACTGGACGACGACCAAGAGTCGAGCGGCGACTGAACGTTGGTCTCTCCAGTGGCTGGACGCGGCGCTTCTCAGGTGGTGGTGCGCTGCTGTGAGTTAGAGAGAAGTGAGAGAAGAAATTGAAACTTAAAGAGAGGAGGAGGTAAAGAAAGAAAAGAAAAGGAAGAAGAAAGGAGGGGTATGGGTGTTGTGGGAGAAAAAAATGAGTCGGAAAGAGAGACTTTTCTTTGTTTTATTTTCCTTTTTCTTTTAATTAGTGTAGATACAAAATAAAATAGTGTTTGAGATTGAGTTTAGAAAAAAGGAAATAATATTGACCCTTGGATCTAAAAACAATGAGTGAAAAATATATAATTTCAAAATTCAAATTAGAGTAAAGATTGATAGTTGAATTTATCAACCAAGAAAATCATTGATCCAAAATTAATCTCCAGTTAACACAAAACTAATTTATTTTCAAAATCTAAAATTAAATAGAGTAACATATGAAAATAACTTCCTTTGAATCATATTATTTTAAATATTTTTCTAAACAAATAATATTAGTGATAATAGCATAACATTTTTGTCCTGCAAGCGTGCATACACTGCAATAACGCAGTGCTAACGCACTCAAAATATTTTAAATAAGTAAATAAAATTACTCAAATTAAACCACATAAAAATAAAAAAAAATAAACATCTAGATAATTAATTATTTCAATAAAATAATTAAACGTATATGTGAAAAACTGGGATGTTACATATACCATGTTCATCACAGAAATTATCAAATTCTTCATTTTGGAATTCACCTCCATGATCACTCCTTATAGATACAATTTTCATTTCTTTCTCATTTTGTACAAGTTTTGCCAATTTGTTAAAAGCAGTAAAAGCATCATTTTTGTGTGCTAAAACAATGTCCAGGTGTATCTAGAGAAATCATCCACAATCACTAGAGCATAAAGATTTCCACCAAAACTCTTTGTTCTAGAGGGACCAAAGAGATCCATGTGTAACAATTGTAAAGGTCTACTTGTGGAAACAATATTTTTAGCTTTAAAAGAAGTTTTAACTTGTTTGCTCTTTTGACAAGCATCACATAAACCATTTTTCTCAAACTTCTTTTTAGGTAAACCACTTACAAATTCTTTGGAAATCAGTTTGTTCAAGTAATCCATGTGAATTTGAGCTATTCTCCTATGCCATAGCCAATTTTATTCTTCTTTAGAGATCAAACAACATGCATCATTTGAAGATAAATTGCCTAAGTCTAGCATGTAGATATTGTTTACTCTATTTCCTATCAACTTCATGTTCTTATCATTTCTACATTCAATCATACACATATTTGAATTGAAATCTACCTTATACCCTTTGTCACAAAGTTGACTTAGGCTCAAGAGATTGTGCTTGAGCCCTTCAACATAGAGAACTCCTTCAATCCTTGTTGCTGGACTTTTTCCAATTGTCCCAACACCAAGTAGATGCACTTAGCCTACTGTTTTTAGCTTGCAATTCCTTATTCTTAATTTGAAGAGATGCATAATCACTACATTGTTTAGCAATGACTTTTCTACATGATGTGAGTTGCTTAGCAATTTTCAGATATTCACTATGCAATTCATCAAAAGCATCTTGCAGTTCATCATAAGTAGGGGGAAGATCATTTACCTCATCTTCAATTTCTGTGTCACTTTGATGACTGATCATAAGGCTGAGATTTACTTCTTCTTCCTTAGATTCTTCATAGGAATCCATGCCATTTTTCTCTCATGCTATGTATGCTCTTCTTGGATTTTTGTTCTTTTTATCTTTGGACTCAAAGCTGTCATGCTTGTCCTTCTTTTGAAGCCTTAGACGCTCATTCTTGTAATGTCCAGTTTTTCCACATTCATAGCACTTCACATTTGATGTTGAACTTTCAATCTTTGAGGAATTCCTTTTGGAAAAGAAGTTTAAGGGCCTTTTGTTGAAAGATTTCTTCTTCTTGAGGAACCTTTTGAATTTTCTTACCAACAAACCCATGTCTTCTTCAGAATCTTCATCCTCCTCAAGTTCTTCATCTTCATCACTGTCATGAACTTCTTTGGAGATATGAGCCTTTAGTGATAAGCCTTTCTTTTTCTTCTCCTCTTCATGATCATTCAGTCTATGTAGCTACATTTCATGCTCTTTCAACTTTCCAAATAAGGTAGAAATATCCATGGTTTCTAAGTCTTTTGCTTCAGCTATAGCAGTGATCTTTGGTTGCCATTCTCTTGTTAAACACCTGATAACCTTGTTGATTTGTTGTTCATCTGAAATAGTCTTTCCTAGTCCATTTAGTTGATTCACAATGTGAGTAAACCTCCTCTGCATATCATTGATATCTTCATCTTTCTTCATGTGAAAGAGTTTAGGTGCGTTTAATTCGCTAAAAAATGAGGGACCGGACAGGACAAAAATAATTGTCCAGCGTTTGATTTAAAAAATGACCAAGGGACAACACAAAATAATAGATGATGGACTGGACAAGTACCCATAAATTTGTAACCCACCAAACCTCAGTACAACTTTTTGTCCAGTGTCTAGAAAAAATAAAAGGACGAAACTATCCCTCTCTCTTCAGACTTTTCATTTCCCCACTATGATAAGCGACTCCTTTTCTTCTGACTGACACTGACTCCTTCTCTTCTGAACGTAACCTCTCCAACGCACTTCTCTCTCTCTCTTGCCAGTGACACTCTCATTTTCTTCCACCAGGTATGCGTTTTCCACTTTCCTTGCTTGTAACGTATTACTGCTCGTGTTTCATTCTTTACTTTTTTATTGCCACTTTTTTCCCATGATTTTTTGTTATTTTTTTAATTTGTTTCATCGTAATTTATTTTTTTACACCACAGTACCATACTATTATGCACTATACGCCTCCCCCATGTGTGTGTCAGTATATTTTATTTCAATGTGTCCATAGGCAAACCTTTTTTGTTTGGAGTTGAAAAGACAAGAATATCTAATTTACTTGTTCATGCATAATAATAATAATAATAATAATAATAATAATAATAATAATAATAATAATAATAATAATAATAATAATAATAATAATAATAATAATAATAAAAAATACTTTTTTTAGGTACATGATATATTTGTCAATAGAAATTGTCTACAAAATATAAAAATATATTTAATTTATATTTTTTTTAATAAAAATGTATAATTCGGAGGTAAATATCACAATAGGATAATTGTAAGATATAGTTAAAAAATATAACAATGTAATTAATAAATTGTAATTTTGATATAACGATAAGTGGTAAAAAAAATTAAAATTATATCACTTTATTAAAAAATAATAAATTATTTTAAATAAAAATGATAATAAATTTTATGTTAAATAATAGAATAATTTAAAAAGTTTCAATATCTTGTTATGTGCTCTTTCCTAGTGCAAACCAAACATTGGACAGTACAAAGGGTATTATCGTAAAGTTCACTTTTTTTGTCCAGTACATCAGCATATCAAACAAGTTACAGCACAAAATTGCTTGTGTTGTGCATTGACCACCAAACAGCGTACAGTACAAAAAGTTGTCCTGTAACTCAGCTGCTTGTCCAGTACTGTTATGTCCTGTCCTGTCATTTTAGTGAATTAAATGCACCCTTCATATTCGTGCATGAGTGAGTGTAACGCCCTTCTCGGGCACTACACCGTAAGTGACATTTTAAAGCCGAAAAGTAGGTTAATTAAAATTTGCTATAAAAGAATGGGGTAATTTTTTCTTTTTTGCAAGTCATAAATATAACTACTTTGTTTCAAGTGAATATACAATAAAATATTCCATTATCATAATTAGGATCATAAGTTCGAAAATCATTTACATAATACCCAACCCGACTCATAAATAGAAATCATAAACATAAACAGACTCAACATAAAGATGTGGAGACGCAGCTCCTAAAATATAAGATACTTGGAGTCGCAGCTCCATAGACAGTTACATTAACTCCCAAACATACCCAGTTGGCCAAACTAAAATAGAAAAGACAATCCTTTCTCGTACATCGAGAGAAAGACAAACCAACTGACGATATCTAGTGGAAACTCTATTTGAGTCCACTACCGATGTCGTCACGAAAGACACTACTGGAGCTACTACAATAGTAACCCTCGAACTAAGCCATTTCCTCTTCCAAGAGAAAAAACATGGTCTACGAACCATCGGCACTATGAAAGACGTCGACTAGAAACTCCACCATAGCGTCTAGAAGCTCGAACCTTAATCTCTACGATGCGTCAGTCAAGCGACATCATGATGTCTCAGTCTTTTCAAAAGAGTATAGAATGCACATAGCCCGCTGACATAGGCAATATAAAAATAAGGAGATGAGATTTCCTTTTATCTTACACATAAGGCAGACATGCAGTGGTACGACTCTCATGTACTTACAATTAACAATTATTAATCATATCTACACTCATAACAAACAATAATGTTTCACAGAAACATCACCACACACCACGTTTTCCTAGATAGAAGACATCTAAGACTTGAGGAATGACCTCTGAATTCCTATACCATGGTTTTACGAATAGTCGGAGAGAGTGGTTCGGAGGATTGTTCCCGAAGTACTAGCCTTGGGTAATAAAGAATGCGTCAATAGTAAAGGGCATGCACGTCATAGGCTTTTTCAGGAACATCCTACACTACCAGAAAAAATGTAGTGTCTAGTCGAGTATGTCAGTGCATTGCAAGATCACCATGCCACAGAGGAGCTACCAATTGGGCCTATGTGAGTATTTCATACCCCGACACCCCATATAATAAGCAAGATTCGCCACTACGGAATTCGCACCCGCATTAAAGTGTTAGCTCTTCTCCTAGGCACAACGGTCTTACAGACCATAGTTTCACTATGTGTTTAGGCAAAATTGCCGGAAAATGTGTTCTTCTTGTGTTTCCATCGGATGACATCTTGATTCCATCGGAATTCTTTCAACGTGCTTTCTCAGATACTAGATGTTCTTAACATTGGGCGGAAGTTCTCAAGTAAACTTTCCTCTTTGTGTAAAGATATCTTAAAGCACTTGATTAAAAGTCCTAACGCATTATGAGATTGGAACACAAGTCCAATTATTTATTTCTCTGTACTTTTCTAATTGAGCCTTTTTCTTCCGCTTCCAAGAAAACAAATCATTCCGAGTCCATTAAATTTTATGGAATATGGATAATGAATTATTCATACTTTATGACATAAGGTCGTGTTCCACCCCACGTCATAAATTATTACGTTCGTATTTTCACTAAGTCATTCTTGACTTAGGTTTTTACAGTTTACAGTAAAATCTCGTCTTTGAAGACGTAAATCCTTTTGTCTTAAAACCAACACCTTTAAAAAAAATCAAATCCATTTTCAAGAATAATTTCCATCAAAGATACTTAGGTATCAATTTCTCCAAAACAATTTCTCGCAAATCCTTAAAAACGTTTAACGACGGTTTCACCGCTTTTTACTGAATTTAGGCCCAAAAGCCATATTTTTGAAAACATGGTTCTTAACCTCAAATATATTACTTTCCTAGGTTATAATACTCATATAAAAATGCTGAAACACTGATTTTACATCTTACTCTCCATTTATACGAAATTCCTAAAAATTTGACCAACGTCGTTAAGTTTGTAAATCACGTAAATCATTTTTCAACGATTTTACACTCTAATAGTCCAAAACTCATTTTAGAGTTTTAGAACAGTTTGACAGGCATGAAAAATAGTTTCTAACTTTCCAATTACATAAATTTTCGAAAATTGCAGTGTAGTCCCTAAACTTTCATTAATTACAAAAATGTCCTTATTCACTTAAAACCTTATAAATTTTTATTTATAACTTTAAATCACACCAAACCAAATTCTATAGAATAGTTTTCAGTTACCATCAAAATTTCCAGATATTACATTTCTGCCCAAATATTTTACAATAATTGCAAAAAGGTCCTTGTTTACAAAAAAACTTATAGCTTTTTATGTATTAATCAAACTAACACCAAACCAATTTATATGGTTTTGTCTCATCAAGAACTATAATCTTAACACACAAGAATATGAATTTCAGTGCAGCCACTGAAATTCTCAGAAATTGCATTTTAGTCCCTAAGGACTCATAAAATCATATCTTTCAGTATACACATCCAAATCAATCTAAACCAATTTCTATATTCTTATATAATCATTCAATCCTCATAAAGATTATTCAAACAATTTAAATCATCATGCAACCCATTTAAACAGCCAAGACCGAATGGCCCAAGAATGATCATGTTAGGCAATTTTTCATGTTAAATCAAATAAACAACCATCAAGTATCCAATTAGAAATCATTGAATCAAAATCAACATATATCAACATCAAGCATCAACCAAATCCTCCAAGAGGATCACACACATATAAAACAATAAATTACACAACTTTCACACTTATGATTTACAAGACCATTTATACTAAATAACACTAATTAAACCATCAAGATATCTACATTAACGTAGGGTAGTGGTAATCTCCCCCATGCCTCTTGTAGATCACTTGAAGATCAAACAAACACAAGCTAAACCAAGCAAGGTAGGCCACGATTTTTTCCACCAAAACCTAGCCATGATCAATCAATCAAGAAAACAAGTTAAAGAATGAAGAAAATCATCCTAACCCACTTGCACATAGGTTCGGTCAAGTTGGAAAGAAATAGCTAGGGATATCTAAATTTTTCAAGCTCTTGGATGATGAAAAACTAGATTTAGGAATTTGATCTTGAAGAAATCATGGATTTAAGAAGAAAACTTGTGATGAAAAGTGAAGGTATGATCATGGATCATAAGACTATACCTTTAGAATTTTAAGAAACCAACAAGAACTTAGAGTTCCTTTGAAAAAAAAGATGAAAAACTTAAGAGTTTTTGTGTTGGAAATATGAAGAAATGAGCAAGTTAAGTGAATGAATGACCAAGAGTGATTTTAGAGAGTGTGGCTGTGCACACATGAGGAAGTGAGGAGAATTTATCATGAATTTGCCTTCTAAATCATCGTTGAATTAACCAAACATAGGTTAGGTTAACTTAGGGGTAATTTGGTCATTTCACTTAAAGTCATCATGATAAATGAGTGGTAATGGTGAGTAGGAGTATGTGGTTGATTTGTGACCACATGTGAGGAAGAAGATATTTTGTTGCAAATCATGGTTGGCTAACCTTAGTTGGAGTTAACTAGACATAGGTTAGGTTATGGGTATTTTAGTCTTTTCACATTTACTTGTCATAAATGTACACTAATGGCTATGGGGAGTCATTATGGTGACTCACTCCTCTTGACTCATCATGGACGGCTCGTCGTTCTGTTCTCCCGGTATATCTCTGCACATTCGTGTATGGTTCCGTTGTTTACCCGATTAGGGTTTTTGAGAGAAAGATGATTAAATGAAATCAAAATGAAACGAGTTTGGTTTAGTGGAGGGGCTGCACAAAATTAAGTAGATTTAGAGGGTATTTTGGTCAAAATTCACTTAGGGACACTCTTGGAATTTCACTTAAAGATTAAGGGCATTTTGGTCTTTTTACATATAACCATCATTACTTGCATTTAATGCAAGATGACTAACCCCTATGACTCACCCCAACTCATTGTGCTCATCCACCCTTTGTCTCTGCACCTCCGTTCTCGATTCCATCGATCCCCGATCGTCGAGTACTTGCTCGATTATCGTATAATAACTTATTTAGCTTGAAAATTTTCAAAATAATCACTATGGGTGGAAATAAAATAAAAATCTAAACGGTTTCGTTCTCGGGTCAAAAATAGGTTTTCTGATTAGTAAAATCTTACTGTCAGTTAAAACGCAGACCGGGTTTCGTCTGAATTTTAAACCTAAATATTTACCATAACTCTCTATGATAAATAGAGTATAAATATGATTTTGTTTTATTAAAAATCATTTTATAGATCTCAGATAAAATATAAAGAATTAAAATTCTACCGATAATGAAAAACAGTAAAAACGGGGTGTTACAGTGAGTTCATTCTTGCTCTCTTCACATCACTTGTCCCTTCATGAGTAATTTGCAACGTATCCCACATTTTGTTTTGCTGTCTTACCTTTAGAGACCCTGAAAAATTCATCATAACTTAAAGTAGCGGTTATAATATTCTTAGCTTTAGCATTATAACCTACTATTTTCTTGTCATCATCATCCCATTCAGCTCTAGACTTATTTCTCTTGGTGTCATTTGCATCAAGATTGTGAGGGATGTATGGACCATTCTCAAGAGCATCTAACACATCAAGACCACTTGCCTCAAGGAATATTACATCCTTTCTTTCCAATACATATAGGCAGTGCCATTGAATGCAGGGGGTCTTTGTAACACCCCACTTTTCGTTAAGTTATTTCCTTAAGCTTGTTTTGTTAAGTTAGAATTGTTGGCTAAGGCTAAGTGGGATTTTTGGCTTAAAAGTCCCTTTCTGGTACATGAGCACGCCCGTGCTCATTAGCCAGCACGACCGTGCTTGAAATCAGGCACGTTTCACTGGTTTTAAGTTGAGCATGCCCGTGCTCAACAGTGAGCACGACCGTGCTCAAGTGTGGACCGCGTCTCGTAGACGCTAAGTCCAGTATGCCCGTGCTTGCTAAGGAGCACGACCGTGCTTCATGCACAGTTTATAAATATTGGCACAGAAACCGTGGGTTACGTTTTAACCCTATTTTTGGTGGTTGCTACTACCCTAGTGTGGCTGCTACAGTTTCATTCCCTAATTCTCTCATATTCAGTGCATTCCTTGAGGATTGGAGACCCTTGGGAACAGTTCTTTCATCTGTGCTAATAATAGGTAATGGTTTCTTCCCCTTTTGTTTCCTTTTCATGTTTATGAGGTTGGAAACTTATGTGGTTGATTTTGTTTGACAAGGGCTTGGAAGGTTAACTAAGCCGGTTTAGGGACCATGACCAGTTTGATTGTTGGAGCGTTTGGAACCGTCAATCCAGGTATGGGGAGAAGGGTAGTGTAACCATAGGCAGTGGGAGTAGTGTAAGGTAAAGGGGTTCCCATGACCTCGGTTTGTCACGTATGATATATGATTAAATGTTCTAAATGACTATGTTGATGAATATAGGTTTTGATTGGTTGTTATGTCATAAAATGTATTTTATGTCTACGTTTGTTGATTTAGCATGAACATGTTGATATGCTTATTTTTTGGTTGATAATATGTTGATTGGATGGTTGCTGTCATGACTGTTGCAATGATGGTTTGGTTGATAAAAATATTAATTGACTAATTAGGCTCTAATAAGACTTGATGATTAATGGTTTTAATCCCTAAAATATTTGGTTAAGAACCTATGTTTAACTCTGCCAGAACAGTACTGTCGTGTATTTAGCACGACCGTACTGAACAGGGAGCACACCCGTGCTCCTAGTTTGAATTCTGGAAAATAGCCGCGCAATGAGTACGGCCGTGCAGTAGAGGAGCATGACCATGCAGCTGAGCACGACCGTGCCTAAAAGGAAGCACGACCGTGCTTCACTTAAGTGGCAGCACGCCCGTGCTGGGGTTAAGCATGCCCATGCTCACCCCTATGGACAGAAACTGAGATTAAAGGTTTTAAAGGGGCTTTTAACCCCAATCTTCCCAATAACATGATGATAACACAATAAATCAATGATAAAGATTAGATAACTCATTTAATGGCTAATGAAGATAATTAATGATGATAAGATGTTTTAAGTCGGTAACAATTGGGTTATCGCACATTGATAACTTTGGTGCTTATTGGCCAAAGTGGCCTCGATGCTTATTGGTCGAGGTGTTGATGATGTGAAGTCTTGGGTGCTTATTGGCCCAAGCACGATGATCTTGATGATGAAGTCTTGGGAGCTTTTTGACCCGAGCAAAGGAGGTGGTTGTTTTTGTTTGTTGTTGTGCCATGCATAGAGCATTGGAGTTGATGGTTGAGGGGTAGGTTCGACATAGGAGAGATCATCCTAGAGTACGGTGATCTGGCCATCCACGTTAGGTCACCCAAGGTTTGGTGATCGTAGCCCCCCATGATGAGGCATCCACAGTTTGATGCGTTGGATATCCATAGGGTTCACCCGAGGTTCGGTGAACTGCCGGTGTTGGTGCTTCTATGGCCAATACGGATATGTAACTCCAAAGTCGTTCATCTTGAGTTAGTTTGGATCCACATGCATAATGGAGTAGCGAAGTAGTGTTGCATTGCACCGCATAGCATACTTGTTTTGATGATGTTGATATATGATGATATGTATGTGCTGATGTATGTTATGATGTTGCCATGCTTGTTTGTTTGCCTTGCTTCCTATCTCCATGCCATATATGTTTACACGATTCTTAATCCCCGTTTCTCTGTTTGTTTGTTTGGCTTCATGCAGAGGATGGCGAGCAGCCGACTCTGAGGAGCCACCACTCATAGTTAAGGCCTTTTCTTTCAGTTAGATAGTTTCAGTTGTTTTTCCGTGATGTACGGAATGATTATACCAGCTCTGTTGTGACATCGGGTTGGGATGTTGTTATGTTTATTATTTGTTTATTTGTTTTAAACTTATTTTTATTTTCCGTATTTTGAGAACTCGTTCATGTGGGACCTTTCTACCCATGGATAAATGTTTTATGTTATCCAGTGAATGCATGACTTATTTTTTAGTCTTGTCTTTCTTTTTTATCGCTCTTTAATATGCGGTGTAGCAGGGTGTCACAGTCTTGCTAGAGAAGCCCATTCTCCCAAGATGTCATTTGAAGCCATCCTCTTAAGCTGTTAGGCTTTACACAAGAGTGAAAGCTCTTATACCACTTGTTGGTTGTGGCTTCTAATACTCCGGGGGGATTGAGTATATAAGATTTTTGAAAACTTTTCCCATTTAAGTAAAAACTGAAACTTTTCTAACACTTTTGAAAAGATTTTGCCAACCAAAAAAAAAAAAAAAGTTTTTACAAGTTTATTTGATTCAGAACTTGATTCTTTAACAAGAAAGATTTATTAAAGATAGCTTTTCAGATCAGAACATAAACAAATTTTCCTTAACCAAAACTTAACCACATACATTCAACAATTAAAGCAGTTAAAAGAAGTTAAGGGATAGAGAGAAATGCAAACCGAGTTTCATCTTGGTTCAGCTACCTCCTCTGGTAACCTACATCCAGTCCCCACAATCACTTGTGAGTTTCATCCACTAAAATCAACACAATTACAAAATTCTTTACAAAGATTCACAACTCATGTTCCTTCTACCTAGTGACAGCTTTTAGACAAAGCAATCTTGTAATACCCAAGAGTCCCTTCTACTCTTGTCAAACCTCTAAGAGTCCCTTCTACTCTTAGATCAACACACAAAGAGAAAACCTTCTCTCTATTCTCTTCCTTTCACAGTAAAAAGATTGATTTTGCAGATTCTAAGAAATCAGAAATGTTACAACTTGAAGCACTTAGTAGTAAAGATTTTAATTATTCTCAATGAAAAAGCTCTCTCTCAATTTCATGTAAACTTTCAGAATTGAATGAATTGATTACTAGAAAACGTTTTCCCAAGCCTTTATATAGGTGTATGTAAAAATAGATCCGTTGGGCACACTTTAAAAGTTAGTTAAGATCAAAACAGACTCTTTATCAAAAATTGATTATGTCAGTTAATCGATTGCCTAATCGATGTATTAAACAAGATTTGCAATTTTTACACTGAGTACATCGATTGTTCAATCGATTGGATTCTTGATAGTTCTTGATTCTCATTGATACATAGATGTGTACATCGATTGTGTTCTTGAAAATCACAAGCATCAACAGCCCAGAAGTCTTTACATCGATTGCACAATCGATTGCATAATCATTTCAAAAAGTCATTGCCTCTGTTTGGGCTTATGCATCGATGTGTCAATCGATTGGTTCTTTGAAAACACGTGACTTTACTTCTGTTCTGTGTATGCATAGATGTACTAATCCATTGGATGTATATGGAAAAGATCATTGGCCTCTGTTTGGCCTTATACATCGATGTATCAATCGATTGTATGCTTATATCAAAAAGTACTGGCTTCTGTTTTACTTCATACATCGATGTACAAATCAATTTACAGAAGCTTAGTTTGCATACATATCAAGTTGTTCTTGAATCAATCAATGTGTACATTGACATATAACATTTATACATTGATGTACACATGGGTTTTCATTAAAAGGTAGTTAATTAACTGAAAATACATAGACGTACAAACTTTTCAATTAACCTTTTTCTTTTTAAGTTCAATTTTAATTTATGAAAACCATTTTTAATTTGAATTAATTGAGAGAGATAACTCAAAGAAAATAAGTAAAACTTTTCTTTACATAAAACTTTCTAAGTTCCTTTACTTGAGATTCCTTGTGATTATTCATTTGAGACTTCATCTTCAAGCATTCCAAACATGATCCTTGCTTTGCCTTTGTCTTTCTCCTTTGATCCTTTGCATTTATGTCTTTGCACTAAATGATCTTATATAACATTTAAACTTGGCAAATGATTAGTGAATCAAAGTTTAATCAATTTCTTAAGTTTGGTCATTAATCAAAACATACTAGAATCATTTTCCAACAATGTGTACGTCGATTGTGTTCCTGAAGAACATATGTATTCTCAGCCCAGAAGTCTTTACATCGATTGATCAATCGACTGCATGATCATTGTCAAAAGTCCTTGCCTCTGTTTGGGCTTATGCATTGATGTATCAATTGATTGTTTCATCATTTCAAATAGACCTTACTTCTGTTCTGTGTATGCATTGATGTACCAATCAATTGTATGCATGTTTCAAAAAGACATGGCTTCTATTTGGCCTTATACATCACTGTATCAAACGATTTACAGAAGCTAAATTGCATACTGATCAAGTAAGTCCATGTAGACATTGATGTATAACTTTTATACATAGATTTACAAATAGGGTTTCATTAAAAATTATTTAATTAACTGAAAGTACATCGATGTACACATAGATGTACACAACTTTCAATTAATCCATTTTCATTCTAAGTTCATTTTAATTTGTGAAAACCATTTTGATTGTTTTTAGAGATCTCATTCAAAGAGAACAACTTAAAGTTTTCCTTTACATAATAGTCCTAATGATCTTTGCTTGAGATTGCTTGAGATTCATCTTCATGGTTCTTCATCTTCAAGCCTTCCTTCATGATCCTTGCTTTTCTCCTTTGATCCTTTGCATCCTCTTCCTTGCTTCATTGAAATATTATAAAGACACTTAAGCTTGGCAAGTAGTTAGTGAATCAAAGTGATAATCAAATTAAGTTTGGTCATTAATCAAAACATAATAGGGTCATTTATCCACAAACACCCCTTTTTTGATTTATGACAAACTTACCATGTTTAATATTCAATATAACATAGGAAGTAGTTAATATATCAGAGTTTATAAATGCAGCAATGGTGATCATCGTTACTCCCCCTATTTAATTGATAGTTCTAAAACATTTTAAACATGTATAGGATCATAAAAAATCAGTGTTTAAGATCATTAGTTCATTTCATTAGTATGGTACCCTTTCTCCCCCTTTGTCATTATCAAAAGAAATTCATGGGAGATGCAAATTATATAAGAATTAAAAACAGGGTACATACTAAAGATATATTCATTTGAAAATCAAAGTGCATTCATTCATATTTGTCATTCAAAAAAGGAAGTACATCCAATGATTTCAACAAAATATAGTTCAGAAAAAATGAAAGACAACAAGCAAACAAGCATGAAAAACACCATCCTAACATCATAAACAGACACACTAAGAGACCCTAGAGCTAAACATCTTCATTTTTCCTTGGCTCTTCAGTGTTCTGTGAGGGTCCAGCTGCTTGATCTTCAGGAATTGCTTCCTCCTCAAGTGCATTTTCAGTAGCAGCATCAACAGCCTCCCTTGCCATTTGCACAACATTCTCAGAAGTTGGAGTTACTTCTGGAGGTGCAGGTGCAATGATGTGAATTCCTAGGTGCAGATGCATAGTGGCCATCTACCCTTCAAGAGTATTGATCCTTATACTCATATAGTCTAAAGTCCTCTTGATCATCAGGTGTTGCTTGTATTGCCTCTGTTCAAACCCTTCAATCATTTTTTATCAGCTTGTCCATCTTTGCATTCATATCATTGTTGTCCATTCCAGCCCTTGGTTCATCACTAGCTACCCTCACCCACTCTCCATTAACCTTAAAAAGCTTCATCTTGCTAGTGGTTCCCTCACCAAACTTGTGAGTCACCTGCCTAGCATAAAATCTTTCTTCATTTTCCATGGATACTCCAAAGTGCTCCAGCAGCCTGACCACTAGTCCAGGGCAGGGTAAGGTAGCTCCACTAATCTTGCAATCCAACATATGCCTCTAGCTGAGCTGTTTCTTCTCAATCATGGCCCACAGCATTAAAATGTCATTATTTTACAGAACAACATGGTTTCCTGACCTTGGCAGAAGCATCCTACTTAGCACATACTGAAGTAGCCTGTGCTAGACATGCATGGATCTAATGTTGATCAATCTCCCCTCTAGTGCATTCTCAACCAGCAGCACTTTCCTGGCTTCTTCCTTGTCATAAGCCTTCAACCAAGCACTTTCAGGACCAATTCCAGCCATGTTGCTTCCCAGATATTCCAGACTAGTGAATTGTGAAAATTCATCAAAGGTCATTTCAATCCTCTTGTTCTTGACCTCAGTAGAAAAGCCTACACTATCCATCTCTAGAGTGTAGTAGAAAGCCTTAATCAAAGTTGGATATATGTCACTCTTGATTTGTAGAAAATCACTCAGCTTATAATCTTCCAAAATTTTGTGAAATGGAAACTCATTTGCCTCAAAATAATTGAAATCCAATGTTCTTGCTTCATGGCTATCTCTGTGCTTAAAATCATTTTCATATAACATGATGTACTCTTCAATAGAGAAATACCTCTTGAGCAGCTCAATCTCAGCAATGAAATCATCATCTTCTTCCTCCTCCTCTGTCCTCTTTTTCTGTATAGCCTTCTTCTTTGGGGTTTCCTTTACCACCTTCTTCTTCTCTTGCTTCTTAGGTGCTGGTTTAGATGATTCGGCCACCTTCTTTCCTTTGTCTTGCTTCTTCTTTGCAAGTTGCTTGATAGGAAGTTTATCAATTCTTTGGGTTTTCTAAGGTTTCTCTTTCCTTTTAGGGCGAGAAGGTGTGGCAATGGGGGGAACTTGTTGAGGTGTGGAAGATTAGGTTGAGGATGAAGATGTGGAGTTAGATGGAACAGGTGTAGAGGGACCAGTTTGCTTCACACGAGTCATTTGAGTGACTTTCAAGCTCTGCTAGGGTTTGGGTATTTGAGAATTTGATTTGAAATGCGAAAAATTTGGAGGGAGAAGGTGGATATTTATAGACCTAAGTCAGTCAATCGATGTCACAATCGATGTATTAAAGGTTTTGGTCTGGTTAACATGTGAGTCAATCGATGTACATAGCATCATGATTGAGATTTTAAGTGTGTCAATCGATGTTTCAATCGATACATAGGCTATGTTAGAGAGTACCAAGTTTTAAAACTTGCACTCAATCGATGTGTCAATCGATGTATAGGCTATGTCAGACAGTCCAACAATAGCAATATACATCAAATCGATGCATAGGGCAAGATAGTGAGTTCCAAGTTTAGGAAACTTCACTCAATCGACATAAGCACTTACAGTGAGTAGTACTTCTTGGATCAGGGATTCAATCGATGTTGGAATCGATTTATAAAATATCAGTTTGAGGTTTTCAGGTTTTCATAGCAGGTAAATCGATGTTGGAATTGATGTTGGAATCTGTAACACTCCGATTTTTCACTGTTTTAATATCAGTAAAATATACAGAAATGTTTAAATTTTTATCTGAATTTTAGAAAATAATTTTGGATAAACCAAGATCATATCCATACTCTAGTTTACTGTAGAGAGTTACAATTAAATTTTGGGTCAAAAAATTCAGATGAAACCCGGTCTACGTTTTTCTGACAGTAAAATTTTACTGCTTAGAAGACATAATATTGACTCGTGAACGAAATACTTAGGGTACATATGGATTTTCCAACGACTTTAGAAATTTTGAAAATTTTCACTTAAAAAGTGAAATAATATATATTATTCGAGCGATATATTAAATCAGGTGAACGACGAAGCTGAAAACGGGATTGCAAGGACCCGCTAACGGATAAATCACAAGTCATTCAAGGATGACTCATAAAGGTGAGTCATATAGTTGACTCACCCTTGTCACCATTACATTTTAGATTGAAAGACCATTATGCCCTTAGGTTGGTTTTAAATACCAAAATTGCCCCAAAATGAAATTACTCCTTTGTCCCTAAATTAACACCACTTGGACTCTTTGCCCCTCCATTTCCCACGGCCCAAACCCCCTCAATTAGGCTATCTCACTAATTTAGTCATCACTTCATCTTCTTCATCAATGTTTCTCTCATTTCTCTCAAAGTTCTTTAGTTTCCTACAACCAAATTTGTGAAGCAACCACTTGATCCTTTGCTTTTTTTCAAATTCCAAGAGGTATACCTTAATTCTCATCATCAATAAGCTATATGTTCTTCATTTATTTTCATGATTCAAGGCCATGATCATCATTTTCCATTCTAGGGTTTTCATCTTCAAAAATCTCTAGAAAATCATAAAAAAATCCTATGATCATGATACCAATTTCTATGAACTTATTATCATCTCTATGTTTATAACCCAAGAGTATGAATCAAGCAAAATTTTCCTTCCTATTTTCCCTCTGAAGGTCGAAACCCTAACTTTGTGGGTGGAGGAGTTTTGTTCAATTTTTCTTTAAAGTAATGCTTGATTTCATCTTTCTAGTTCATATAAGTGTTGAATCCAAAAGATTGAATCAAAATGAAATCTCTAGCCTATTTTTTTTATGGAGGCTGAATCCAAGTTCTTGGGGACTTGGATGATTTTATTTGATTTTTAACCCGTGACCTTTGTTCTAAACTCTATCATACTCTAGGAACATGAATCTAAGAGCATGTGAAATTTTGAAATCCCTACAAAATTTGCTAAGTCATGACCGAAACCTACATGTAGAGATAAGTGAATATAATTGTTTGTTGATTGATGATTTGGTTGTGGTTTGCTGAAGGGTGATTTTGTTTGAATCGTGTGCGAGTGTTACGGAAAATAGGACGTTCGACGAAATTTATTTCGGAAAGAAAAATCTCCAAGAGGTAAGGGGAGTACCCGAGGGATTTTTCCGATAGCTATATGCTATGTGGTATGTATAATTCAATTTTGCTTGTTTGTCGTAGTTTAAATTATCTTGCGTAGTTAATTTATGTGCTAATATTATATACTTTTAATTGATTATCTGTGGTTAATTGTTATATCATTTTAATGCATTTTATAAACTGTGTTATTTGCTATAGTATTGATATGAAATTATTATTGACATTGGTTGTTGATTGAAAAGCCTGATAGTGGTCAGTGCTCAATTAATTACGAAGATAAAAGCGTTAAAAAGCTTTATAAGAAATATCGAAATTTTAATTGGTAGAATACAGTAATATAATATTATTTAATTAATTGATTGGTTAGAAATGTGGAATAGTTGAAAATACTATTATTTTAATGATTTGTCGGCATAAGAGTGATCTATGAGTCATAGTGATGGCGTAATCGTGAAAATATTTTAGTACTGCCAATTTTTACGTAAGAAATTACGAGATATTAGAAAATGTAATTATAAAAAGCTAAGTTTCAAAAATAATTTAATTAGGATGTTGAGAAAATTATTTTAAGAGAAAAGTCAAATTTTTACTTAAAACGTTTTAAAAAAATGCAAAACAGCGGTTAATTCCGAAAATATTTACGGAAAGCATTTTTAAATATAGTAGCATTTGTTAGAACAAAGAATTAGTCTCAAAACAATATTTTCTTTAAACTAAAGTTTTAAATAAAGATTTTCAAAAGAAAATGAGTTTTTGGGTGATTTGATGATTGTATAAATGAATTTCCAATGAAAAAGGATTTTCTGTAAACTTGTTTTACACAATGGTGTTATTTCCGACAACTTGGATAAGTTGAGGAGATTTTATTTTGATTTGTGTTTCACCGAACCAAAATACTTTTAAAGTTGAAAGACGAACCTAGTGGCCGAGACGTCGGGATTCTGGTGTTCTATATTATGGACTGTGTGTCCTAAAGATGAAGTTGTGGACTATATGTCCTATAAGAGTTATGTTGATTTTTGTACGCTAAAATCTACGAACCTGAGACTGGTGCATCGGTCTAGACCTTCGTGATTTGCACATTCAGGCTTGGAGTCCTATTATTGAAATTGAAAGACGAACTTAAATGTTTAAAAGTTGAGATTGTCGTGAGCCTTTGAGCTTCGACAAGGAAGGAATGCACAAAATGAAAAGTGATGAGAAACAAAATGTTTTACATGCATATTTGGCAGACGTACCTATGAGTTAGGTCTGGATATCTTAATGGCAAGATATGCAAGAAGTTGTATCATTATGCCTTGATGGACAATGAAACTACAGAAAGTAACCACTGTGCCTAGTTTTGGACATTGCTATGGTTAAATCCAGTGTACCTTGGTTAAATCCGGTGTGCCTTATTTGGAAAAGAGAGCTTGATCAGCTCATTGATAAGGTGTTGGGATCTCCGGAGATTAAGTACAAAATTTAGATGGTGAATATTGAAGTGTCATGCATTTGTTTTAAAAATGACAATGATTGTCGAGTATGAAATCCTTTGATAAACTATTTGTTTATTTTTGAACATCTATGCTGTTATAACTATACATGTTATATGATGTTTGTGTGTCGCGCATATGGTTATCGTTTTAAAATCCATATATTGGTTCTCACCCTTGCGCGTTTCATTGTTGGTTCCTCTTTTGTGTGGCATATATTTCTATCTGAGTATAGATGGACCCGGAGATGCCTCTGGCCCATTCAAGGATCCGTTCCATCACGTTTCAGAACGTCGGGGACGTTGGTGCGTGGGTTATTAACCCAGGGGCACACAACGCCACATACACGGGCCCCATACAAGAGGTTGTCGGCACACTAGCTGCATAACCTCAGAGACGGACTCATCTTGTAGAGACGATTGAGGTATCACTACCACCACCATGACTTTTTCTGTAGCACATGGTTGATCAGGGAGAGCTAGATGTCCATCCTCCATTGGCACAACCCTTACAAGTAGCGGCACTAGACTCACCTCCTTTAGAGGTTGTTTTGGATCCGGGGTTCGAGGAGGAGGACCCTGAGGAGATCGGTGAGGAGGAGCCAGAGGACCATCCTCTCGATGACGAGGATGATGATTCTCCCGACGAGGGAGCAGAGGCAACAATATCTTCATCGAATATTCCTGAAGAGGGTTGGGGTGATCATCCCGATCTCCCCAATGTATATAACTAGTTCGACCAGTTGTAGTTAGAGTTTATTTTTTTTTGGGATAGTGACTTCGTCGGTCTACTTCTGGCTACTGAGAGCCGTGATTTTTGTTAGATGGTCCTAGACTGGTCACTACATAGTTGGTATGTTTTATTTACTTTACTTAGTTCTTTTTGTATATGGCCTATCCTTATAAAGTCCCTTTGTATGAAACTACTGATGAATATGTATGTATATATATATATATATATATATATACATATATATACACTATGTTTGACTATGTTGTTGTATGTTAAAGTAAAAGAAAAAAATTTATCACCATTTTTGTATTAAGAAAAGTGTTAGAAAATCTTATTTTCCGAAAGTAACCAGCATAATTAAAGTTTCATTTTCCGCAATGAGTTACTATGTGATGTCCCAAGAAGGGGCGTCGCATTTGTGGTATTAGAGCTGGTCAAGTCTTTCGGGAATCCTTGGGAACTAGGTCTGTTGTGTTGATGTTGTGTGTTCTCTGATTAAGTTTTGTTTGAATTACTTCTTTGAAGTAATGTGTGTTAATAAGTAAGTAAGCATTTCATTTTCTAGTTGTGGTTTAACTGATTTGGTCTTGTAGGTCAGTTATGGAACCCGAACCAGAAGGTGGGCGTGGTCATGGAAGGGGTTGTAGAGGTGGTCCCTTTGGTGGCCGTGGTAATGTGAATGAGCAATGTGACGGTGGGGTAGATTATACCGCACAATCAATGGAGAACGTGGCAGCTTTTATTGCTATGCAGACAGCTGCTATGGCTGCTCAGAACCAGCAAGTGGCGGAAGGTAGAGGTCTAACTACATTTCGACGCCAGAATCCTTCAGAGTTTAACGGGGATGCTAAACATGAGAAAGTTGACTTATGAATCCAAGAATTGGAGAAGATCTTTGAACTCATTCTTACCCCAGAAGGAGTTAAGGTTTCATATGCGACAAAAAACTGATCATCAGGAGTTAAGGAAGCTGATCATCGGGAAATTACTAGGGATGTGTTCAAAAACGCAGTTCTGGACAAGTATTTCCCAGAAAATGTTATAATTGAGAAGGAACAAAAATTTATGCGGTTATACCAGAGAGATCTAACTGTTGGGGAGTATGCGGCGAAGTTTGAATCACTCGCCAAATATTTCCGTTTCTTTCAAGCGCAACCTAATGAGAGCTGGAAATGTGAGAAGTTTGAAGTAGGCTTGAGGTTTGAGATTAAAGAATCGGTACTGCCAGTGCAACTCAGAAATTTTCAAGCTCTAGTTGAGATGAGTCGGAAGATAGAGCATATCTGGAAAGGAAGAGACAATAGAGGAAATGATGGAGGACTTTCTCGGTTCAAGAACCAATCTCAAAAGCAGAATCAGAAGGGGAAACAAGATCAGAGGAAGCCTCATTTCCGACCACCAGGAAACAATCAGAATCAGCAACAAAATCGTCTAAATGTTTCTTCATCAGGAAGTGGGGGCCAAAAGAATCAAGGTCAAGGTCAAATGAGTTATATGTTTCAACTGCAATCAATGGGGACACTTCGCTAGCGATTGCAATGCACCAAAACGTGGATCTACGACATATATGATAATCTCTTAACTGTAATTTACGATTCGGGTGCGACGCATTCATTTATTTCGATGGATTGTGTGAAATTGTTGAAATTACCTTTTTCTTCATTACCATATGATCTGATTGTTTCAACTCCAACTGCTAAGCCAGTTAATGTCAATTCTTATATGCTTGAACTGTCCTATTATTATTGTTATTCAGGATAGACATTTTCTTGTTGATTTGATCTGTTTGCCTTTGATACAGTTAGATGTTATTTTAGGCATGGATTGGTTATCTTCCAACCATATTCTTATAGATTGTGCCCACAAAACATTAATTTTTCCTAAGGATGAGATTTCTGGATTTTTGTATGCTAATCAAGTAAAAGCTTCTTTGAAAGAGGGAGCTCAAGGATTCATGTTACTGTTTTCCTTAGACGTTAAGAATGATTTCAACTTACAGTCCATACATGTCGTCAATGAGTTTCTTGAAGTTTTTCCTGAAGATGTACCTGGACTAACGCCTATTCGGGACATAGAGTTCGTGATTGATCTGGTACCAGGCACTAGACCGATATCCATGGCAGCATATCGTATGTCGCCATCATAGCTAGAGGACTTGAAAGAGCAATTGGTGGAACTGATGAGAAAAGAATTTATTAGACCTAGTGTGTCACCGTGGGGAGCTCCAGTTTTACTGGTAAGGAAGAAAGATGGGACTTCTCATTTTTGTGTAGATTTCCATCAGTTAAATAAAGTGACAATCAAGAACAAGTATCCGCTTCCGAGGATAGACTACTTAATGGATCAGTTACGTGGAGAGGCTGTCTTCTCAAAGATAGATTTACGATCAGGCTATCATCAAATTCATGTGAAGGAGGAGGATATCCCGAAAACAATGTTTCGAACATGCTACGGACATTATGAGTATCTTGTGATGCTGTTCGGAGTGACGAATGCTCCTGCTATATTCTTGGATTACATGAATAGGATTTTTCGTCCTTATCTAGATCAGTTTGTCGTTGTCTTTATAGACGACATTCTAATCTATTCTCCTAGTTAAGAAAAGCATGTTGAACATCTCAATGTGGTTCTTCAAATTTTAAAGGATAAACAGTTATACGCAAAACCCGAAAAGTATGAGTTTTGGTTAGATCAAGTTCAGTTTTTAGGACACGTCATCTCGAATGAAGGAATTGCGGTGGATCCGTCAAAAGTTGAAGTTGTTTTAAAATGGGAAAGACCAAAGACGGTAACAGAAATCCATAGTTTCGTGGGTTTAGCTGGATACTTTAGGAGATTCATCGAGGGATTTTCCAAAATAGTCGGACCTAGGGGTGAGCAAAAATGTATGACCCCCCCGAAACCGCCCGACCCGTTATTAATTTTTGTGCAACGGTCGGGTTGAATCGGTTTGGCGGGTTGGGCGGGTGAAAAAATCGGTTTAAGATGGATAAGAGCGGGCGGGTTCGGGTCTGGTTTATGTCATCCACCGGTACCCGACCCGACCCGCTCATAACAAAAAAAAAATAATTTTTTTTTATGGAGAATGGGCTGCCAAGACTGGATCTTAGATTTTTTTTCCCCCTCTTCTGTTTTTTTTTTTTTGGGTACTTAATTGGGCTGAAAGCCTTAAATTTTAATTAGGCTCGTTGGGTTTTTTTTTTTAATTTTTTGGAATAAAATTAAATAATTAAAAATCCTAAATCCGTTTCAACCCGCCCGAAACCTGACCAACCCGCACCCGGCCAACCCGATGTATAGATGGGTGGGTTCGGATTTCATTTTTCTTACATCGAACCCGCCCGAACCCGACAAACCCCACCCGAACCCGCCCGATGCTCACCCCTTTAGGACCTCTTACCCAATTAACTAGGAAGGACCAATCATTTACATGGACTGAAGCATGTGTAGAAAGTTTTCAGGAATTAAAGAGAAGGTTGATTACATCACCTGTGTTAGTATTACCTGATCCTAAGGAGTCTTTTAAGGTATACTGTGATGCTTTGCTTCAGGGGTTAGGTTGTGTACTAATGCAAAACCGGAAAGATGTAGCGTATGCTTCAAGGGAATTGAAGATTCATGAGAGGAATTACCCTAATCATAACTTGGAATTAACAGCGGTGGTTTTTACTTTAATAATATCGAGCCATTATTTGTATGGAGCGACGTTCAACGTTTTCAGTGATCACAAAAGCTTGAAATACATGTTTGATCAAAAGGATCTCAACATGCTACAGAGACGCTGGTTGGAATTTTTAAAGGATTACGATTTCTAACTCCAGTATCACCCTGGAAAAGCAAATGTAGCAGCGGATGCCTTGAGTAGAAAATCAATGCATGCATCTACAATGATGGTTAAAGAACACGAGTTGTTAGAACAATTCCCAGATATGCGGTTAACAGTTATGATGTCACCGGGAAAGCTTTATTTAGGTATGATTACTGTTTCCAATAAATTGATGGAACAGATACGAGAGAAATAAGGAAGTGATCAGTACCTACAAGTCGAAAGGGAATTAGTGCGACAAGGAGCAGTATCGAAATTCAAAGAAGGATCGGATGGAATCTTAAGGTTCGGTGAAAGAATTTTTGTACCTGACGATGCCAAGCTTAGAAAGTTAATTTTGGAGGAAGCTCACAAGGGTAAATTTAGTTTACATCCAGGAGCCACCAAGAGAGCTTGATCAGCTCATTGATAAGGTGTTGGGATCTTCGGAGATTAAGTACATAATTTAGGTGGTGAATATTGAAGTGTCATGCATTTGTTTTAAAAATGACGATGACTATCGTGTATGAAACCCTTTGATAAACTATTTGTTTATTTTTGAACATCTATGTTGTTATAACTATACATTTTATATGATGTTTTTCTGTCGCGCATATGGTTATCGTTTTAAAATCCATATGTTGGTTCTCACCCTTGCATGTTTTATTGTTGGTTCCTCTTCCGTGTGGCATATATTTCTATCTGAGTATAAATGGACCTGGAGATGCTTCTGGCCCATTCGAGGATCTGTTCCATCACGCTTGAGAACGCTGGGGACGTTAGCACGTGGGTTATTAACCTAGGGGTACACAGCACCACATACACGGGGCCCATACGAGAGGTTGTCGGTACACTAGCTGTGGGACCTCAGAGATGGACTCATCTGGTAGAGATGATTGAGGTATCACCACCTCCAGCATGGCTTTTTCTGCAGCACATGGTCGATCAGGGAGAGCTAGAAGTCCATCCTCCATTGGCACAACCCTTACAAGCAGCAGCACTAGACTCACCTCCTTTATAGGTTGTTTTGGATCCGGGGTTCGAGGAGGAGGACCCTGAGGAGATCGTTAAGGAGGAGCCAGAGTACCACCCTCTCGATGATGAGGATGATGATTCTCCCGACGAGGGAGCAGTGGCACCAGTATCTTCACCAGATACTCCTGCAGAGGGTGGATGTGATCATCCCAATCATTGGTTATCACTAGTTCGACCAGTTGTAGTCACAGTTTATTTTGGATAGTGACTTCGTCTTCTGGCTAATGAGAGCCATGATTTTTGTTAGATGGTTCTATATTGGTCACTACATAGTCGGTATGTTTTATTTTCTTTACTTAGTTCTTTTTGTATAGGGCCTATCCTTATAAAGGCCCTTTGTATAAAACTGCTGATGCATATGTGTGTGTGTGTGTGTATATATATATATATATATATATATATATATATATATATACTATGTTTGACTATGTTGTTGAATGTTAAAGTAAAAGTAAAAGAAAAAAATTTATCACCATTTTTGTATTAAGAAAAGTGTTAGAAAATCTAATTTTCCGAAAGTAACCAGCATAATTAAAGTTTCATTTTCCGCAACGAGTTACAATGTGATGTCCCAAGAAGGGGTGTTGTAGAATCGATGTATAGAGACTTCTAGAGAGTCATGTTTTCTGATTTTGTTCAACAATCGATGTACTAATCGATGTTTTAGTCTTTCTAAGTTTAAATAGCTTGGATCAATCGATTGCATAATCGATGTAAGGGTACTAAAATCAGATTTCTAGGGTTATACACGAATTGCATAATTAGTGTACTAGCTATGAGATATAGGATTTTGCCTAGTCTAATCGATTGTCAAATCGATGTACAGACATCAAAATTCAAAACATCAAGCATAGGTAGGATCAATTATTCCCAATTCTCTTCTTATGTAATAAAAGCTTTCCTTAGCCAATGGTTTAGTGAAAATATCTGCTAATTGCTTAGATATATCAACATATTCAATAACTATATCTCCACTTTGAAAGTGATCCCTTATGAAATGATGTCTTATTTCTATATGCTTGGTTCTTGAATGCATTATAGGGTTCTTAGTAAGATTTATAGCACTAGTATTGTCACATTTGATTGGCACTTTCTCTAGGATAACACCATAGTCAATAAGTTGTTGTTTCATCCAAAGGATTTGAGCACAACAACTAACTGCCGCAACATATTCTGCTTTAGTAGTTGACAAAGCCGCACTTGTTTGTTTCTTACTAAACCAAGAAACTAACGAGTTTCCCAGTAAGTGGCAAGTTCCACTAGTACTTTTCCTATCCAACTTGTATCCAGCAAAGTCAAAGTCAGAATATCCTACTAAGTCACATGTTGATCCTTTAGCATACCAAAATCCCATTTCCTTAGTTCCTAGCAAGTATTTCATGATTCTTTTTACAGCAATTTTGTAACACCCTACTTTTTATATATGCTGTATTATCGATTAAAATATTTCTATTTATATTTTACCTAAGACCTAGAAAACGATTTTGAGAAAAACAAATCATATCTAGACTCTATTTTATAGTAGAAGGCTACGATTAAAATCTGGGTTTAAAATTCAGACAGAACCTGGTCTGCGTTTTCACTGATAGTATTTTACTGGTCAGAAAACCTAATTTTGACCCGAAAATGAAATGTTTTAGATTTTTATCACCTTTCCAGTGATATAATCTATTTTGAAAATTTTCGCTCAAAAATAAATTATTATAGTTTGTTTGGGTGAATTTTCAAAGAAATTACAACATAAAACCTAAATCGGGTAATAGACGGAGTCGGGAACGGAACTGCAGAGATAGAACCGGACACCCGATGGATGTCAGCTTTCCACCTAGGGGTGGTGAGTCACCACCATCACTCACCAAGCAATGATGACAACTTTAATACATATCTAGATATTTGTAATGTAAAAGACTATTTTACCCCTAAGTCTTTAAGTAATTCCTTCTCTGTCCTAAACTTAATCCTACCACCTCCTTACTTGTTCAAGTTCGATAGCCCCTCCCGATTGCCCACATCCATTCATTTTTCTCTTCTTATCAAAGTATGACACATAATTCAAAATCCATTTAATGCATGATGAGTCATTTGATAGCTACATGCTATATGTGTGATGTGTTTAAATTTATTCGTAGTGATATGTGGTGTGAAATTTAGTTGTTATATAATTGTTTATGTGATTTTAAATTTATCTGTGAAAGCATGTCATAACTGAGATATATGGATATCTGTATGTATGAATAAATTGTTGGATGACTGATTGACTGAAAGCCTGACAGTGGTCAATGCTCCATTGTAATTAAGGATAAAGCTTTAAAAAGCTTGAGGAGAAATTTAAATGTTTTGATTTTTGTAAGTGGAATAAAATGTTGAAAATAATAATATTTAATGATATTCGGTTGAAGAGTAAATCAATGAGGGATAATGAGGACGAAACCGTCAAAAAATTTCATTTACGATAAATTTTCCAAAATAAACTCAAAAAGAAAATAAATAGTAATCATAAGAAATTAAGTTTCAAAAACATTTTAATGTGGATGGTGAAAAACTTTTTGGAAAAGAAAAAGTCATTTGATTCATAAATGATTTTATTCTAAATGAAAAATAATTTACAAAAGTGACTTACAGCGAAACTATGAGAAATAGTTTTATTATTTGGGACAAAAACTTGTTAGAAATGATTTTCAAGGATTTGAAGTGTTTTCGGAAAAGAAATTTCAAAAGAAAATAATTTTGAGAAAAATGAATTATGTTTCGATTTAACGTTTTTTAAACGAATTTCAGTGGAAAAGATTTTCGGTAAAAGTGTTTTAAATCAGCGAAGATATTTCAGATAAACTTGGGTAATTTTCAGAGTTTTGTTTTAGTATTTGTTGTTTTACAGAACGAAAATTATGTTGAAAAATAAAAGTGAACCTAGTGGCCGAGACGTCGGGATTCTAGTTTTATGTGAGAAAATCACGTAGATGTTTGATCCGTGTTGTCCATGGGGGACTTATGTCTGATGATGTGATGTGGTGGACTTTGTGTCCCATATTGGTGCATCTAGGACCGATGCATCAGCCTAGAGTTTCAACTAATAAGCACTCGGACTGCGTGTCCTGTGTTGAATGTGAATGGCCTTGATGCCTGAGTAAGAATAGTCGTGAGCTTTGAGCTCGACAAAGAAAGAATGAACGAAAAAGAAATGTAGCAAGAACAAATGTTTTACATGAATGAACCGGCAAACGTGCCATTGTGTGATGAGCTACATTCCATGAGTGGATTGATAAATTGAGGAAGTCGAGACCAAGGTAGGTCTATAGGTACATCGGGGTTTATGAGCCACAAAGATTGGGGCCTTGCGACCTCTAGCCATGGACGTAATGATGCAAAACGTGGATGTACTCAATCAGGGATTACTCAATATTATGTAGGTGCTTGAGTGTGATACACATGAACAATTGGGGTTCGGACCTCAGTGAATAGGCCGACCTCACGAAAATGATTGTGTTATAGGGATATTGCAACCTATACTGTTATCTGTGTATCGCGCATGTAGTTATCATGACAAAACTCATATGTCGGTATCTCACCCTTCTATTACATCTGTTTGTGGTGTTGCTATTGTATTTTATATGAGTACAGATGATGCAGAGGAGTTCCCAGCTTCATTCAGGATATTAGTTCCATTTTTGAAGAAGTTGTTGACAGTGGGGATGATCACGGGGTCTTCCTAGTGGGTATTTTGTAGAGTGACCAGCTTATGATTTTCCTTGGGTGGTATGTTTGAGGAGGTCGGTATGTGTGATATGTGAACCTTTATTTGTTTTTAATTTTCAGTTTTAAATATTGAAGGCATTTTTCAGAAAACTTGTGCACTGTGGCAGTTTGATTATGAATACAATCAGTTTATGCGTGTTGATATGTATAATATATTTTTACTGTTTTTAATGTGTGTGTGTCACAATTTCAAAATATCCCGCATAAATTTTTTATATCCAATTTTTTGGACTTATAGAAAATAATTTTCAGAAAGCAACCAGCACAATTTATATTTACCTAATAAATTTTTTAGCAATTGTGAGTAAGGACATGTAGCGCCGAGGTGGTGTTACATGTTAAGTGTGAATCCTTAGGATTAGATTGATATCTTACACACATACAAATACTAAACATTACATCAGGCCTACTTACAGTTAGATAAAGTAAGGAACCAATCATACCTCTGTACTTGGATACATCTACAGTTTTGCCATTCCCATCTTTGTCCAAGTAACGTGATGGATTCATTGGAGTTGCCATTTCCTTTACATTCTCCATGCCAAACTTCTTCAATAATTCTTTGCAGTACTTTGTTTGGCTTTTGAAAGTCCCATCATCACATTGTTTGATTTGAAGCCCCGAGAAGAAAGTACGCTCTCCCATCATAGACATCTCAAACTCATCTTGCATCAATTTAGCAAATTCCTTACACAATGAATCACTAGTAGCACCAAATATAATATTATCAACATAAATTTGAACAATTAGTATGTTTTGTTCTTTTCTTTTAGTAAAAAGAGTTGTGTCAACCTTGCCTCTTGTAAAACCTTTTTGTAGCAAAAAGTTACTTAATCTTTCATACCAAGCTCTTGGAGCTTGTTTAAGTCCATACAAGGCTTTAGTGAGTTTATACACATGATTAGGAAAATCATTTATTTCAAAACCAGGTGGTTGACCAACATACACTTCTTCTTGTATATAACCATTAAGGAATGCACTCTTAACATCCATTTGATATAACTTGAAGTCCATGATAAATGCATATGCTAGCAACATTCTAATAGCTTCTAATCTAGCCACAGGTGCATATGTCTCATCATAGTCAATTCCTTCTTCTTGATTATAGCCTTTTGCTACTAATCTAGCTTTATTCCTTACTATAATACCATTTTTATCAAGCTTATTCCTAAACACCCATTTTGTACCAATTATTTGTTTATCCTTGGGTTTTGGAACAACTTCCCAAACTTTATTTCTTTCAAACTGATTAAGTTCTTCTTGCATTGCCATAATCCATTTTTCATCAACAATAGCATCATCTATGGTTTTAGCTTCCCTGGAGAAATTCTATTATATATTGATATCATAAATTTTAATGGGAATGATACCAAGTCATAGAGCACGATTGCACATTTTCCTCTTCTCCATTTCCACTAACGTTGTAACTTGTATTAATGATTTCTCTTTGATTACGCATGACTGCACGTATGTCTTCCTCATCTCCATCTCCACTAACGTTGTAACTTCTATTAATGATACCATCTTTGAAAACGTACGACTGCTTTTCTTCACAGGTATTCTCTAGAAAAAGGGCTCTCTATGGTAAACCACGGGTCTTTTCTAGAAAAAGGGCTCCCTCTGGTAAACCAAGTAACCATTCCTTTAATTCATTCTCAGAATAATTAAGTTCCAAAAATGGCCCCCAAGTCTTCTATGCATAACATTATACCCATCAAGGAAATTGATCTTGAAAAGCTCAAAACTAATGGATTTGACGTTAATACAGAGGTCGAGGCTCAAGGGTGGAAATATTTCTGCAAAATTGATCATCCCATCCCTGTGATAAAACTTCAGGAGTTCTGGTCCAATGCTGAGATCAAAGCCAACAGATCCATCAATACAAAAGTAGTTGAAAAACTAGTGACAATCATTGAGGGTTATATTGCTTCCATAACAAGTGCTCCACAAAGCGTTTGGATGAGTTACAGAAGCATGGAGTGGATAAAGGAAGACCCGAGCCTTTCTTTGAAGAAGATTTATCTGGTCATATTTGGGAACATTGTTGAAAAGAAGAAGGCTCGAAGACAATATATGACCAGCAAGGCTCAATTCTTCCTTGAGTGTTGCCGTATTTCATTGTTCCTGCCGCCCACTGTCCTCAAGATGTTTCAAAAACTGAATTGACCATCGTTTATCACTTCCTTACTTGCTCTCAAATCAATCTTCCATTTGTTGTAATGGAACACATGAAATACTGCCTTCGTAGAAATGCTGATATCCCATATGGACATCTCCTTTGAACTATTTCCGGGTGTCATTTTTTCCACATGCATGATGTGCCTAAAATGATACCTTCATGCAAACCCCTCACCTCTAACTCCCTCATTAATCAAAAAATTCAACCATGGGATGGGATGGAAAATCTTAATCCTATCATTCTAGATTCTTCTCAGAATCTATGTATCTAGAACCAGAGTCACCAATGTCTCCAACTGAATTTGCTCTCGAGGAGATCCAGTCAAAGAGAAGGCGTGCCTATAGCGAGGTGAGAAACCCAGATGTCTAATTAACGAACAACCCTAATTAACTAAACCTTAATCCATTTTATTAGCGTTAGCCCGAATATAAACTGGAAAAAAATATAAGCTGTAGATGCTGGAAAATTAAAATCATTTTAAAACATGCACAACGGAAGAAAATAAACATGATAGATATATACATAATAGGTACACCAAGTCTCCATAGTATTGTTGATCCCAACAGAGGGATCCTGATCCTATAAAACTATACAAACTAATAAAAGTAAAAGAAAAGGGAACAAGCTAGTCTCAGAAGTTACAAAAGATAGAACAGACAACATATACCAGCCCATCTCTCCAAAATACATCAAAAATATAAAATAAGCTCTCAGAGGCTCTCCCCTAACAGACGCTACCGACAAAACCATATCAAAGACGATATGCATTTGTTACAATGGAGAGCCTTGAAGATACTAAATCTGTAAATCTTATATACTGATAAAATTATTATGATGTTGACTTTCATATAAGTGATTCATTGTACTTTAAAAATAAAAGTTACTGCTATATTATGGTTAGTAGTCATTATATGACATTTGTCAATTTACTTTTAATGATTAATGTCTTGAATGTCAAAACCAGCTTTTGATTGAAAGTTCTCTAAGTTTTAATATACCTGATTTTTCTTGACTTTTTGATTAAAATTATTTTGAATATGTATTCCTCTCAGCCAAAGAGTTTTCTTACCTTCTAAGGATGATAATATCAACTTTATAGGGGAAAAAGAAGATGAAAGGATGTTAATATCAATGAGATAATATCATATAAAGGTGCCATTCTCCCATTCCTTTAAGTGATTGAGTTTTTGTCTATATCCATGTTTTCTTGGGTTCAACTATTCATTTGGAGTAACTGCTAATTAAAAGGTCTTCTATTTTTTCTTCTTCATTTAGGCGACTCCGGTTTCTTTTCTTTTAATAGCAAACAAAAAGGCACAAACAGCCAAATATGAAACTATTTGGAGAGGTGTGGGAATTTTTGTAAATGCATTATATATTTGGACTTAAAATTTGCTGACTATGAAAGTATTTGGAGAGGATTTTTCGTCCTTATCTAGATCAGTTTGTCGTTGTCTTTATAGACGACATTCTAATCTATTCTCCTAGTGAAGAAAAGCATGTTGAACATCTCAGTGTTGTTCTTCAAATTTTAAAGGAGAAACGGTTATACGCAAAACCCGAAAAGTGCGAGTTTTGGTTAGATCAAGTTCAGTTTTTAAGAAAACGTCATCTCGAATGAAGGAATGGCAGCGGATCGGTCAAAACTTGAAGCTGTTTTAAAATGGGAAAGACCAAAGACGGTAACAGAAATCCGTAGTTTCGTGGGTTTAGCTGGATACTTTAGGAGATTCATCGAGGGATTTTCCAAAATAGTAGGACCTCTTACCCAATTAACTAGGAAGGACCAAGCATTTACATGGACTGAAGCATATGAAGAAAATTTTCAGGAATTAAAGAGAAGGTTGACTACATCACCTGCGTTAGTATTACCAGATCCTAAGGAGCCTTTTAAGGTATACTGTGATGCTTCGCATCAGGGGTTAGGTTATGTACTCATGCAAAACTAGAAAGTTGTAGCTTATGCTTCAAGGCAATTGAAGATTCATGAGAGGAATTACCCTACTCATAACTTGGAATTAACAGCGGTGGTTTTTGCTTTAAAAATATGGAGTCATTATTTGTATGGAGCAACGTTCAACGTTTTCAGTGATCACAAAAGCTTGAAATACTTGTTTGATCAAAAGGAGCTCAACATGCAATAGAGACGCTTGTTGGAATTTTTAAAGGATTACGATTTCCAACTCCAGTATCACCCTGGAAAAGCAAATGTAGTAGCGGTTGCCTTGAGTAGAAAATCAATGCATGCATCTACAATGATGTTTAAAGAACAAGAGTTGTTTGAACAATTCCGAGATATGCGGTTAACAGTTAAGATGTCGCCGGGAAAGCTTTGTTTAGGTATGATTACTATTTCCAATAAATTGATGGAACGGATACGAGAGAAACATGGAAGTGATCAGTACCTACAAGGAGAAAGGGAATTAGTGCGACAAGCGGCAGTATTGGAATTCAAATAAGGATCAGATGGAATCTTAAGGTTCGGTGAAAGAATTTGTGTACCTGACGATGCCGAGGATAGAAAGTTAATTTTGGAGGAAGCTCACAAGAGTAAATTGAGTTAACATCCAGGAGCCACCAAGATGTATCAAGATCTCAAGCAGTTATATTGGTGGTATGGGATGAAGAGAGACGTAATGGAATATGTAGCTTCATGTTTAGTTTGTCAAAAGACTAAAATTGAACATCAAAGACCAGCAGGAATGCTACAATCTTTGGACATTCCAGAATGGAAATGAGATGGTATTGCGATTGATTTTGTAACAAGTTTACCAAGAACTCGAAAGGGGCATGATGCCATGTGGGTAATAATTGATCGACTGACCAAGTCGGCCCACTTTTTGCCCATTAATATAAAGTATTCAATGGAGAGATTAACCCGGTTATATATTGGAGAAATTGTCAGATTACATGGTGTACCTTCGAGTATTATTTTGGATCGTGATCCGAGGTTTACGTCAAGGTTTTGGCAAAGTTTACAAAAGTTGCTTGGAACGAAACTCAGATTGAGTTCGACTTATCATCCACAAACGGATGAACAA
>CM061070.1:52843647-52873647 GCA_030762895.1 Sophora flavescens
TTCCGCCCCAAAAGGAATCACCCAACACCACGTCCATCCACAACCAAGGTCGAGGAGCCACACACCCACAGCCTCGCCACACCATCGAGTATAGACTGGCTCCTATAGGCTGGCCTATTGGGCAATGAAGCACCCGGAATGAGATCAATATGGTGCTCAATCCCTCGTAGAGGTGGAAGCCCGTGTGGCACCTCCTTTGGAAAAACATCTCCAAATTCCTGCAAAAGATTTTTTACACCACTAGACAAAGAGATATCATTAGAGGCGTTAGAATTCAAACAAAATTCCCTACAATAAAGTAGGTATAGGGGCTACCTTGAGACCAATGCACTTTTTACCTCACTCTTTGTTGCAAAATAGCTCTGTTTCCCCTCTTTTGCATCTCTATTTTCTCACTTTTTCTCATGATTTTTCTCACTCTCTTTTTCTTTCTTTTTCTCACTCTCCTTTTCTTTCTTTTTCTCACTCTCCTTTTCTTTTCTCTCTTGCTCTCTTTCTTCTCTCATTCTTATTTGATCCTCACTAACTTGCTTTGGAGACAAAGGAGAAAGAATGACCTTTCGGTCTTGATACATGAAGGTAAACTTATTTGAGAACCCATCATGGATGGCCCTTTTGTCATATTGCCAAGGCCTTCCCAACAACATATGACTTGCCTCCATAGGCACCACATCACAAAGTACACAATCTTCATACTTTCCAATCGAGAATGGAACCTCTACTTGTTTGATACCACTTGATGACAACCAAATGGTGAGGTTGCCTTTGATGATCTTTTTTGGTTGAATTCTTAACAAGTTACAAAGCCAATTCAGAATTGGTTGTAACGTAAAAGGAAGAAAAGAAACAAATGGATGGAGAACAGAGATGGTATGGTGCCACAAACAAAGAGTTTGATAAGCCAAGGAAGTTCGCCACAAGAATCTTGGATTCTTGATAAGAACAAGATGGCTCAACCAAGAACCTAGGAGAACAAAATTCTCACAAAAGGATTTCAATCCAAAATAACATCCAAAATTGTTATTCATGTGTTGGGGGGCCGTCTTACATATAGAGGAATGGCCTAAGATCAATCCTCCCATAATACAATTTAATGCCAAAAGATTCCCTCCCTGATTATGTGGGATCACACTTGTTTCTCAAATTAAAAGTGTAATCCTCTCATAATCAATACAATTTAATGCCAAAAGATTCCCTCCCTGATTATGTGGGATCACACCTGTTTCTCAAATTAAAAGTGTAATCCTCTCATAATCAATACAATTTAATGCAAAAGATTTCCCTCCCTAATTATGTGGATTTGCATGCCCTCTTTGTCATGGATCCTTTAGTTGGATAATGTAAGTTAATAATTTGGGCTTCATTCCATCCAATCTTGCATTTGGGCTTGCTTCCATGATGAGAACAATAGTTTGAATTGACACTTATTGGGCTTTCATGGTTGTAACATTTGTCATTGACCCACCAAGTCCTTGGCTAGGTTCTTGAACCATACTCCAAATTGGGCTCATATCATCCCCTCCTTCTTTGAGTGAATTCGCCCTCGAATTGAAGTCTTCATCACCAAAATTAGTCATTTTGGGTGCATCCAGAGTGTTCTTCACAATCACATTGCCATAGGGTGCTTCCTTTGGAATGAAATTACCAAATTTCTGTAAAAAAAAATTACAACACCACTAGACAAAGAAAGATCATTAGAAGCATTAGCAATCAAATAAAAATTGTTGCAATAAAAAATGAATTGGGGCTGCCTTGAGATAAAAGCCTCCGTCTCACTTTTTGTTGCCAAACAACTCTCTTTTTTTTTCACTAATTTTCACAATATTTTCCTCATTATTTTTCTCTTGATCACTCTTTTTTTCAATTGTTTTCTCACTCTCTTTTTCAATCCTTTTCTCACTCTCCTTTTCTTTCTTTTTCTCACTCTCCTTTTCTTTTCTCTCTTGCTCTATTTTTTCTCTCATTGTTATTTGATCCTCACTAACATGCTTTGGAGATAAAGGAGAAAGAATGACCTTTCGGTCTTGATGCGTGAAGGTGAACTTATTTGAGAACCCATCATGGATGGCCCTTTTGTCATATTGCCAAGGCCTTCCCAACAACATATGACTTGCCTCCATAGGCAATACATCACAAAGTACACAATCTTCATACTTTCCAATTGAGAATTGGACCTCTACTTGTTTGTTCACAACCGTTTCCCCAACCTCACTTAGCCATTGAAGCCTATATGGCCTTGGATGTGCCTTAGTAACAAGATTCAATTTGGACACCAATCTAGTGCTTACAACATTGGCACAACTCCCACCATCAATGATTAGAGAACATACCTTTCCTTGAATGACATCTAGAATGAAAGATATAATCCCTTTGGCTTGCTTCATGATCCTTCACTTGACTTCCCAAAAGCCTTCTTACCATGAATAAGTCTCCCTCCGGAATTTCTTCTCCTTTTTCACTCTCCTCCTCACTTGAAGCTTCGCTTTGTGATACTACTTCACCATTTCTTGCCACCATTGTCCTCTTTGTTGGGCATTGGGATGCAATATGGCCATGGCCTAAGCATTTGAAACACAACACATCACGGCACCTAGAACTTGTTTCCATTGGCTTCTTTCCTTGAGGGGTTCTCACGGCCTCTTTAGAAAATGGTGCACCCTCCTTCTTTGAATCTTCCTTCCAACTTGAGAATGGAAATTTGGAAGACGAAGAAGAAGAATATTTGGACTTCCTCCTCTTAATTTGTTGCTCCACCTTAATCGCTTGTTGAACCAAATCTTCAAGCTCCACATAATTTTGTAACTCCACTACGTCTTGAATATCTTGATTCAAGCCATGTAAGAACTTGCCATGGTAGCTTCCCTATCTTCTTTAAAATTTGACCTAAGTAAGGCCAACTCCATCTCCTTGAAATATTCATCAACGCTTTTGGTCCCTTGGGTAAGCCTTTGTAACTTGTTGTGAATGTTCCTTTGATAATGATTTGGGACATATCTCTTGCTCATGACAAATTTCATCTCCTCCCAAGTGTCTATGGGCTCTCTTCCATGTCCTTTCTTTTTGTAATTGGTCCTACCACACAAGGGCATATTCCTTGAACTCAAGGGCGGCTACTTTCACCTTCTTGCTTTCATTGTATGAATTACAATCAAAGACTTGTTCTATTTTTAGCTCCCACTCCAAGTAAGCCTCCGGATCATTCTTCCCAATAAAGGGAGGAACCTTAATTTTGACCCCTTCAAGTCCTCTATCACGCCTCTCTCCCCTATGTCCTCCTCCTCTATGTCGTCCTCCTCTAGGCCTTACTCTCTCACTATCATAGTCACTTGAATCTTCACGGTGTAGGTGAGCAAGTTGTCGATCATAATTGGCTTGCATTTGCTCCAATTGCCTTTGAAGAGCTTGGACTTGATTGGTCATCCTAGCTTGAAGAGTGGCTGACCTTGGAGATAATGGTGGACTATCTTCATGGGCTGCCATCATTTGGAACACAATATCAAAAGATAACAAGAAACTATTAAATTCCTCACTACACTCCCTCACTTGTGCACACAAATGTATTTCACTCAATTGACTTTTTCCACAGAAGATGTAATTTTCACTCTTGCCTTTTTCCACTCAATTGTTCTCTTTTAGGTCTTAGAGGAGTCAACCACATTCCACACAAAAATCCAAAAATCAAGTAACAAAAATCACAAAACTTCTCAAAACAAGGAAACAAAAATAAAGAAAGGCTAGAAAGGAAAACCTTGGAGAATAATGAACCAAGAAAGAAGGGAAACTTTTCAAGAACAACAATTGCCCAAATAGAACTTTTTCTCTTCTCTTTTTCTCACTATTTCATGCGCTTCACTAGATTTTTTTTTTTGAAAATTGTGCAATTTGTTTTTGAACTTTAATGAGAAGAGAAATACTAATTGCAAATTTGAAGTTTTGGGGGCATAAACACAATTAAAAAAAGGAAAATTCCCTTCAACAAGATCAAAGTGTTAATTTTTTTTTGGGGGTTTAAAAGAAGAAAAGAAGAAAGGTAGAAGAAGAAGAACAAAACTCAGAAAAATTCAACAAAAGCCTAAGCTTTGATACCACTTGATGACAACCAAATGGTGAGGTTGCCTTTGATGATCTTTTTTGGTTGAATTCTTAACAAGTTACAAAGCCAATTCAGAATTGGTTGTAACGTAAAAGGAAGAAAAGAAACAAATGGATGGAGAACAAAGATGGTATGGCGCCACAAACAAAGAGTTTGATAAGCCAAGGAAGTTCGCCACAAGAATCTTGGATTCTTGATAAGAACAAGATGGCTCAACCAAGAACCTAGGAGAACAAAATTCTCACAAAAGGATTTCAATCCAAAATAACATCCAAAATTGTTATTCATGTGTTGGGGGGGCGTCTTACATATAGAAGAATGGCCTAAGATCAATCCTCCCATAATACAATTTAATGCCAAAAGATTCCCTCCCTGATTATGTGGGATCACACTTGTTTCTCAAATTAAAAGTGTAATCCTCTCATAATCAATACAATTTAATGCCAAAAGATTCCCTCCTTGATTATGTGGGGTCACACTTGTTTCTCAAATTAAAAGTGTAATCCTCTCATAATCAATACAATTTAATGCGAAAGATTTCCCTCCCTAATTATGTGGACTTGCATGCCCTCTTTGTCATGGATCCTTTAGTTGGGTAATGTAAGTTAATAATTTGGGCTTCATCCCATCCAATCTTGCATTTGGGCTTGCTTCCATGATGAGAACAATAGTTTGGATTAACACTGGTTGGGCTTTCTTGGTTGTAACATTTGTCATTGGCCCACCAAGTCCTTGGCTAGCTTCTTGAACCATACTCCAAATTGGGCTCATATCAAATGATCCCATGGTTAACCTATGACCCCCTTGCAAGGATCCATTGGTTCACACATGACCCCCTTGCAAGGATCCCTTGGTTAACCAATGACCCCCTTGCAGGGATCCAAAGGTTTTCCCATGACCCCCTTGCAATGATCCCATGGTTAATCCATGACCCTATTGCAAGGATCCCATTGTTAAACCATGACCCCTTACAAAAGGATCCTGTGGTTAACCCATGATCCCTCTGCCATGATCCCATGGTTAACTCATGAACCCCTTGCAAGGATCCCAATGTTAACCTATGATCCCCTAGCAAGGATCCCATGATTAAGCCATGACCCCCTTGCAAGGATCCCATGGTTAATCCATGACCCACTTGCAAGGATCCCCTAGAGAGGTTCCCATAGTTAACCTTCGACTACCTTGCAAGGATCCAATGGCAAACGTATGACCCCCTTGCAAGGATCCCATGGTTAACCCACGAAGCCCTTGCACTAGAAAGGATCCCATGGTTAACCCATGAACCACTTGAAAGGATCCCATGATTAACACATGACCCACTTGCCACCATGGTGAACCCATAACCCCCTTGCAAGGATGGATCCCTTTAGAAAGGATCCCATGGTTAACCTATGACCCACTTGCAAGGATCTCATGGTTAACCCTTGATCCACTTGCCATGATCCCATCCTTGAGTGACAACAAAAATTATAGAAGAAGATGAAATACAAAATTGGATAATATGAGAAATGGGAGGTAGGCGCCACAAATCCAAGTGGATTTGATAAGCCAAGGTGAGGTTCGCCACAAGAATCTTGGATTCTTGATAAGAACAAGGGTGGTTCAATGAAGAACCCAAGAGAGACCACTCTCACAATTGGTAAAAACCAAATTGAACATCAAAGTTTTTCTTTTTTTCATTCATGTTCTAGATGCATACATATAGGAAAATGGGGTGCATAAAATATGCTTACAAAATTGTCAACTTAATGTGACTAATTCCCCATAAAACAATAATTAATCCACTAAGTGACTAATTAAAACAACTAATGAAAACTAAGTGGATAATAAAAGTGGTTCATTACTAAAAAGGAGTTTCCTAGGCATGCAAGCCAAAGGTTTCCCTCCCAATTAACATGTGCACCGTCCACACAAGCATAATTAACATGTGCATCATCCACAGAAGCATAATTAACATGTGCACCGTCCAAAATTTATTAGACTTTTTTTGAGTTAAAATAAATTAGTTTTTATTGAATTAAAATAAATTGGTTTGCATCAATGGGTTAACCATGGGATCCTTTCTAGGGGGATCCTTACAAGGGGGTCATGGGCTAACCATGGGATCCTTGTTAGGGGGTCATGGGTTATCCATGGGATCCTTGCAAAAGGGTCATGGGTTAATATGGGATACTTGCATGGCGGTCATGGGTTAACTATGGGATCCTTGAGTGGGACAGGGGATCATGGCAAGGGGATCATGGGTTAAGAATGGGATCCTTGCAAGGGGGTCATCGGTTAACCATTTGATCCTTGCAAGGGGGTCATGGGTTAACCATGAGATCCTTGCAAGTGGGTCATGGGTTAACTTTGAGATCCTTTCAAGTGGGTCACTGGTTAACCATTGGATCCTTTCTAAGGGTATACTTGCAAGGGGTTATAGGTTAACATTGGGATTTTGGCAAGTGGGTCTTGGGTTACCCATGGGATCCTTGCAAGTGGGTCCTGGGTTAACCATGGGATCCTTTCTATGGGGATCCTTGCAAGGGGGTCATGGTTTAGCCATGGGACCCTTGCAAGGGTGTCATGGGTTTACCATCGGATCCTTGCAAGGGGGTCAAAGGTTAACTATGGGAGACTTTCAAGGGGATCCTTGCAAGTGGGTCATGGATTAACCATGTGATCATTCCAAGGGGGTCATGGCCTAATCATGGGATATTTACTAGAGGATCATAAGTTAACAATGGGACCCTTCCAAAGGGATCATGAGTTAACCATGCGATCATGGCATCTGGATCGTCGGTTAACCATGTGATCCTTTCTACGGGGATCCTTACTAGGAGGTTATCGGTTTACAATGGGATCCTTGCTAAGGAGTCATGGGTTAACTTTGGGATCCTTGCAAGTGGGTCATGTGTTAACCATGGGATCATGGCAAGTGGGTCAAGGGTTAACCATGAGATCCTTGCAAGTGGGTCATAGGTTAACCATGGGATCCTTTCAAAAGGGATCCATCCTTGCAAGGGGGTTATGGGTTAACCATGGTAGAAAGTGGGTCATGTGTTAACCATGGGATCCTTGCAAGTGGTTAATGGGTTAACCATGGGATCCTTTCTAGGGGGATACTTGCAAGGGTTTATGGGTTAACCATGGGATCCTTGAAAGGGGTCATGCATTTACCAATGGATCCTTGCATGGGAGTCAAAGGTTAACTATGGGAACCTCTCTAGGGGATCCTTGCAAGTGGGTCATGGATTAACCTTGGGATCTTTGCAAGGGGGTCATGGCCTAATCATGGGATCCTTGCTAGGGGATCATAGGTTAACATTGGGATCCTTGCAAGGAGTTCATGAGATAACCATGGGATCATGGAAGGGGGATCATGGGTTAACCACAGGATCCTTTTGTAAGGGGTCATGGTTTAACAATGGGATCCTTGCAAGAGGGTCATAGGTTAACCATGGGATCATTGCAAGGGAGTCAACGGAAATCCTTCGGATCCTTGCAAGGGGGTCATTGGTTAACCAAGGGATCCTTGCAAGGGGGTCATATGTTAACCAAGGGATCCTTGCAAGGGGGTCATAGGTTAACCATGGGATCATTGCAAGGGGGTCATGGGTTAACCAAGGGATCATTGATAGGCGGTCAGGGGTTAACCATGGAATCATGTCAAGTGGGTCATGGGTTAACCATGGGATCCTTGCAAATGGGTCATGGGTTAACCATGGGATCCCTGCAAGTGGGTCATTGGTTAACCATGGGATCCTTTCTAAGGAGATCCTTGCAAGGGGGTTATGGGTTAACCATGGGATTTTGGCAAGTGGGTCAAGGGTTAACAATGGGATCCTTGCAAGTGGGTCATGGGTTAACTATTAGAGCCTTTCTAGCGGATCCTTGGAAGTGGTTCATGGGTTAACAATGGGATCATTCCAAGGGGGTCATGAGATAATCATGATATACTTGCTAGTGGATCATTGGTTAACCTTGGGATCATGGATTAACCATGGGATCCTTACAAGGGGGTCATGGGTTAACAATGGGATCCTTGGAAGGGGGTCATGGGTGAACCATGGGATTTTTGCAAGTGGGTCATGTGTTAACCATGGGATCATGACAAGTGGGTCAAGGGTTAACTATGAGATCCTTGCAAGTGGATCATAGGTTAACCTTGGTATCCTTTCTAGTAGGATCCTTGCAAGTGAGTCATGGGGTAACCAAGGGATCCCTTGCAAGTGGGTCATGGGTTAACCATGTGATCATTCGAAGGGGGTCATGACCTAATCTTGGGATATTTACTAGAGTATCATAAGTTAACATTGGGATCCTTGCAAAGGGATCATGAGGTAACCATAGGATCATGGCATCGGGATCGTGGGTTAACCATGGGATCCTTTCTACGGGGATCCTTACAAGGGGGTTATCGGTTAACAATGGGATGCAAGGGAATCATGGGTTAACCTTGGGATCCTTGCAAATGGCTCATGTGTTAACCATGGGATCATGGCAAGTGGATCAAGGGTTAACCATGAGATCCTTGCAAGTGGGTCATAGGTTAACCATGGGATCCTTTCTAAAGGGATCCATCCTTGCAAGGGGGTTATGGGTTCACCATGGTGGCAAGTGGGTCATGTGTTAATCACGGGATCCTTGTAAGTGGTTCATGGGTTAACCATGGGATCCTTTCTAGTGCAAGGGGTTCGTGGGTTAACCATGGGATCCTTGCAAGGGGGTCATACGTTTGCCATTGGATCTTTGCAAGGTAGTCGAAGGTTAACTATGGGAACCCTTTACTGTTGGGAATTTGCGTATAAAACAAAAGAAACGCAGCGGAAAAATTCCCATCGAAGGATCCTTGCGAATGGTCGTGATTCATGATTCGAAAGTTTACCTCTTGAAGCGATGGCTGTTTGTTGAAATTCGTCTATCACGAACACCGCACGAACGGTGTCTCTAGAGGTATCCACACGAGCGGATCCCGTGAGCGTCCAACGTCACGAACCGAAGCGTCTCTGTCTCACAGTGCTAGCTTCAAAACCGAGACTTTGTTGTTCACACTTACTCTCTTTTGTGCAGCTAGGTTATCAACCGTGTGGGCACAACAACTTAAGTGGTCTACTTATAGTATCACCTCCTTAAGTGAGTTAGTGAGCAACATTTGACCTAAGCCCATCTACTATGCGCTAGGCCCAATAGGAAAGTCCAACTTTCTTTTAATGCTTCTTTTAATCCGTTCTTTTGTGTGTGACCCTATAGGTTCCCAATACGTTAGCAGTAATATTAAATCCGATTTAATATTACAAACGATGTGACGGTATCTAGCAATACATCACTTGCTACCTAAGTAGTGAGAAAGTCGATGATTTGTGAAACCTTTTCGTGACAAATATTCATGTGCATTGTTATCCCTTTGTCCATATATCTATATTGAACACAAGGCATAGAATGTGTCACCCTTGTATGGTTCAATATCATGTTCCCTGATACCCGAGTAGACTTAACAACAAATGAGGTCAATATCTCATATTGACTCATTTCAGCACGGCCATGCATTTTACAGTCTCACTATATCAGGGGGCCCACGGATATTACTCCTGTTATGTAGGAGGGACAAATTCCATCTAGGTCACTCACATCCCTCTGCATGGCTCGTGGTATGCCCAATGATCGTCTTTATAATCATCCTATTACAGATGACGTTTGACGATATTAAAGCACACGACTCCTCATGTAGGGATCATAGTGATTTCAGGTCGAAGGATTACATACACCATTGTCACTATGAGAACTACTTATGACACTCACATAACGCTCCATGTAGTGTTCTCATGGTGGGTCAATCCAGTACATCATTACCTTAATGCGTACCTATGTGGCAACTCGATATCTCATATCTATGACCCGTGAGATGTGGTCATCATTCTGCACACATAATAGTCTCAATTGTATTATTATTGTCCTTATTAATAAAATACTTGACTACGGATATTTAAGAATAGGATTTCATTGTTCAATAGTGTCTCACGATCAAGTCATATACTTGATATTCTATTGAACAGAAATTTCTATTCTAAGGACTTTATTATGTTTAAACAAGTAACACAATAAACTGGAATGCCTCATATCATATATATATATATGAAATAGCAAGATACAAATGTAAGTCTAAAGAAATACATTGGCCTCTAGGGCTTACACCAACAATCTCCCACTAGCACTAGAGCCAATCAGGCATCAATCTAATGCCCATCGATCTAGTGTGACCTTCATGCTTCTGTTGAGCAAGAGGTTTCGTAAGTGGGTCAGCAACGTTATCAAGTGTTGGTACTCTGCATATCTTCACATCTCCTCTATCGATAATCTCTCGAATGAGATGGAAGCGCCTAAGTATATGTTTGGATCGCTGATGAGATCTAGGTTCCTTAGCTTGTGCAATGGCCCCATTGTTATCACAATAGAGATCAATAGGGTCCATAATACCAGGAACCGTACCAAGCTCAGTAATGAACTTCCTGATCCAAACAGCCTCCTTTCTTGCATTGGAGGCAGCAATATACTCAACCTCTGTAGTAGAATCGGCAAAAGCTGTCTCCTGCTTCAAACTTTTCCAGCTCACGACCCCCATTCATTCAGGCAGAACACATAACCAGATTGCGATCTGGAATCATCCTTATCGGTCAGGAAGCTAGCATCGGTGTAACCTATTACATCAAACTCTTCCTCACCTCCATATACCAAGAACGAATCCTTAGTTCTTCTCAAGTACTTAAGGATGCTCTTGACGGCCAGCACAGTGACTTTCAGGGATCGATCGGTACCGCTCGTTATGCTTAAAGCATACGGTACATCTGGTCGAGTACATAACATGGCATACATGATAGATCCAATTGCGGATGCATATGGAATCTTACTCATGCGATCCCTTTCTTCTTGAGTGGAAGGGGATTGTGCCTTTGATAGGCATATACCATGTGACCTAGGCAAGAGTCCTTTCTTGGATTCATGCATGTTAAAGCGTCTCAACACTTTGTCTATGTATGTACTCTGACTTAGGCCAAGCAATTTCAGCGATCTATCCCTATAGATCCTGATTCCCAATACATAGGTAGCCTCACCCAAATCTTTCATAGAGAAGCAATTCCCTAACCATGTCTTTACATTTTGTAGTGTAGGGATGTCATTTCCAATGAGTAATATGTCATCTACATATAACACCAGAAAAACAACAATGCTCCCACTAACCTTCTTGTAGACACAAGGTTCATCTTCATTTTTGATGAATCCGTCTTGTCTTCTGACATCATCAAAACGAAGGTTCCAACCACGGAAGCTTGCTTCAATCCATAGATTGACCGCTGCAATTTACATACCTTTCGGGTATCCTCTGAAATGTCAAAGCCTTCAGGTTGTGTCATGTACACATCCTCAAGAAGCTTTCCATTAAGGAAGGCAGTTTTGACATCCATCTGCCATATCTCATAATCATGGTATGCAGCGATAGCAAGTAAGATCCGGACGGATTTAAGCATCGCAACAGGTGAAAAGGTCTCATCATAGTCGACACCATGAATTTGCTTGAAACCCTTAGCGACCAATCGCGCCTTAAAGGTGTGTACCTTACCATCCATGTCAGTTTTCTTTTTGAAAACCCACTTGCACCCTATAGGTTTTACCCGCCAGGTGGCTCTACCAAGGTCCATACCTGGTTGGTGTACATGGAATCCATCTCGATTTCATGGCCTCAAGCCACTTCTCGGATTCTGGGCCGATATGGCCTCTTGGTTGGTCACAGGCTCATCTTGATCCATGAGCAATACATCACCTTGTGGAGTCATGAGAAATCCATATCTCTCGGTGGTGACGTATCCTGTTAGACCCTACGCTGGTCTTGTGCTCTTTGGAGCGGGTTGTTCCTCCACGACGATTCAGTGAAGGTTGCTCCTGTTCCACCAATGGTAGGTCACTACTCTGTGATTCTTGAATTTCTTCAAGTTCTATCTTCCTCCCACTGGTTCCTATGGAGATAAACTCCTTTTCTAGGAATACACCCGGTCAGTGCGACAAACACTTTGCCTTCGGAAGGATTATAGAAATAGTATCCCTTGATTTCTTTGGGATACCCCACAAAGAAGCATTTATCAGATTTGGGATCAAGCTTATTAGAAACTTGACGTTTTACATATGCTTCACAACCCCAAATCTTCATAAAAGACATCTTTGGGTCGTCTACCAGTCCATATCTCATATGGTGTCTTTTCTACCATTTTGGATGGAACACGGTTAAGTGTAAAAGCTGCTTGTCAATAGAGCATATCCCCAAAAGGAGTTTGGAAGGTTTGCATGACTCATCATAGACCGAACCATGTCCAACAAGGTTCGATTTCTCCTCTCAGAAACACCATTCCATTGTGGTGTTCCAGGTGGAGTGAGTTGAGATAAAATCCCACACTCTCAGATGATCATCAAACTCTAGGCTCAAATATTCACCACCTCGATCTGATCGAAGAGCTTTAATATTTTTACCAAGTTGGTTTTGTACCTCATTTTTGAATTCCTTGAACTTTTCAAAGGATTCCGATTTATGTTTCATAAGATACACAAATCCATATCTACTGAAATCATCGGTAAATGTGATGAAGTACTGAAAACCACCTCTAGCTAATGTGTTTAGGGGTCCGCATACATCGCTATGTATAAGACCCAAAAGATCGTTGGCTCTTTCACCTTTGCCGGTGAATGGAGCTTTAGTCATCTTTCCCAATAAACAAGACTCACATATCTCATATGATTCATAATCAAATGAGTCCAAGAGTCCATCTTTATGGAGCTTCGAAATGCGCTTCTCATTTATATGGCCTAAACGACAATGCCAAAGATAAGACGGGTTCAACTCATTTGGTTTGATCCTCTTAGTATTTACGTTATAGATGGGCATTTCAAGATCAAGGACATAAAGTCCATTACTCATGTGTGCACTAGCATAGAAAATATCATCCAAATACATAGAACAACTTTTGTTCTTTATTATAAAAGAAAAACCAATCTTGTCCAAACAAGAAATGGAAATGATATTCCTGCTAATTGCAGGCACAAAATAACAGTTCTCTAACTGAATAGTAAGCCCAGTGGACAAAGTCAATACATAAGTCCATACGGCTAAAGCAACAACCTTTGCTCCATTTCCAACTCGTAGGTCGACTTCGCCCTTTGCCAATGGTCTACTCCTGTTTAGATCCAGCACATTTGTACAAATGTGAGAACAACATCCGGTATCTAATACCCATGATGCAGAAGTAGATAAATTGACTTCTATAACAAACATACCTGAAGTGGAAGTCTCACTTCCCTTCTTCTTCTTGCTTTCTTCCAGGTATTTTGGGCAGTTCTTCTTGCTTGCTTGCTCTTGGTAGAGCAGCTTGAGGTGCACGATCATATCGTACGCCTCCATGGTCTCATGTTGCTTTTGCAGCTCAGAGGTCATGGCAACAAGCATAAGACAGCCCATGTCTAAGGCGTCATCCTGATGCTTCTTATAAGCATCCCTGTCAGCCCTAGGAGCACTTGAAGCCGGTGGCTTCTCAGGAATAGGCTCCTCAAGAACATACAGCTTTTTCTCATGTTTGAGGACAATCCTCAAGTTTCTGTACCAGTCCAGAAAATTCATTCCAGATAGTTTGTCCTTCTCAAGGACGGATCGCAATGACAGGTTACTTGATGTGTTTGATGCCATGGTAATCTATAGAGATAAATATGCAAAGTATAAGTATCATGCCATGAAGTTATTTAATAAGGTCTTTAATTAAATACGCCTCCCACTATTTTACTCAAAACAATGACCCTCATCATTGATTCGGAAAATCCCGTTGGAAGATTTTCTAGTGGGCCAAGATCCATATTTCACCTAGCTTTAAGTCGACTTTGGTGATCACCCAAAATTCGGTTATTTAGGTAGGAAACACTTTCCGATTGCATCTCATGCAACTCTTGGATAGTTGAGTGAATAACTCTTATTCTAATCCATCACATGGACTAAAGCCCAACTTATGAGCCTCTAAGCCTTTCAATCCTATTGAAGTTGGCTTAGTTAAGTCAGACCCAATGGATAGCAGTTGAACATTACATTTGTCCCATCGCGCCTTACTATTATAGATAAAGGTACCCCGCTTTGGCGGACCCACACTTAATCGATAGTAGTCTTGACGAGTGCCATGCATTGGAAGGCCTTTAAATGTGACTTAATATTTCCTTTTGAGGGATTTGATTAAAACTTGATCTCATCATTTGTTAAACTCTTTAACTTACTATTTTCATACATGCATCTCATACATATATTAGTTAAACATCTTTTAACATACTATATACATACATGCATCTCATACATATATAAGGTAAATAAATGTGATATGGTTATGGCCCCTAACGCATTGATTCTCCCAAGCCAATGAGAGAATCTAAACTAAAACCTAGGAGCGTCCAAGCTTCTCCAAGCAAGATCTCCCACGTGATAGCGTCTTCTTGTCTCCATCATTACATTACATAAACAGAAACCTCATTTTACATATGAGGGGAGTGAGATGAGAAAAGAAGATACATATGGAATATAAGAGAAAGGCACGACACGCAGGCCGTATTTCAAAATATAAACCAAAAGGTAAAAGGACTAAGGCCATAACCATTCACCATACATCACCAAATAAATAGTAACAACCAATAATAACACATAACCATTATTATTATTAATTTCATAAATTAGAGATTTCAAAATCTGAATTTTGAAAACATAACATTTATATATAATAAATCACATTTATTATAATAGATGTTACTATAAATCATATTTATTGCAATTGTTGTTACCACAAATCACATTTATTATAAATCATATTTATTGTAAATGACATAAATCACATTTATTGCAATTGTTGTTACCACAAATCACATTTATTGTAATTGACATAAATCACATTTATTCAATTAACATAAATCACATTTATTGTAACAAATCACATTTATTGTAATTGATATAAATCACATTTCAAAATCTGAATTTTGAAAACGTAACATATATATAATAAATCACATTTATTATAATTGATGTTACTATAAATCACATTTATTGTGATTGATATAAATCACATTTCAAAATCTGAATTTTGAAACCGTAACATATATATAATAAATCACATTTATTATAATTGATGTTACTATAAATCACATTTATTGTGATTGATATAATTATTAAATGGTGACATAAAATTTCAAAATTTGAATTTCGAAATTACACACTACGCAGAGGTAGCACGGGGTCCCGTTGGAAATTCCGAAATTCCGAAGTGTGCCTCGCTTCCTTGGTGGCTAGGGCGTCAACCTTTCAACCCTAAAACCGCAAGGCCCGTGAACACTTCACGTTGCAAGGAACGATGGCTATGGTTTCAACACTTGGAACCTCAGCCGCAACAACATGAACTTTTCATGTCTGAAACCCCTTAACGCCGCCAACACAGAACTGAAAACAATCATGTTTAACATCAACATTTGATGCCATCGCAGAACATAATAAGGATTCAGAACCAATGTACATATCGCATATATACACAAACATGCAATAGACATATATATCATATACATACGAAAATCACAGAAACAAGGTTTCGCAAACCAGATGCAAACGATTTTCAAAAACAATTTTCAGAAAACGATTCACATTACAAACATGTTATCATACATAACAGATAAACCACGTAATAGAATCATGGTTTCGCAAGCGGCTTTGATACCACTGTTGGGAATTTGCGTATAAAACAAAAGAAACGCAGCGGAAAAATTCCCATCGAAGGATCCTTGCGAATGGTCATGATTCATGATTCGAAAGTTTACCTCTTGAAGCAATGGCTGTTTGTTGAAATTCGTCTATCACGAACACCGCACGAACGGTGTCTCTAGAGGTATCCACACGAGCGGATCCCGTGAGCGTCCAACGTCACGAACCAGGCGCCTCTGTCTCACGGTGCTAGCTTCAAAACCGAGACTTTGTTGTTCACACTTACTCTCTTTTGTGCGGCTAGGTTATCAACCGTGTGGGCACAACAACTTAAGTGGTCTACTTATAGTATCACCTCCTTAAGTGAGTTAGTGAGCAACATTTGACCTAAGCCCATCTACTATGCGCTAGGCCCAATAGGAAAGTCCAACTTTCTTTTAATGCTTCTTTTAATCCGCTCTTTTGTGTGTGACCCTATAGGTTCCCAATACGTTAGCAGTAATATTAAATCCCATTTAATATTACAAACGATGAGTGGTATCTAGCAATACATCACTGCTACCTAAGTAGTGAGAAAGTCGATGATTTGACGAAACCTTTACGTGACAAATATTCATGTGCATTGTTATCCCTTTGACCATATAACTATATTGAACACAAGGCATAGAATGTGACACCCTTGTATGGTTCAATATCATGTTCCCTGATACCCGAGTAGACTTAACAACAAATGAGGTCAATATCTCATATTGAATCATTTCAAAGACGGCCATGCATTTTACAGTCTCAATCTATCAGGGGGCCCACAGATATTACTCCTGTTATGTAGGAGGGACAAATTCCATCTAGGTCACTCACATCCCTCTGCATGGCTCGTGGTATGCCCAATGATCGTCTTTATAATCATCCTATTACAGATGACGTTTGACGATATTAAAGCACACGACTCCTCATGTAGGGATCGTAGTGATTTCAGGTCGAAGGATTACATACACCATTGTCACTATGAGAACTACTTATGACACTCACATAACGCTCCATGTAGTGTTCTCATGGTGGGTCAATCCAGTACATCATTACCTTAATGCATACCTATGTGGCAACTCGATATCTCATATCTATGACCCGTGAGATGTGGTCATCAGTCTGCACACATAATAGTCTCAATTGTATTATTATTGTCCTTATTAATAAAATACTTGACTACGGATATTTAAGAATAGGATTTCATTGTTCAATAGTGTCTCACGATCAAGTCATATACTTGATATTCTATTGAACAGAAATTTCTATTCTAAGGACTTTATTATGTTTAAACAAGTAACACAATAAACTGGAATGCCTCATATCATATATATATATGAAATAGCAAGATACAAATGTAAGTCTAAAGAAATACATTGGCCTCTAGGGCTTACACCAACATTTACATGATCCTTTTTTTTGGATCATATCATTTGGTATCTAGAGCCATCCTTCCTAGAGTGACTTTTGATTTTGTTCTTCGATTGTTTTAAAACAAAATTTCTTCTTCCCATCACATATCATGTCGACGCTATTCCTTGAAATGGAAAGATTTCAAAGAAGCTTGGAGAAGTTCACTGTGACTCTTGACAAGCTAGTAGAAATAAAAAGGAGGAGGCATGGAGGAAGGAGATATGAGAGATGCGATAGAGAATTTGAAAGGGAGAATAAAGAGTGTGAAAAAAGGAAGAGAAAAGAGGAGAAAATGAAAAGACAAATTTCTGAAAATGAAGCATGTTGGAAGAAAATGGTTGAAGAAAAGATGATAGCAAAAAAATAAAGTGAGGTGAAAGAAACAAACTTGAATGCTTGTTTTGATGCTATTACTAATTCTTTGCCTAGTTGTGTTGATTCTCTTTTGAAGGAAGTTGAGTGTGTTCCTCCAAAGGAAGCTTGCAAGACATTCATTGAAATTGAAGATGTGATTGCAAAGGAATCTTGCAAGCCATTCAAGGAAATTGAAAATGAAATTCCCAAGGAAGAATGCAAAGTATCAATTGGAGTTGAATTACAAGAGGAAAATAAAGAGATAAAGACAAATAGAGAATGGCTTCCCCCTAAAGACGAAAATAAGTCCTCAAATTCATTTGGGAAGTCATGGCAATCTATTACTCTAGTACCTTATTCTAGATTAGCTTGTGGATACAAATGTTGGGATTCTTCTACATTGATTCATTTATCTAACATTTCTCCCCTAGGACTCGAAGAAAAGAATTGTGAAGGCCAAATGACAAAAAGCAAAGAGCAACAACAAAAGAACGAGGCAAAGGTTGAAAAAGAAATGGAGAGTCTCGTTATAAAAGAAATCAAGGTGTTGTTCCGATCTTTGCCTAGAGGTGATGATTCTATTTTGAAGGAAGTTGAAGAAGTAATTCTAAGAGAAGTGCCCCATGGATTCAAAAGAGTTGTGTTTGAACCTGGAGGATGAAGATGATTCTCAAAGGCAATAAATTCGAGGTCGAATTCTCTTCAAGAGGGAGGGAATGATGCAAACCAATTTATTTTAATTCAATAAAACTAATTTATTTTAATTCAATAAAAGTCTAATAAATTTTGGACGGTGCACATGTTAATTATGGTTGTGTGGACGGTGCACATGTTAATTGGGAGGGCAACCTTTGGCTTGCATGCCTAGGAAACTCCTTTTTAGTCATGAACCACTTTTATTATCCACTTAGTTTTCATTAGTTGTTTTAATTAGTCACTTAGTGGATTAATTATTGTTTTATGGGGAATTAGTCACTTTAAGATGACAATTTTGTAAGCATATTCTATGCACCCCATTTTCCTATATGTATGCATCTAGAACATGAATGAAAAAAAGAAAAACTTTGATGTTCAATTTGGTTTTTACCAATTGTGAGAGTGTTCTCTCTTGGGTTCTTCATTGAACCACCCTTGTTCTTATCAAGAATCCAAGATTCTTGTAGCGAACCTCACCTTGGCTTATCAAATCCACTTGGATTTGTGGCGCCTACCTCCCATTTCTCATCTTATCCAATTTTGTATTTCATCTTCTTCTATAATTTTTGTTGTCACTCAAGGATAGATCCGAAAATTTACATGATCCTTTTTTTTGGATCATATCACCCATGATCCCTATGCCATGATCCCATGGTTAACTCATGACCCTCTTGCAAGGATCCCAATGTTAACCTTTGATCCCCCAGCAAGGATCCGATGGTTAACCCTTGACACATTTGTAAGGATCCCATGGTTAACTCATGACCCACATGCCAAAATCCCAAGGTTAACCCATAACCCCCTTGCAAGGATGCCTTTAGAAAGGATCCCATGGTTAACCCAAGACCCATTTGCAAGGAACCCATGGTTAACCCATGACCCACCTGCCATGATTCCATGGTTAACCCATGACCGCCTACCAAGGATCCCATGGAAAACCCATAAACCACTTGCAATGATCCCATAGTTAACCCATGACCCGTTGATTCCCAAGGTAAAACCATGACCACTTGCAAAGAACTCATGGTTAACCCATGACCCCCTTGCAAGAAACCCCATAGAAAGGATCCCATGTTTATCTCTTGACCCGCTTGCAAAGATCCCATGGTTAATCCATGACCCACTTGCAAGGATCCTATGGTGACCCCATTACCCACTTGCCATGATCCCATGGTTAACCCAGGACCCCCTTGCAAGGATCCCATGGTTAACCCATGACCCCCTTACATGGATCCGAGGGTTTTCCCATGACCCCTTTGCAATGATCCCATGGTTAACCCGTGACCCCCTTGCCATGATCCCTTGGTTAACCCATGACCCACTTTCAAGGATCCCATATTTAACCCATGACCCACTTTCAAGGATCCCCAGGTTAAACCATGACCCCCTTGAAAGGATCCTACTAGAAAGGATTCCATGGTTAACCTATGACCCACTTGCAAGGATCTCAGGGATAACCCTTGGCCCACTTGCCATGATCCCATGGTTAACACATGACCACCTTACAAGGATCCCATGGTTAACCCATGACCCCCTTGCAAGGATCCCACTCTTAACCCATGATCCCCATTCCATAATCCCATGTCCCACTTCAAGGATCCCATGGTTAACCCATGACCCTCGTGCAAGGATCCCGTGGTTAACCCATGATCCACTTGACATGATTCCATGGTTAACCCACGACCGCCTTTCAAGGATCCCATGGTTAACCCATGACCTCCTTGCTAGGATCCTATGGTTAACCCACGACCCACTTGCAAGGAAACCATGGTTAACCCATGACCCCCTAGCAAGGATCCACCTAGAAAGGATCCCATGGTTAACCCATGACCCACTTGCAAGCATCAAATGGTTAACCCTTGACCCCCTTGCCTTGATCCCGTGGTTAACCCATGATCCCCTTGCCATGATCCCATGGTTAACAAATGACCCACTTCAAGGATCCCATGGTTAACCCATGATCCCTTTGCCATGATCCCATGGTTAATTCATGAACCCCTCGCAAGGATCCCAATGTTAACCTATGATCCCCTAGCAAGGATCCGATGATTACGCCATGAGCCCCTTGCAAGGATCCCGAGGTTAATCCATGACCCACTTGCAAGGATCCCCTAGAGAGGTTCCCATAGTTAACCTTTGACTCCCTTGAAAGGATCCAACAGTAAACTCATGACCCCCTTGCAAGAATCCCATGGTTAACCCACGAACCCCTTGCAAGTATCCCCCTAGAAAGGATCCCATGGTTAACCCATGAACCACTTGCAAGATCCCATGGTTGACCCATAATCCCCTTGCAAGGATCCCATGGTTAACCTATGACCCACTTGCAAGGATCTCATGGTTAACCCTTGACCCACTTGCCATGATCCCATGGTTAACACATGACGCACTTGCAAGGATCGCAAGGTTAACCTATGACCCACTTGCAAGGATCCAAAGGTTAACCCATGACCCACTTGCAAGGATCCCATTGTTAACCGATAACCCCCTTGTAAGGATCCCCGTAGAAATGATCCCATGGTTAACCCACGATCCCAATGCCAAGATCCCAATGTTAAGTCATGACCCCTTTGCAAGGATCCCAATGTTAACTTAAGATCCCCTAGTAAATATCCCAAGGTTAACCCATAACCCCTTGCAAGAATACCCTTAGAAAGGATCCAATGGTTAACCAGTGACCCACTAGCAAGGATCTCATGGTTAACCCATGACCCACTTGCAAGGATCTCATGGTTAACCCTTGACCCACTTGTATTGATCTCATGGTTAACCCATGACCACTTTGCAAGGATCAAATGGTTAACCGATGACCTCCTTGCAAGGATCCCATTCTTAACCCATGATCCCATGTCCCACTTCAAGGATCCCATGGTTAACCCATGACCCCCATGCAAGGATCCCATATTAACCCATGACCCCCATGCAAGGATCCCATATTAACCCATGACCCATTTGAAAGGATCCCATGGATAACCCATGACACACTTGACATGATTTCGTTGCTAACCCATGACCCCCTTGCAAGGATCCCATGGTTAGCCCTTGACCCCCTTGACCCCCTTGCAAGGATCCACCTAGAAAGGATCCCATGGTTAACCTATGACCCACTGGCAAGGATCTCATGGTTAATCCATGACCCACTTGCAAGGATCCCATGGTTAACCCTTGACCCAATTGCAAGGATCCCCATAAAAAGGATCTCATGGTTATCCTATGACCCACTTGCAAAGATCCAATGGTTAATCCATAACCCACTTGCAAGGATCCCATGGTTAACCCATTACCCATTTGCCATGATCCCATGGTTAACCCAAGACCCCCTTGCAAGCATCCCATGGTTAACCCATGAACCCCGAGCAAGGATCCCACGGTTAACCCATGACCCCCTTGCAAGCATCTGAGGGTTTTCCCTTCACCCCCTTGCAATGATCCAAAGGTTAACCCATGACTTGCTTGCCATGATCCCTTGGTTAACCCATGACCCACTTGCAAGGATCCCATGGTTGACCCATGACCCCCTTGCAATGATCCGCCTAGAAAGGATCCCATGGTTAACCTATGACCCACTAGCAAGGATCTCATGGTTAACCCATGACCCACTTGCAAGGATCCCATGGTTAACCCTTTACCCACTTGCAAGGATCCCCATAGAAAGCATCCCATGGTTATCCTAAGACTTATTTGCAAATATCCCATCATTAATCCATGACAAACTTGCAAGGATCCCATGGTTGACCCATTATCCACTTGCCATGATCCCATGGTTAACCCATGACCCCCTTTCAAGGATCCCATGGTTAACCCATGACCCCCGAGCAAGGATCCCATGGTTAACCCATGACCCCCTTGCAATGATCCCATGATCAACGTTAACCCATGACCCACTTGCAATGATCCCATGGTTAACACTTGACCCAATTGTCAAGATCCCATGGTTAACACATGACCCAATTGCAAGGATGCCATTGTTAACCCATGACCCCCATGTAAGGATCTCATGGTTAACCCATGATCCCCATGCCATGATCCCATGGTTAACTCATAACCCCATGCAAGGATCCCGATGTTAACCTATGATCCCCTAGCAAGGATCCCATTATTAGGCCATGACCCCCTTGCAAGGATCCCATGGTTAACCCGTGACCCACTTTCAAGGATGCCCTAGAAAGGATCCCATAGTTAACCTTTGACCCCCTTTCAAGGTTTCAATGATTAACCCATGACCCCCTTGCAAGGATCCACCTAAAACGGATCCCATGGTTAACCCATGACCCACTTGCCATGATCCCTTGGTTAACCCATGATCCCCTTGCAAGGATCCCTTGGTTAACCCATGACCCAGTTGCAAGGATCCCAAGGTTGACCCAAGACCCCCTTTCAAGGATCCACTTAGAAAGGACCCCATGGTTAACTTATCACCCACTTGCAAGGATCTCATGGTTAACCCATGACCCACTTGCAAGGATCCCATGGTTAACCCTTGACCCACTTGCAAGGATCCCATGGTTAACCCATGACCCACTTACAAGCATCCCATGGTTGACCCATGACCCCCTTGCAAGGATCCACCTAGAAAGGATACCATGGTTAACTTATGACCCACTGTCAAGGATCTCATGGTTAACCCATGACCCACTTGCAAGGATCCCATGGTTAACCCTTGACCCACTTGCAAGGATCCCCATAGAAAGGATCTCATGGTTATCCTATGACCCACTTGCAAAGATCCCATGGTTAATCCATAACCCACTTGCAAGGATCCCATGGTTAACCCATTACCCATTTGCCATGATCCCATAGTTAACCCAAGACCCCCTTGCAAGGATCCCATGGTTAACCCATGACCCCCGAGCAAGGATCCCATGGTTTACCCATGACCCCATTCCAAGCATCCGAGGGATTTCCCATGACCTCCTTGCAATGATCCCAAGGTTAACCCATGACCTCCTAGCCATGATCCCTTGGTTAACCCATGACCCACTTGCAAGGATCCCATGGTTGACCCATGACCCCCTTGCAAGGATCCACCTAGAAAGGATCCCATGGTTAACCTATGACCCACTAGCAAGGATCTCATGGCTAACCGATGACCCACTTGCAAGGATCCCATGGTTAACCCTTGACCCACTTACAAGGATCCCCATAGAAAGGATCTTATGGTTATCCCATGACCCACTTGCAAAGATCTCATGGTTAATCCATAACGCACTTGCAAGGATCCCATGGTTAACCCATTACCCATTTGCCTTGATCACATGGTTAACCCAAGACCTCCTTGCTAGGATCCCATGGTTAACCCATGACCCCCGAGCAAGGATCCCATGGTTAATCCATGACCCCCTTGCAAGCATCCGAGGGTTTTCCGATGGCCCCCTTGCAATGATCCTAAGGTTAACCTATGACCTCCTTGCCATGATCCCTTGGTTAACCCAAGACCCACTTTCAAGGATCCCATTGTTAACCATTGACCCATTTGCAAGGATCCCATGGTTAACCCATGACCCCTATGTAAGGAACCCCCTAGAAAGGATCCCATGGTTAATCCATGATCCCCATGCCAAGATCCCATGGTTAACTCAAGGCCCCATGCAAGGATCCCAATGTTAACCTATGATCCCCTAGCAAGGATCCCATGGTTAGGCCATGACCTTCTTGCTAGGATAATGATGCAAACCAAATTATTTTAGTTCAATAAAAACTAATTTATTTTAATTCAATAAAAGTCTAATAAATTTTGGAGAAAAAAAACTTTGATGTTCAATTTGGTTTTTACCAATTGTGAGAGTGTTATCTCTTGGGTTCTTCATTGAACCACCTGTTCTTATCAAGAATCCAAGATTCTTGTGGCGAACCTCACCTTGGCTTATCAAATCCACTTGGATTTGTGGCGCCTACCTCCCGTTTCTCATCTTATCCAATTTTGTATTTCATCTTCTTCTATAATTTTTGTTGTCACTCAAGGATAGATCCGAAAATTTACATGATCCTTTTTTAGGATCATATCATTTGGTATCTAGAGCCATCCTTCATAGAGTGACTTTTTGATTTTGTTCTTCAAAAAAAAAAATTCTTCTTCCCATCACATATCATGTCAACACTATTCCTTGAAATTGAAAGATTTTAAAGAAGCATGGAGAAGCTCACTGTGACTCTTGACAAGCTAGTAGAAATAAAAAGGAGGAGGCATGGAGGAAGGAGATATGGGGGATGCGATAGAGAAATTGAAAAGGAGAATAAAGAGTGCTAAAAAAGGAAGAGAAAAAAGGAGAGAATGAAAAAACAAATTTCTGAAAATGAAGCATGTTGGAAGAAAATGGTTGAAGAAAAGATGAGAGCAAAAAAATAAAGTGAGGTGAAAGAAACAAACTTGAATGCTTGTTTTGATGCTATTACTAATTCTTTGCCTAGTTGTGTTGATTCTCTTTTGAAGGAAGTTGAGTGTGTTCCTCCAAAGGAAGCTTGCAAGGCATTCATTGAAATTGAAGATGTGATTCCAAAGGAATCTTGCAAGCCATTCAAGGAAATTGAAAATGAAATTCCCAAGGAAGAATGCAAAGTATCAATTGGATTTGAATTGCAAGAGGAAAATAAAGAGATGAAGACAACTAGAGAATGGCTTCCCCCTAAAGCCGAAAATAAGTCCTCAAATCCATTTGGGAAGTCATGGCAATCTATTACTCTAGTACCTTCGTCTACATTAGCTTGTGGATACAAATGTTGGGATTCTTCTACTTTGGTTCATTTATCTAACATTTCTCCCCTAGGTCTCGAAGAAAAGAATTGTGAAGGCCAAACGACAAAAAGCAAAGAGCAACAACAAAAGAATGAGGCAAAGGTTGAAAAAGAAATGGAGAGTCTCGTTATAAAAGAAATCAAGGTGTTGTTCCGATCTTTGCCTAGAGGTGATGATTCTATTTTGAAGGAAGTTGAAGAAGTAATTCCAAGAGAAGTGCCCCATGGATTCAAAAGAGTTGTGTTTGAACATGGAGGATGAAGACGATTCTCAAAGGCAATAAATTCGAGGTCGAATTCTCTTCAAGAGGGAGGGAATGATGCAAACCAAATTATTTTAATTCAATAAAAACTAATTTATTTTAATTCAATAAAAGTCTAATAAATTTTGGAAAAAAAAACTTTGATGTTCAATTTGGTTTTTACCAATTGTGAGAGTGTTCTCTCTTGGGTTCTTCATTGAACCACCTGTTCTTATCAAGAATCCAAGATTCTTGTGGTGAACCTCACCTTGGCTTATCAAATCCACTTGGATTTGTGGCGCCTACCTCCCATTTCTCATCTTATCCAATTTTGTATTTCATCTTCTTCTATAATTTTTGTTGTCACTCAAGGATAGATCCGAAAATTTACAGGATCCTTTTTTAGGATCATATCACCCTTGCAAGGATCCCCTAGAAAGGATCCCATAGTTAAACTTTGACCCCATTGCAAGGATCCCATGGTAAACCCATGACGCATTTGCAAGGATCCCATGGTATACCCATAACACCCTTGCAAGGAACCCATGGTTAACCCATGACCCCCTTGCATGGATCCCCCTAGAAAGGATCCCATGGTTGACCCATGAACCCCTTGCAAGGATCCCATGGTTAACCCATCACCACATTGCAAGGATCCACCTTGATAGGATCCCATGGTTAACCTATGATCCACTATCAAGGATCTCAAGGTTAACCCATGACCGACTTGCAAGGATCCCATGGTTAACCCTTAACCCACTTACCATGATCCCATGGTTAACCCATGACCCCTTTGCAATGATCCCATGGTTAACCCAAAACCCCCTTGCAAGGATCCCATAGAATAGATCTCATAGTTAACCCATTACCCCCTTGCTAGGATCCCATGGTTAAGCATGACCCACTTGTAAGGATCCCATGGTTAACCCATGACCCCCTTGTAAGGATCCCCTAAGAACGGATACCGTAGTAAACCCTTGATCCCATTGCCATGATCCCATAGTTAACCCATTACACCCTTGTAAGTATCCCTTTGTTAACCTATGATCCCCTAGCAAGGATCCAATGGTAAGGCCATGACCCCCTTGCAAGGATCTCATGGTTAACCCATGACCCACTTGCAAGGATCCCCTACAAAGGATCCCTTTGTTAACCTTTGACCCCATTGCAAGGATCCCATGGTAAACCCATGACCCTTTTGCAAAGATCCTATGGTTTACCCATCACCCCCTTGAAAGGATCCCATGGTTAAACCAAGACCCCCTTGCAAGGATCCCCCTAAAAAGGATGCCATGGTGAACCCATGACCCACTTGCAAGGATCCCATAGTTAACCCATGACACACTTCCCATGATCCCAAGGTTAACCAATGACCCTTTGCAAGGATCCCATGCTTAACCCATGACCCACTTGCAAGGATCCTTTGGTTAACCCATGACCCACTTGCCATAATCCCATGGTTAACCCAAAACCCCTTGCAAGGATCCCCTTAGATAGGATCCCATGTTTAACCGATGACCCACTTGCCATGATTCCAAGGTTAACCCATGACCCCCTAGCAAGGATCCCATGGTTTACCCATGACCCCATTGCAATGATCCCATGGTTAACCTATGAACCCCTTGCAAGGATCCCCATATAAAGGATCCCAAGGTTATCCCATGACCCACTTGCAAAGATCCCATGGTTAATCCATGACCCACTTGCAAGGATCCCAAGGTTATCCCATTACCCACTTGCCATGATCTCATGGTTAACCCATGACCCCCTTGCAAGGATCCCATGGTTAACCTATGACCCCCTTGCAAGGATCCACCTGGAAACAATCCCATGGTTAACCTATGTACCAATTGCATGGATCTCATGGTTAACCCTTGACCCGCTTGCAAGGATCCCATGGTTAACACTTGACCCACTTGGCATGATCCCATGGTTAACCCATGACCCCCTTGCAATGATTCCATGGTTAACCCAAGACACCCCCTTCGAAGGATCCCCTGTTAACCTATGACCTACTTGCAAGGATCCCATGCTTCACCAATGATCCCCTTGTCATGATCCCAAGCTTAACCCATGACCCACTTCAAGGATCCCTTGGTTAACCCATGACCTCCTTTGCAAGGATCTCCTAGAAAGGATCTCATAGTTAACCCATGACCCCCTTGCAAGGCTCCCATGGTTAACACATGACCCCCTTCGAAGGATCCCATGGTTAACCCATGACCCCTTTGCAAGGATCCCCCTAGAGTGGAACCCATGGTTAACCAATAACCCCCTTGCCATGATCCTATGGTTAACTTATAACCCACTTGCAAGGATCCCAAGGTAAACCCTTGACCCCCTTACAAGGATCTTATGGTTGACCCATGACCCCCTTGTAAGGAACCACCTAGAAAGGATCCCATGGTTAACCTATGACCCATTGGCAAATATCTCATGGTTAACCCATGACCCACTTGCAAGGATCCCATGGTTAACCCTTGACCCACTTGCAAGGATCCCATGGTTAACCCATGACCCCCTTGCAATGATCCACCTGGAAACGATCCCATGGTTAGCCTATGACCCACTTGCAAGGATCTCATGGTTAACCCTTGACCCACTTATAAGGATCCCATGGTTAACCCTTGACCCACTTGGTATGATCCCTTGGTTAACCTATGACCCCCTTGCAATGATCCCATAGTTAACCCAAGACCCCCTTGCAAGGATCCCCTGGTTAACCCATGAACCACTTGCAAGGACCCCATGCTTAACCCATGATCCCCTTGCCATGATCCCAAGCTTAACCCATGACCCACTACAAGGATCCCTTGGTTAACCCATGACCTCCTTTGCAAGGATCCCCTAGAAAGGATCTCATAGTTAACCCATGACCCCCTTGCAAGGCTCCTATGGTTAACCGATGACCCCTTTCGAAGGATCCCATGGTTAACCCATGAGCCCTTTGCAAGGATCCCCCTAGAGTGGATCCCATGGTTAACCAATAACCCTCTTGCCATGATCCTATAGTTAACTTATAACCCCCTTGCAAGGATCCCATGGTTAACCCATGACCCCCTTGCAAGGATCCACCTAGAAAGGATCCCATGGTTAACCTATGACCCACTGGCAAGGATCTCATGGTTAACCCATGACCCACTTGCAAGGATCCTATGGTTAACCCTTGACCCACTTGCAAGGATCCCCATAGAAAGGATCTCATGGTTATCCTATGACCCACTTGCAAAGATCCCTTGGTTAATCCATAACACACTTGCAAGGATGCCATGGTTAACCCATGACCCCATTGCAAGGATCCCTTGGTTAACCCATGACCCCCTTGCATGCATCCGAGGGTTTTCCAATGACCCTCTTGCAATGATCTCAAGGTTAACCTATGAGCCCCTTGCCATGATCCATTGGTTAACCAATGACCCACTTGTTAGGATCCCATGGTTAACCCATGACCCACCTACAAGGATCCCATTGTTGACAATTGACCCTCTTGCAAGGACCCCATGGTTAACCCTTGACCCACTTGCGAGGATCCCCATAGAAAGGATCTCATGGTTATCCGATGACCCACTTGCAAAGATCCAATGGTTAATCCATAACACACTTGGAAGGATCCCATGGTTAACCCATTCCCCATTTGCCATGATCCCATGGTTAACCCAAGACCCCCCTGCAAGGATCCCATGGTTAACCCATGACCCCCTAGCAAGGATCCCATGGTTAACCCATGACCCCCTTGAAAGCATCTGAGGGTTTTCCCATGGCCCCCTTGGAAAGATCCTTAGGTTAACCCATGACCACCATGCTATGATCCCTTGGTTAACCCATGACCACTTTCAAGGATCTCATTGTTAACCAATGACTCCTATGTAAGGAACCCCGTAGAAAGGATCCCATGGTTAACCCATGATCCCCATGCTATGATCCCATGGTTAACTCATGACCCCATACAACGATCCCAATGTTAACCTATGACCCCCTTGCAAGGATCCCATGGTTAACCCATGAACCACTTGCAAGGATCCCATAATTAACCGTTGACACCCTTGTAAGGATCTAATGGTTAACCCATGACCCCCTTACAAGGATCCCCATATAAAGGATCCCATGGTTATCCCATGACCCACTTGCAAAGATCCTAGGGTTAATCCATGACCCTCTTGCAAGGATCCCATGGTTAACCCATGACTCCCATGCCATGATCCATTGGTTAACCCATGACCCACTTTTAAGGATCCCATGGTTAACCCCATGACCCACTTGCAAGGATCCAATGGTTAACCCATGACCCCCTTGCAAGGATCCACCTAGAAAAGATCTCATGGTTAACCTATGACCCACTAGCAAGGATCTCATGGTTAACCCATGACCCACTTGCAAGGATCCCATGGTTAACCCTTGACCCACTTGCAAGGATCCCCAAAGAAAGGATCCCATGGTTATCCCATAACCCGCTTGCAAAGATCCCATGGTTAATCCATGACACACTTGCAAGGATCCCATGGTTAACGCATTGCCCACTTGCCATGATCCCATGGTTAACCCATGACCCCCTTTCAAGGATCCCATGGTTAACCCATGACCCCCTTGCAAGGATCCACCTTGAAAGGATCCCATGGTTAACCTATGACCCCCTTGCCATAATCCCTTGGTTTACCCATGAAACAATTTCAAGGATCCCATGGTTAACCCTTGACCCCGTTGAAAGGATC
>CM061070.1:52881147-52885056 GCA_030762895.1 Sophora flavescens
AGACAAGTATATGACTACTGGCAGGATCAACCAGGTAGCATCCACCAACAACTATGCCTGAAGTGCAAGTGTTGTCACCGAAAGCGGAAAAGCAACCCAGGCACAACGGCAAGCGTCGTTCATGGCAAAGGATAATTTCGAGGGACTCGATGGGGCACAATCAAGAGCCCATGTTAGCCACATGCACCGCATCCAAGAGAATAGTAGATACCAATGACCACGTGAGCTATGTACAACACACAACACAAGCGAAACACTAGTACTACTTTCAAATCCACTAAACCTCACAAAGGAAGCCTAGATGGACCCGAGTCTTACGAGGCACATGAATACCGCCAAATGGGTAGGCAACACAGCAACCACAACACATGCCTAGGCCACCGCGACACAAGGCGAAGTTGACATGGATTTCTGTCTGACCGTTCGATGACCACGAGCACGGAGCCAGCCAGCACAAACATCCTGACCGCCACTCACACGCCATCACGTTTGCAAGACACAATGCACCGAACGAAACACGCCCCGCATTGCCAACGACAAGCAAGCACATGGAAACAACGAGAAGCACAACATCCGCATCGCCGGGCGCGACCAAATATCCGAAGCCAACATTTTTCAATCAGTTGACCAACAACATCGCGAGGATCCTTTCCAATGCACCTTCAGCCAATCTAGTGTTGGACACCCCTTCCAAGGTCACTTCAGGACAAACACCCGTCTCTTGGTGCTTCGGCTCCGCCTCGGAAGGCGTCACCTAACACCACGTCCATCCACAACCAAGGTCGGGGAGACGCATACCCACAGCCTCGCCACACCATCGAGGAACCCACAAAATTGATAAAAATGGAAAGCCAACATTTTTAATAACCAAAAACATCACGAGGATCCTTTCCCATGCGCCTTCAGCCGATCTGGTGTTGGACACCCCTTCCAAGGCCACTTCAGGACGAACACCCGTCTCTTGGTTCTTCGGCTCCGCCCCGGAAGGCATCACCGAACACCACGTCCATTCACAACCAGGGTCGAGGATCCACGCACCCACAGTCTCACCACATCATCGAGTACCCCACGAAATTGATAAATATCGAAAGCAATTATTTTTAAAAAACCAAAAACATCGCATGGATCCTTTGCAATTCGCCTTCAGTCGATCTGGTGTTGGGCACCCCTAACAAGGCCATTTCAGGATGATCACCCGTCTCTTGGTGCTTCAGCTCCGCCTCGTAAGGCATCACCTAACGCCACGTCCATCCACACATAACCAAGGTCGAGGAGCCAGGCAACCACAGTCTCGCCACACCAAAGAAAACCCCATGAAATTGATAAATATCGAAAGCCAACATTTTTAAAAACAAAAAACATAGCGAGGATACGTTCCGATGTGCCTTCAGCCGATCTAGTGTTGGGCACCCCTAACAAGGCCACTTCAGGACAATCGATCACCCGTCTCTTGGTGCTTCGGTTCCGCCCCGAAAGGAATCACCTAACACCACGTCCATCCACAACCAAGGTCGAGGAGCCACGCACCCACAGCCTCGCCACACCATCGAGTACCCCACGAAATCGATAAATATCGAAGCCAACATTTTTAAAAACCAACAACATTGAGAGGATCCTTTCCGATGTACCTTCAGCCGATCTGGTGTTTGAGCACCCCCTCACAAGGCAACTTCAGGACGATCACACATTTCTTGGTGCTTCGGCTCCACCCCGGAAGGCATCACCTATCACCACGTCCATCCACAACCAAGGTCGAGGAGCCGTACACCCACAGCCTCGCCACACCATCGAGTACCCCGCGAAATTGATAAATATCGAAAGTCAACATTTTTAAAAACCAACAATACCGTGTGGATCCTTTCCGATCCGCCTTCAGTCGATCTGGTGTTTGAGCACCCCTCACAAGGCCACTTCAGGACAATCACCCGTCTCTTAGTGCTTCGGCTCCGCCCCGGAAGGCATCACCCAACACAACGTCCATCCACAACCAAGGTCGAGGAACCGCGCACCTACAGCCTCGCCACACCATCGAGTACCCCACAAAATTGATAAATATCGAAAGCCAACATTTTTAAAAACCAACAACTTCACGAGGATCCTTTCCGATGCGCCTTCAGTTGATCTGGTGTGTGAGCACCCCTTACAAGGCCACTTCAGGACGATCAGCCGTCTCTTGGTGCTTCGACTCCGTCTCGGAAGGCATCATCACCTAACACCACGTCCATCCACAACCAAGGTCGAGGAACGACACACGCACAGCCTCGCCACACCATCGAGTACCCCACGAAATTGATAGATTTCAAAAGCCAACATTTTTAAAAACCAACAACATCGCGATGATCCTTTCCGATGCACCTTTTCAACCGATCTGTTGTTTGAGCACACCTTACAAGGCCACTTCAGGACGATCACCCGTCTCTTGGTGCTTCGGCTCCATCCTAGAAGGCATCACCTAACAGCACGTCCATCCACAACCAAGGTCGAGGAACCGTGCACTCACAGCCTCGCCACACCATCGAGTACCCCACATAATTGATAAATATCGAAAACCAACATTCTTAAAAACCAATAACTTCGCGACGATCCTTTCCGAAGCGCCTTCAGCCGATCTGGTGTTTGAGCACACCTTACAAGGCCACTTCAGGACGATCACCCGTCTCTTGGTGCTTCGGCTTCGCCTCGGAAGGCATCATCACCTAACACCACGTCCATCCACAACCAAGGTCGAGGAACGACACACCCACAGCCTCGCTACACCATCGCGTACCCCACGATTGATAAAATCGAAAGCCAACATTTTTAAAACGGGTGCCAGCCACATTGCGAGGATCCTTTGCGATGTGCCTTCATCAGGTTTGGTGTTGGGGACCCCCCCACCTTGGTCACATCCGGACGATCACGTGTCCCTTCGTGTTGCGGATCCGCCCCGAAGGGCATAACCTAACACAACGTCCATCCACAACTAAGGTCGAGGAGCCACACCCATAAGCCTCGACACAATATGGAAAATCCCACCAAAACGGTCCATTCCGATGACCACATTTTCCGCGCGCCCGCCTCCCGGGCCCGCTCGCGCCTCAGCCCATGGAGTCAGTAGGTCGGAAGATGACATGCTCGAGTCACCTACCATTCCGTGGGCAAGGTCGATGTTCAATTTTGGGGATCATTGCACGAGCGTTGGGGGGGGGGGTGGACCATGGTGCATCAGGCTTGGCACCAGGTCAGGGTCAGGCTGGCACCTCCCCCCCCCCCCCCCCCCCACCCACCCACCCCCTATAATAGCATAATATGCAAAGACCAATTTTCCAGCACAAGACATCCTTTTTGCTGGGGAGACATACTCTTTTTTTCCAAGCTAGAGGTCGAATTTTGGCCTGATTGTTTGCAGGAATGCTTATAAATATGGGATCTAGTGGACAAAAAACTTATAGAAATTTTCACCATACCAATTTTTAAATAAATTTTCAAAGTGGAAAACCGAAAAATTTCCAAAAATCGGAAAATGGGTCTAGCCATCGAATTTTGAGCTGATTTTTTGCAGGCACACTACTTATAATATTCCCAAGGTGCCCACAAAGTTTCGTGGCATTTCATGAAGGTTTTGATTTTTTATGATTTTTCAACCGAAATCAGGGATATGCGACAGTTTGATGACTAGGAGCCTAGGCTACAAATTGAATTTTGACCTGAATTTTTGCAGGCACTCTTGCTATATTATTTCCAGATTTACCACCAAATTTCGTTGCATTTCATTGAGGGGTTGGAGTTTTGGGAACTTTTAGCCGAAATGTGGTATACTAGCATACTTAAACATGTGGTGGACCCTGGTTTACAAGTTTGCTTTTCCACCACGCCTTCTAAAAAGTCTAGGGGGGTCAGGGGAATTCTCTAAAGCATGTATCACAACAT
>CM061070.1:52890556-52895556 GCA_030762895.1 Sophora flavescens
TGTTTTAATTACTCGTAAATTCGGCGGCCGCTTATTTGCGTGACGTAGATACCCTAAGGAGGAACCTAGCGGTGAACTTAGGTATCAGATCTATAGAATCAAACTTAGGACTTAAATCACGAGAGTTAGAAGCGGTCCTTCGAGGATTAACGAATTGTTACGAAATGTAAAGGGTCCAATCTAAATTCGACTACCACAAGAGTATGGGTTGATTTAATTGGGCACGATTTTTGTAACCTAGAGGGAGCATTAACTATTTGAGGATAAATTCGCCGTCAAAACAAATTTTGATAATTGACAAGGAGTAGTCAATTTAGTAATATAAACAATCTTGTTGGTAACCCAAATTCCTAGGAATCCCTTTAGATATGAAAAACCACAAATTGATTTTCTTTCTGTTTTACTTGATTGCATTCCTTATATGATTTTCTAAGTTATCTCTTATTCCAAAAATCAAAACCTTTTCAAAATCTTTTTTTATATAGTCCAGTTTTATCAATTTAATAATTAGTTGTGAATTGAGATCACGGTCTCTGTGGGTTCGATATCTTTTTATTACTTGGCGACGAATCCGGTACACTTACCGGATCGCACGACAACAAGTTTTTGGCACCGTTGCTGGGGACTGTGCTTCCTCGAATCTCAATTTATTCTTTAAATTGATTTTTCTGGACCTTTTCTTTCTCTTTTTAACTGATTTTTGTTATTAAAAAAAAAATTCATCAATCTCTTAGCATCTATCTCTCTGTGTTTTCTCTTTTATGCAACAATCACTAAGTCTTGGAAACCTTAGTGAGGTCGACGCCGAAGTCGAAATGACCTTTCATAGACGTAGGAGACTACAAAGAGAGAAAGAGAGGTTGATTCCCATTCCACTCATGGCGAATCTACCAGATACGAAACCATTGAAGGACTACGCAGCCCCAAATGCTAGGGGTTTGCGAACTGGGATTGCTAGGCAAGAGATTGAGGCGGAGAACTACAGTATACCGCCTATGCTAATTAACTTGATTAGGCAACATCAGTTAGGAGGATTGCCCTCGGAGGACCCGACTGATCACGTGAAGACATTCTTGGAGTTCACCGATGTAGTTAGAATTCCAGGCGCCCCGGTTGATGCTATTCGTTTGAGGTTGTTCCCCTCCTCTCTTACTGGAAAGGCAAAAGCTTGGCTGAAGCAAGTGCCTGCTAATACCTTGTCGACTTGGGACCAACTGGAGCAGGCATTCTTGGAGAAATTCTTCCCTCCCTCCAAGACGGCTTACCTACGAGCCCAGATCACCGACTTCTTCCAAAAGGACGGAGAATGCTTATCCGAAGCTTGGGATCGCTACAAGGGATTTCTGGAGTGTTGCCCACATCATGGACTCGGGAGGTGGTTGTTAGTGCACACCTTCTACAACGGATTGGATTCTATTCGAAGGTGTCACTTGACTCCGCAGCTGGTGGAGCCTTTATGAATAGGCCTCTGACTGAGGCATTCAACATCATTGAAAACGTGGTCACCAACTACCCTCAATGGGGTTTAGAAAGAGGTAATAACCCGAAAAAGATTTCGGGGGGTAAGTTTGAAATGAATAGCACTGATCTTATAATGTCTAAAATTGACTCACTGGACAAACTCTTTGATCAGCTTGAAATGGCTAACGTGAGTTCAATAGGTGCTACTAACATTGTTTGTGAGATTTGTGGAATGCAGGGACATGACATAATGGAGTGCCCACGTGGTATTGCTCATGGATCCAGCGCTTCGGGGGAACAAGTGAACTCTTGTCACAACTTCTACGACACGAACCCGAAGTTGCCAAATTATGCTCCCCCAAATCCTTACAACCAAGGAAGGAAGAAGAACCCTTACCTCTCCTACGGGAACTACAACAACACACTGAACCATGAATTCCAAGAAGGCCAAGGTAATAGGAAACTTGCATCGGGGTATCCTCAGGTACAAAAGTCTAAACTTGAGTCTCTTTTGGAAAGTTTTGTTGAAACTCAAACAAAACAAAATGAAGAGTTTAGGCAACAAGGTAGGGCAGTCAACGAGGCAATAAAATAGCTAACATCTAAGGTAGATAACTTAGCCATCCATAATAAGATGCTAGAAACTCAAATTACCCAACAAGCCAGCACATATTCTAGACCTAAGGGTACGTTTCCGGGACAACCTGAAGTTAATCCCAATGAAAATTGTAATGCCATATACTTGAGGGATGATAAGCTTGGGGTAGCTGAAAAGGATGTGGGATGTGAGGAGGACATGAGCAAAGATGAAGAGACAGAGCCAAAGTATGTCCCTCCACCACCTTACCAACCCCCAATACCTTTCCCACAAAGGTTGGTCAAGAGAAAGCAAGTAGAAATAGAAACTAAGAGCTTAATTGAGGAGCACAATGTCATGATAAAAACTAATATGCCTCCTAAACTAATGGATCCAGGTAGTTTCTCTATTGCTTGCTCAATTGGAGAAGTGAAAATAGACCAAGCCTTATGTGACTTAGGGGCTAGTGCGAGCTTGATGCCGCTTTCTATCTTCGAGAGGTTAGGAACCAAGGAATTGAGTCCATCCAGATTTTCTTTACAATTTGCGGATGGCTCAACGAAAACTCCTCTAGGCATACTAGAGAATGTCCCCGTAAAGGTAGGGAAATTTTTCATTCCCACCGATTTCTTGGTGTTGGATATGAGTGGGAATTCTAAATTCCCCATCATTCTAGGAAGGCCGTTCTTAGCCACTGCTGGAGCGATAATAGAGGTATAGAATGGCAAACTCTCTCTGAATGTAGAGGAAGGAAGAGTAGATTTTGATTTGACTAACTCATATAACAACCCTCCTTTTGAGAGTCGTGTGTGCATGATCGATATAAAGTCTCCAGATGTGAAGGAAGAGCCTAACATGGAAGCAACTCCGAAGCTTTGCAAGACAAATGATGCACCAAATGGTGATGAAGTTGGAGTTGCTCATCATGTGGAAACAAAACTTCCGCCGGGAGGGAGTAAGGCCATGAAACTCGGAGTGAAAAGAGCAAAGCGAAAGCGCAATTGGCCATATGAGCAAAATCGACTCTTTGAAGGACTCCCATGGAAGAGAAGTGTTCTTGCACTTCTTGGCCCAGTTGACCCCGGTTGATTGAAAGGACTATGGTCAAGCTTAAGACCGTAAATAAGAGCTTCTTGGGAGGCAACCCAAGTTTTCTTTCCCTTTTCCATTTGTTTTTGAATTTTGTTTTTGAATAATTTGAGAAGATAAGAAAAGAAAGATCACTAATTCATGGCTTTGCCAAGTGTTTTCAGGTTATGAAGGAAGGAAGCGCAAAAAGGCCAAGGAAAAATTAAGTCAGAAGTCATCACGCCCAAGCCATGACAATGGTCACAACCGTGATGAACTTACCAGAGAAGACCAGAAAGGATCATGACCCAGCCGTGACATCCATCACGGACGTGATGAGAATGCCCCTGAAAACCAGAATTGATCACGGCCTAGCCGTGATAAGCATCACGGCCGTGACACATTTCCTAGCAGCTCTTTGACTGGCATGTGAGCCAGCACCCACTACCACTTCGGTGAGTTGTTCCATTTTTTCTCCTCTCTCCGACTTGATTATTTACATTGGGGACAATATAAGTTTTTAAGCTTGGGGTAGGGGTATATTTTTGTTTTTTTTTTTTTTGCATTTTTGCATTTTTCATGTTGCATTCATATAGGCATAGTTTTGCATGATCTCATGATTAGATTGCCCCTTGCTTAGATTATGCATCCAATTGTGAGAACTTGGTGCCAAATAAATTGAGACAGTGAATTTTTGAACCCAATTTTTTTTTATTCTTGTGACAAGGATAAAAATAAAAATGCTTGAGATGATCTTTTGATAGTTGATAATTAGCATGTGGTTCCTTAGATTTGTGTTTCTCATTGATTTTAAACTACTAAATGTGAGATTTTTGAGCCAAAAAGGGGTACTCACTAAATCTACCCCATTCTTTGTGATTGAGTGTCTTATTCCTATTGGATTGTATTCTCTAGAACTTGACCTGAAACCGTTTTGAAACTTAAATTTTTTTTAAACATTTTTGAAAATGATTGAGGCACTAGGTATTTTTTCGGCCATCTGAGCTTTGATTGATTAAATGCTACCCCCTTAGTTGCCCAATTTTGAGCCTAAAAGAATAAAATACTTTTCTTGGTACCTTGAATTATTTTGATGAATGATGCTTGGTATGGCACCTTTTAAAGTATTGCAAAAAGGGTAAAAAGGTAGTTTGAAAAATAAAATTGTGGGATGAGAAAGTAAGAAAAATATTTCTCTTGAAATGAAAATCTCCCCTTCTCCATATAAATAAAATGAAATAAAAAAACAAAAAAAATGGAGAAGGGGGTGACAAAAAGAAAGTGAGAAATAAAATAAAAATAAAGAAAGAAAGGTGGAAAAGTGAACTAAAGCCCAAAAAGGTATTTTAGAAGGTTGTCATGCTTTGCAATGTTTGATATTTTTTTTTAGCCTTCTTGAAATTTCCCTTTCTTGATTTCCCCACCTAACAATTAATCCCATGGCCCCATTACAACCAAAATAAAAGACCTCTTGATTCTTATGTGTTTTCATTAATAAAGTAGAGATTTGGTTAATAGTCAAGCTTATGGTAGGATACTTTCTTTGAGGAAATTGAGCGAATTGTCATATACGCTTAAACACTTGAGTGATGTGAGAAGAGTGCCCGAATTAGTGAGAGGCATGAATCTAGAAAACCTAAGCTTCTAATTGGACTTGAAATTTATTGTCTCTTGGTTTCTTATTTGAAAATGCCTGTCACTTGGATTAGTTACTCGGGTTCTTGGTTCACTATCCATGCTCTGATTGTGTATCTTGTCTGGCCTTAGTTATTGCTTGAGGACAAGCAAAGTCTTAAGCTTGGGGTGATTTGATGAGTGTGATTTCACCTCATAGTTCATTGACATTTTGCATGCATTTTCATATAGTTTATGCATTTTTTAATTTGATTTTGGT
>CM061070.1:52905556-52910556 GCA_030762895.1 Sophora flavescens
ATTATGCTAGTATTTGGTGGGATCGATTTGTTATTAGTAGGCGGAGAAATGGGGAGAGTCCTATTTGTACATGGGAAGAGATGAAGGCTGCCATGAGGAGAAGATTTGTCCCTAGCCACTACCATAGGGACTTGTACTGGAGATTGCAAAGCCTAACTCAAGGTTCTATGAGTGTGGAAGATTACTACAAGGAGATGGAAATAGCCATGATTAGAGCAAATGTTGAAGAAGACCGAGAGGCAAATATGGCTAGATTCATTGGAGGATTAAAGAAGGAGATAGCTGATGTGGTAGAATTGCAACATTATGTGGAGATGGAGGATTTGCTGCACAAAGCTATTCAAGTGGAAAGGCAACTAAAAGCTAAGAGCACTTCCAAATTTCCTTCTAATTATTCATGGAAATCAAATTGGCAAAACAACAAATCTGTGCCAAAGACAAAAGAAGATGCAAAGGTCAAAAATTCAATTTTTGTACCCAAAGGTAAAATGGAGACTAATTCATCTTCTAGATCTCGTGATGTCAAATGTTACAGGTGTCAAGGAATTGGGCATATTGCTTCTCAATGCCCAAATAAAAGAGCCATGATACTATTGGACAATGGAGATATAGAGAGTGTGAGCTCAAGTGATGATGATATGCCATCTTTGGAGGATTGTAGTGATGTTGAGGTTGCTGAACCTGTAAATGGAGATGTACTTGTTACTAGGGATGCTCTTAACATGAAACCTAAAGTAAATGGTGATGATGAGCAGCGTGAGCATATCTTTCATACAAGATGCCATGCCAATAATAAGGTATGCAGTTTAATCATTGATAGTGGTAGTTGCACAAATGTTGCTAGCGCCTTGTTGGTTGAGAAACTGAGTTTGCCCACTTTAAAGCATCCAAATCCATGTAGACTCCAGTGGTTGAATGATTGTGGAGACATAAGGGTGACTAAGCAAGTGTTAATTTCATTCTCTATTGGGAAGTACAAGGATGAAGTTCTTTGTGATGTGGCTCCTATGCATGCTAGACATTTACTGCTTGGGCGTCCATGGCAATTTGATAGAAGAGTTACTCATGATGGGTACAAAAATAGATACAGTCTTGTTATGGACAATCACACCATTGATTTAACACCTCTCCAACCTACGGAGGCTTATGCTGACCAAATCAGAATTTCAAGAGAGTGTAAGTTGAGAGAAGAGCAAATGAGCTTAAAAGAAAAAGAGGGGAAAGATAAGAAAAATGAGAGTGAGCAAAAAAAGTCAGAAAACAAAGAAGAGAAAAATAAGAGAGTGAGTGGAAAAGAGAGATTGAGAATGTTTTGATAGCTATAGAGCAGCTACTTGTACTCCTGTACAAGGATGTTTTTCTCACTAACGACCTTAATTCTTCTTTTCCTAGTGAGTTTGTTTCCTTATTGCAGGAATTTGTTGATGTTTTTCTAGAAGAGGTTCCCTATGGATTACTTCCTTTAAGAGGTATTGAACATCAAATTGACTTCGTCCCAGGTGCTTCACTTCCAAACAGACCAACCTATAGATCAAGTCCCGAGGAAGCAAAGGAAATTCAAAGGCAAGTGGATGAATTCTTGCAAAAGGGATTTGTGAGGGAGAGTCTTAGCCCATGTTCTGTTCCTGTGATCTTGGTTCCAAAAAAGATGGAACATGGCGCATGTGTACTGACTGTCGAGCCATAAACAAAATCATTGTAAAGTATAGATATCCTATCCCTAGATTGGATGATATGCTTCTTGTGTGTTTTCTAAAATTAATTTGAAGAGTGGATACTATCAAATTCGCATGAAAGAAGGTGATGAATGGATAACAGCTTTTAAAACAAAATATGGTTTGTATGAGTGGTTAGTGATGCCATTTGGCTTAACTAATGCACCCATGATGAACCTCTGTTTGACTGGTTTTATAACTAGTAAAGACCTTGGCTTTATGCTTATTTTATATCATTTTCACCCAAATTAGACTTGATTGTCCTTAAGTAGTATTTTGAGTCTGTAAAGTGTTTTTAAGTTAATTTAGTTGATTTAGAGTTAAATAAAATACTTATTATATTTTCTTATTTTCAGGTTAATAAAAGGAATAAATCTGGAGTCTTTCGCCCCGCGAGAAGGCTGTTCGCCCCGCGAACCAGAAGGTGACTGTTCCTGAAAATTGCAAAACTTTCTGTCTCGCCCCGCGAAGAAGGACTCGCCTCGCGAGTACTTGGAAGTCAGAGAGCATCACGGTTTACCCGTGTTGAAGGTCACGGGCGTTACAATTGGGAATTTGAAGAGTTCGCCTCGCGAAGATATGCTCGCCTCACGAGAAGACCAAGAGTTGCAGACCTTTCGCATAATTCGCCTCGCGAGCAGTGCTTCGCCTCGCGAGGCCTTGGATTCCAGAAATTGTATATAAACTGCTCTATGGCAGAATGAAGTTAGTCAGTCATAGTGTGGGCAAGTGAGGCTAGTCAGTTTTGGCTAGTCTTAGCTAGTCAGTAGTTGTAGTTTGTTTTCTTTCCTTTTCTGCCTATGTTTGTTATGGAGAAATAGTCTCCTAGATTAATCTACTGTAATTGGTTTCTATCCATACTTGAGGTTCTTGTATTTCATGTTTTCATTTCCTTTTCTCTTTTCAATGCCATGCTTTATATTTCTGTTTGCTTAATTCAGGAGTATATTGTGTTGTGTTGGTTTATCTCGGTGATATCATGTTCCTATATATAATCGCGTTTGCTTAATTCGCGTGTGTACGTTTCGTGTTCGCTTAGTTCACGAAGTGCTTAACCCCGTTTGCTTAATTCGGGAATAGGGACATATATCTGTAGTAGTGGTTCCGCTTGTGAATTATTGCTACAACCGGGAGGGGATTAGAATCTGCTTAGGGCCAGGAATTTGCATGAACCGATGATAGTTGGGAAACCAAAAGCAGTAGGTTAATCGCTTTAGTTTATTTGTTAATCTGTTTTACTGCTCTGTTTTCTTTCTTTGTTCTGTTTTTTTTGGTTTCAATCCAAAACCCCCCATTTCTAACTTTTTCTGTTAATAATAACAACACTAAAGAGTCCTTGAGAGACGATCCGAGTTGTCGCTCTACACTACATTATTTTTGTAAATGCTCGTTCTTTTTGGCGCGTGGCGACAGCACGTTCAAAAATTGGCGCCGTTGCCGGGGACTCTGTTTTGTTGTTATTAGCAAAAAAATAAAAAAAATAAAAAAAAATAATAATAAATTTTTTTTTTTGCTAATTAGTTTTGTCTGCATTGTCTGGTTGTGAATTTTACCCCATGGATAATTATATGCGAAATTATGTGCCTAATGTTTATTATGAGCAACCATGCATGTATTATCCTAATTTTAGTGAGCCACCACCATACTATCCTAGCCAAGTGACCACCTCTACACCTTCCGAACCTTCCCTAGAGGACCTGTGCAAACAGATGACTGCACAGATAAATGCACATATGGAAGGAATGATGCAACAAATGACCGAGCAAACTCAACGGATGATAGAGGAAAATCAACAGAGGATGGAGGCTCAATACCAGAGGGACCAAGCTGAATCTCGGAAGTTGTGGGCTCTAATTGATCAAGTTACCGCCAACTCGGCTGCAATGCTAACTCCACAGCCCCTTGAGGAACATAAGGAGTCACAGATAGTTATTCCTGAAAATACCTCTGATGATGATTGTGATAATATTTCTATTGATGATGAATTGTGTGTTGAATCCCCTGATTCTAATGATTGTTATTGTGATGGCAGTGCTGCTTTGTGTATATTCTGTTATGCAGCTTTATACTGTTCAGGAAACATAGAGAAGGAGGATCAGGAGGACATCCGCTCCACCGTTCCTGAGGATGATGAAAAACCTGTGGAAGTAGATGATTCAATTAAATCAGATGAATGTGTTGAGAGTAATGGGGTGGATGCACTGTGTGAAGAATTCCCAGACATTCTAACTTTTTCTGATTCATTTTCTTGTAACATATGTACTAACACTAACCTTTGTGTGGTGTGTGCTGAAATTTCTGCATGTATAGCAGGTGATGAATTTGTTCGTGCAGTGAATGAAGAAAGTGCAGAAAATGAAGCAGCACCAGTAACCCCAGCTAACTGTTTGCCACCTCCCCCTGAGGAACCAGTGATGGAGTTCAAGCCTTTGGATTCTGCACCATGGTCGGTCCAAGAGGTTGAGCCCCACTTCTATTGGGGAGACTTTGTAGAGAAAGCGGTCGTCTGTGACCCGAGAAGGAGTGAGAAGTCCGCCGCACTCGGCGAGGTCATCATGGTTGTCAAACGCTCACCTCCAGATCAAAGCTGCAAGTTAAGGAAGCTTGGAATGAACTTCCAGTCTTTGGCTATCACGTGGGCCTTATGCTACAAGCAATGGGATCCTGGTGGAACCGCCCTTCAATGAGTTTTTCTTAACCTTGCTCTTTTAATTTTCTCTTCCTTGCTTTATTTCTGCTTTGTTTTCAATAAAGCTCCTGAATAATTTGAGAAGCTCAGGAGTTGTGTCGAGTCTTTTGTTGGCAAGTTTATTGGATTTTATTAATTTTTGCATAGATTGATTGCATGATAGTGTTGACTGTTTTCCCCCTAGGACTTGAAATTTTTTGAAATTTGATCCCCATATGATTGAAAACTGAACTTTGAGATTTTGTTATGATGGCATGATTTATGATAAGTTTGGGGTGATAGGGAGCACACACTAGGGATAGAATCTCTTTCAAATAATTTGCAAAACAATGTCCAGGTGAGGTTTTGAGCCTCCAACATGTTTTAAATTGTGTGAAAATCACTTTTTAAGTTGCACTTTCCTGAATTTGCTTGAATCTCTTTTTGGTTTGCATGATTATATGTTTGCTTCAAATGATTTAGGCATGTTCTTTGTAAATAGCTACTTAGCCTAAAAATAACCAATTCCTAATGCATGTTCCCTAGTTAGCCCATTGAGCCTATTAGCCTGTTAATTCTTGATAACCTAATGTTATAAGCCCAAAAATCTGGAAAAC
>CM061070.1:53511056-53699740 GCA_030762895.1 Sophora flavescens
GGTGGCCGTATGGTGGTGGTGTGGTGGTGAGGAGTGGAATGCCTTGGAGAAGTTGAGAGAAGATGAGAGAGAGAGGGCGTGAGATGAGGAGAAGGAGAGGAAATGAGAGTGAAATGTGATTTCGGGGTTTATATAGTGGAGGTTGCTTAGCATCTAAACCCTTGGACTTTAGCTTGTTTTGCGATTAAGTCCTTCCTCCTCTTGGGATTAATCCTTGCACTTCTCTTAATTATAAATCAACCCCACTATTATTTATTCACCACTTGTTGACACATGTCACTCAAGCATTCATCAATTCCTTTTTCTTATTCCATTCTCTCTTTCCCTCTTGTATTTTCCTTTTCTTTCTAACACCACACATACACTTTCTTCCAATACCTGTATTTATTTTTCTTCTCTTATGACCTGACATGTATTATTTATCACTAATCGGATTTTAATAAAATCAGGTGAATTAAAAATATACACTGTTATCTGGGTCTATGCATTCTTCTTTTGGATAATAAAATCCTTAATATTTTAAATTAAATTCTTTATTATATAATTAATTACAGTGTTCCATTACTGTAATTTTCGAGAAGTGACATGATGCATGTCTTTGACTATTATTCTACTGTATTTTATGATTCATTTTCTGCGTATGATGATAGAACTGTTTCTTGTCTCCTATTTTGTTGTATTGTATATATTTTGTTATGTGATCGTATGAGAAGACCCTGTGGAGGAGCAAGCTACTGAGGATTTGGATGGCATTCCTTATGAGCCAGATGCTGGAGGACGAGCTATGGATTCTAGCGGTAGAGTTTATGGTCTATGACCAGTGCGTCTTATGAGACCTTTTATCTTAAGTTGCTTATGAAAGTTTGTATAAGTACTTGCAAGGGATCCCATTGATAGGATACTCTAAACAATGTTTTGTACCTTGATGGATAGACTTATGTGGTATATGTGTAGTATGTTTATGGTGTGATGATTTATCTTTCAGAAGTTGTATGTTTTATATTTAAGTTTTTAATATTTTCGTTTTTCTTTATATATGTTTAACATTAAGAACGCAATTAAGTTTTAAGAATATAAGGTTTTTATTTAATGGCACAATGGGGTGTCTCAAACGTTAAAGATGAATTTTAACATCTGTTATTTAAATAACAGATGTTAAAATATCTGTTACTTTAATAACCGACGGTAATGTTGATTTAAATAAACAAATTATTTACCGTTCTACCACCGCGTCTTTTTTAACGTCCAGTTTTATTTAACCGATGTTATATCTGGTAGTAAAATCCATATCTTCCACTAGTGTCTAATTCAAATTCAAATTGAATCAAGTAATATACAAATTTTAAAAATGAAATTATGATTAAATTATTCAAATGGATAATGTGTTTGGACATTATGGTATATACCACCGTTGTACAAATTAAAAAAAGAAGAACGAGATATGATTATTTGATTATATACTCAATACATTTAAATTGACATTGAAAATCAAGTTGATTAATACTTAAAATATTACACTTAAATTATAAAGTATATGTAAATAACGTAATCATTTAATATCCGAAAAACGGATAAAAAATTTGAAAGCAAAACGTCCAAATTTTTAGAGCCAATATTTATTACCGTCAATCAAATTGAAACCAATTTCAACAACAACCATAATAATAATAATAATAATAATAATAATAATAATAATAATAATAATAATAATAATAATAATAATAATAATAATAATAATAATATATAAGTACCGTACAAGATGTTTTTAATAATAATAATAATATATAAGTACCGTCAATCAAATTTGAAAGCAAAACGTCCAAATTTTTAGAGCCAATATTTATTACCGTCAATCAAATTGAAATCAATTTCAACAACAACCATAATAATAATAATAATAATAATAATAATAATAATAATAATAATAATAATAATATAAGTACCGTACAAGATGTTTTTATCCTCAAAATTGCATGAGATGATTAGAAATGATACAAATGATTAGAAAAATTATTATATATTTAAAATTTAAAATAAGTTATAGAAATATTCATAACCAATATATACAGCTTCGTTTTAGAATTATTTTCTTTTTGTTATGTTTACTAATAACGATGAACTAATTCCTTCACTTTGACTTGCTAAATTGAAAATTATTAATAACACTTTATTGTAAGGATAGGATTTTTTCCTTTCCTTCATATATATTTGAGAGGAGGATTTTTTTTTAAAAGAAAAATGGCATGCAAAAGCATTATTGCAGCTAGAGGAATCCCAACTAGGTTGGCACCCCAATAGCACCAATCATTTGCAGCACACCATAATTTTATTAATAAAATGAAATTTAAATTTAAATTAAAAAATTTTATGGCAAGAAAATGTGTGGGAATATTAATATCTCAAATGGAATAAAAAAACACACAAACAAGTTTTAGGTGTTTCTTACCTAAAAGGGCCATTTCTGCTTCCCATATAAAATAAAAAACATCTTTTTATTTTATTTTATAAATATATCAGACCCTTATTTCAATGAAAATTGTACAAATAAATATAATCTTTGTTCTTAATCATCATAAGCAACCACACGCCTTTCATGTGTTTTTAGTCTGTCCAAACCTTCCCTAAAATACAAAACCTTGTAACAACCTCATCATTCCCTTTTCTTTTTCTTTATAAAAACTACCACAAAAAGTGATAAGATAATTACCAAATTAAAAGAAATGAAAAAATAAAATAAAACATTTTTTCCCTTAGGCTACTCAAGAGTGGAAGTTCGACCGTCACATAGAAAACGAATTTGAGCCGTTGGATACAGATACATCAATGGTCACGTGTCACTCTCACTCTCTATACTTTTATTTTATTTTCTACTCTATGTTTGAGCCAATAAGTACTGTCTGGACCCCTACTACTTCACTCACTCTCAATGCAAACCATTCCTAGCACACAACAAATCTTCGTCATGTCCCTTTCTCTCTAGAGTGAGCTTTTCACTTTCTTAGCTTGCATGGATTTTGATCCAAGCATCCAAGAGAAATTTTCTTACCTTTCCGAGATCTTGCAGGAAAATCCTAGCATAAAGTCACAGGTACCAATCACGGTTCCATTGCAACAAACCTCTACTCTTGTAACACATCCACGAAATAGCACCACCTTCATGTACCAGGACAATTTCCACCCATTCAATCATCATCCCCTAAATGGGGTTAACAATCACCCTGGTTTGGTGATGGGGGGTCCTTCCTCCTCCACCAACCCTTTCTCTATGATTCCAACCCCTTCTTTGGGTGATCCATACGCCAATGGGTCCATGAGAGACCTTGTCAACCCCTACTACCCCATGGCATATACAGCAAACAAAACCAAAATGGAAGCCATGCATGGCCACCTTAACAATGGCATTATTTGTGATTCTTACCAGGAAATTCCAATTGAGTGTGGTACAAATTCACGGTCTCAGTTGGGTCCTTCTCTTTCACCACCATCACCACTTGTTTATGGATTGGTGACACTGAAGCCTAGGCTTCAAGAGGAGCTTTCATGCACAGCTGGAACTAGGAATAATGGTCACTTGGGAACTGATCAGAGGGGTTTTACTGCTGGTGAAAACAAGGAGCAAAAGAAGAAGGTACAGAGGAAGAGGACCAAAACTCTGAAGAACATCAACAAAATTAAAGGCAAGTGGACTCCACATGAAGATAGGTATTGCAAACAATTCCAAATTTCCTATAGTCATACAAAAACACTCTCTCTCTGTTTTAATGATTTTTATTTTTAGTTGGGTTTTCTTATTAAATTCTTTGGGGTCTCAAGAGAGGTTTGCTAAAAAAATTCCCTTTGATTCATGTCTATGCTAATGTTTTGTCCAATTTGTTCCTCGTGATAACATTTAATTAATTTGGTTTTTCAATTTTTGTAGGTTTCTCACCAAATTGGTGGGACATTTTGGGCTTAAAAAATGGTCCCAGATCGCCAAGTTACTGAATGGCAAGGTTGGGAAACAGTGCAGAGAGAGATGGCACAACCATCTCCGGCAAAACATTAGGGTTTCTTTCCTTACCTTTCTTATATAAGTTTTTCTCTCACACACGCATACACCAAGAGATATGGCCATTATACATTTTTTAATGGAAACTCGGTTAATTGAAATTTCTCTTGGTTTGATAAAATAATGATTCAAAATTCACTCGTGTCACAAATTTTATACACAATTATTTTATTTTCAAACTAATATGTGTAAAAAAATAAATTTAAAAGATATCATATGTGTAAATATTAAATTAAATGTATAAATACAATTAATGTAACATACGTATATGATTTAATGTTTTGTAACATTGGAAAATTTATGACTAAAATTTATTCTTTTTTCATGCACGTTTGATAGATTAGATGATATGACATAATATTTTATTTACATTCCTTCTCTTTTATAACGGATTCTTTGACATACACAAACATGTAGTGATTTGGTCTTCGTTGCTTTTCAAAAAGAGAAAATTTTCAACAAGAACAATGCTAAGATCTGGATTTAAAATATTTTAGTTGCAATTTATTAATAAAAATTATTAAATTTCATATATCTGAAAACTTTTAGAAAAATATTTTTTGTTGTTTTAAATGATGGTAGTATACTGCTCTTTTTAATTCAATCTTGCTTTTCTAATGAAGATGATAATGTCATGGCATGATAGAAGAACTCATTTTTGATGTACTCACACTATCTTTATTTTTTCAATGAATAATATGTATACTGCAAATTATTGATGGAGGTTTAGGTGCCAACCTAGTTGGGATCTTTTCACCTATAATGATGCCTTTGCATACCTAGCCTTTTTTTATCAAAAAAGATGTATTGGGACTCACCATTATATGTACACCGGTCCAACATTCATGGATATAAGTAATCCATATATTTTTTTATTGTAAATATGTATTTAAAAATGTCACAAGTAATTATCATTCATTGTATATGAAGGTCGATTCATTTTAATTAATTATATATGCATTCATTTTAATTAGAAACCAAATCCCGCATTTTTTATATTATGTGGTGTATGATTGTATGTATGTTATATGAAGGCAAATGCTTTGCTTTTGCCTTTTTAGAGCCAGCATCTAATGAATGAAGATGGAATCATCAATCATCTGTAGCACGCGCGTGCGCGCACACACACACACACACACACATATATATATATATATATATAGAGAGAGAGAGAGAGAGAGAAAGTGTAATTTCATACATCCAAACATTGTTTTCTACCATTGTAGAAGGACAAATGGACTGAAGATGAGGACAAAATACTTGTTGAAGCTCATAAGCAAGTTGGAAACAAGTGGGCAGAAATTGCAAAGAGATTGTCTGGTCGAACTGAGAACACTATCAAGAACCATTGGAACACCACCAAGCGGAGCCTGAAAGCCAAGGGGCTGAAGAACAAGTGCACCAAGTCTAAGGGAACACTGCTTCAGAACTACATCATGCAAGTCATTGAAGCTAAAGATGGAAATGGGTTGAACTTAAAGGGAGAGGATTTCAATCTAGGCATCCTTAATACGGTTCATTGTGAGAGCTCAGAGGGTCAGATTAACTCTGAAGATGAATTTGGTTGGAATGTGCAGCCCTATGTGCCCGCCATCAATAGAAATGATTGCTATGTGCCAATGCTCAATGTCGATGAAATGGCAAGTGAGTCTGTTATGGATGATAGCACAAAGGAAAGTGAGGATGCAATTGATATGGATAACTTGGTGGCTCCAGAGACACAAATGATGAATGACATGGAACTGATGGAGATGATCTTTAGTAAGCCTTAAGTTATATGCATGGTTTTACCGCTTATCAAATAAGCGTTCTCCCTTGTTTTCTTCTGTTGTCTTGTTTTCGTCCCTGGACATCTAGTGAAGCTATAGTTTGTGGATGATATTCTGTGATGTGATATCTGTCTATGTTTGTCTTATGTGTTTTAATTTCAATACTTTGAAATGTGTAGTTCTGGCACCATTAAGTGGACCACACAGTTTGCCATTTCAATCAAGGTTTGTTTCGCTTTTGTTTTGGCTATAAACTTAAAGCTTATTAATATATAAGTTTTTAAATTATGGTCGTGGTTTTGGTTGCGGTTGTGTTGCATTTTTTCTTATTTTGGACAATTGCGAAAAAAAATGGTTGGTGTAGTCGTAATTTCGGCCGCAATTCAATTTCAAAGACTACCAAAATCGTAACGTCATGACTTCCATCACGGTTTCAAACCTTGCTTACATATTTAGGACTTCTATCACCAACTTTTGGCATAGATTTTAGATAGTATCTCATTCCATAGAATTGTTTATCAATGCATGACAATACTCATTTCTGATTAGTTTTTCTAAGTTCTCTTAATCCATGGCACAACCTTGGAAGATGACAACAAATTTTTTCGTATAATTAAAACAATTGATTTTTATACGGTTCCATAACGAGATTTAAGTCTGTAATCAACGGTTACTCATGAAGAATTTATTGTTCATGTAAAATTAATTTTTGTACATAATTTTCTTTAGATGTTTGTAGTTTTGTTTTCAACGAGAATAAATAGGATATGTATAACAATTCATACATAAATATATAACATGCGTAGTGACATTACACTATGTATATGTATATATATGAATTTTCCTTTCCGACTGACCATACATTTGAGGATGATAAGTCGAACTCATTCTAAGCTTAGGTCCAAGCACAGTGTGTAAACTCTGCCAGAATCTATAGGTAAATCTCAAATCCTTGTCTGAAATTACACTTGTTGGCACTTCATGCAACTTTACTATCTCTTTAAATACAATTGGTTTAACTTTTCCATCAAGGACCTTTGATTGATAGGTAGGAAATGAGCACATTTCATTAATCTATCAATTATCACCAAGATTGCATCATACTTCTTCTATGTCCAAAACCAGACGCAAAGTCCAATTCAATAATGTTGCTAGCTTTTGGTGTTCATTCTTCGCCTTTTGACAACCAAGCAAGATTGGACATACTCTGCTACTTGCTTCTTCATTCTAGGCCACCAGAACATCTTCTTCAAGTCCAAATACATCATCGTGGCACATACATGGAAACTCAGCTTGCTCTTGTGGGCCTCTTCCAAGATCATACTCTTAACTTCTTTATCCTCTGACACACAGATCCTTTCTCTAAAGTTTATGATACCATCAGCACCTCGCTTAAACTTTGTGGTCCTTCCTTCTTCTATCCTCTGATTCTCTTTCTTGAGGTACTGGTCTTCTCCCTGCTTCTTCCACACTAAGTCTAGGAATCCCTTTGTGACAGTGATCATTCCTAAACTTATCTTGTTCTGAGATAATTTTGTTATCCCAAGATTCATATCTCTGAACTGCTCAATCAATTCCATTTTCTTAACCATCATAGCTGAAACTTGCTACGATGTTTACTTTTCTAGGATGATACTAAAGGCCAAACAAAAATACCTTTATGAATTCCATCCATATCCTTTGCCTCATGTTAAGCTCTTTTTGATCAAATAGATACCTTAGGCTCTTGTGGTCACTGCACACTGTAAACTTAGCACAATACAAATATTGTCTCTATATCGTTACTACAAACATTATTGCCGCCAACTCTAGATTATGGGATGGGTAATTCCTCTCATGTACTCTTAAATGTCTAGAGGTATAATCCACTACTTTTCCATATTGAATGAGAACACAACCCAGGTCTTGATGTCATGCATCACAGTACACATCTAATTGTGCTAACGGATCTGGTAAGACTAATACAAGAGATGTTGTAACCCTTCTTTTCAACTCCTGAAAACTAGCCTCGCACTCGTCGGTCCACTCAAACGCTTTACCCTTTCTCGTTAATTTCGTCATCGGCAACACAATATTTGAAAAACCCTCTATGAACCATATGTATTATCATGTTAATCCAACAAAACTTCTAACTTTTCCCACTGCCTTAGGGTTTTCTCAATTCACTACCGCCTCAACTTACCATGGCCTGCAACTATCCCATCATTATTTATCACATGCCCAAGAAATTGCACTTCGTCCTACCATAACCCACACTTAGACAACTTGGCATTAAGTTGTATGTCCTTTAATACATGAAGTACAACCCAAAGATGCTCTTCATGTTCTTCTCTACTCAATGAGTAGATCAGAATGTCTTCTATAAATACAAAGACGAACTTGTCCAAGTACGGTCTGAATATTTGAATCATGTAGTCCATGAATACAACTGGAGAATTAGTTACGCCAAACGACATAACCAGATACTCGTAGTGTCCGTATCGACTCTTAAAAGTAGTCTTCAGTATATCATCTTCCTTCACCTTGATATGATGGTTCCATGACCGCAAATCTATCTTAGAAAACATAGTTGCTCCCCCCAACCAATCTATTAGATCATCTATTCTCGGAATTAGATATTATTCTTGATCGTCACCTTGTTGAGTTGCTGATCATCCTGATCCATCATACGTCATATAGCCTGAATCAATCCAGATAAGAGAGATCACCTTGAGCATGAAGCTTTTCCTGTAAGGATTGAAGGATTAAGGATCGACGGATCAAGGAACTTCACGGAAAGCAAATTTCCCTGGTCAAGGTCATATGGGGCCCTATTACTGGAGATGCCACATGGGAAAGAGAGGCGGACATGCAACAACAGTATCCTCATTTGTTTGTCTTAGGTAACTTAATTTAAAATTTGAGGAGGAAATTTATTTTAAGGGGGTGTAATGTAACGCCCCGTTTTATCTATTAGTGTATGAGGAAAGGATTAAGCGTGTTTTAAGACTTAATCATGTTCATGTGTTAGTTAGCTTGTGTTTCAAGTTTGAGGAGAATCGGAACTGAAAAAGGTCCGGGATGAAAACAAACACAAATCAAGCGATTAATTGGTCAATTAATTATTAAGGACACACAAACTTCCGCTAAGTTACTATAATAATATAATAATACTAAGTTAGTTAAAATGCTGGCAAAACAAGAGAACATCATTTTTCTCTCATTCTTATACGCATAACCAGAGAAGAAATGAAGGAAACTCTTTTGGAAAGCAGCCATTTTCTTGCTTGATAAGAGTTTGAGGTTGGAGGAGCTTCAATCATCGAAATTTCAAACCGATCGCATATTCGTGCTCGTAGCTTCAACATCTTCGAGATCACGTCCTTGCATGAGAGAATCGTCAAGGTATGTCGGTGTCGATGTTGTTGACATTTGTCCTTTTCAAGCTATTTAAATTCATTCTACTCCTAATCTTAGTCCGATATCATTTTCGGTGCATTTTAGGCTTTTACGCATTTTTCTACCGAATCAGTCGACCTGGAATCGACCGTGGGAGTGGAGATGAATCTGTCTTTGCTATATACAACCGCTGTTATTATAATTTCCTCCTTAAATTTCATTCTTTGATTCAAATTGGTTCATTTATTGGAGCCTTGTCATTGATTCAGTGGTTGTTTTGGTCTTTTTGGCTATTTTTGGACTTCGTGCTTGTGCTCAGGACAATTTTTGGTCCAATGCACATACCGGGGGTGTCAATATCAGATTTGAGGTTGTTGCTGGGAAGTGTACTGAGGTTCATGTCGATAGCACAAAGGCATTAAAAGTATTTATGAGAAAGTATGCGCATCAGTATGGTGGGGAGACAGTGACTATCACGCCAGGGAGGCAAGCTCAATATAGCATGTTATTTTGTCTATATAGGGTGCCCCAAACCCTACTAGTTGTTGTGTAGTCGACGGTGATTAAACCCCACTTGAAAATGGTTTTGAAATGAAACTTTGGGTTTACTTATTGTAGACTTGTCGACATTTGGGCAAAATAGTATTTTAAGTTTATCAGCTTGAGGATGCATGTGATATTTGCTTTATGTGTTTATGGAAGTTATCTTGTTTGATGTGTCATCTCTGATAACATGCCTATTATATTCGTTTTAATTTATTTTATTGATATTGAATATATGTTGGATGTCATTTAGGATGTATGTTGATTGTGCTGTTAGAAAGCGATCGACACCATGATGGTACATTATATGGATCTGAGTGAAAGTTGCGGTACACGAGTATCGAGATTGGATTATGTTGCGGAGTATGATCTCTGAGAAGAGAATGTGGATTGTGGATGCTTCAAGCAGCGTGTGTTGTATAGGATTATGTATCGGTGTCAACTTGAGATGTTTGTGCATTGCATAAGTTGCCAAAGTGACGGGCCGTGTGACTAGGAGTCACGTGAGGTTGGTGTACGTGGGTGCGGGTACGGAATATGGAAAGGGACAGTTCTGGGAACCTTGGGGATGTAGTCCGGTCTGGAATGGTTTTCAAGAGACCAGTGATTTGCACCCACTGTGTCGAGACCGCTGTGGAGGCTTAGCTATCCCGACGTCTGGCCCTGAGTATTCCAGTCTCCGGTGGACTTTCAGAGGCGACCAAGATACCCCTATTGGAGAATGAGCTCATAGGGGGAAGCATCCATATTGGTCACAGTGAGCGGAACGGTACCCTTGACAAGCTAGCTGACATTCTTTGGGCAAGGGAGACCCGTGTGATTGAGGAAAAGAGAATGTCCGGGAATCGGAGTTCCCCGTGAGAGTGATCGGCCGACATCCATAGGAGTGTGACTCCTTAAAGGATTTTGACCCTAGATGTGGATCGAGGATGTTTTGTAAACGGTTGACTTACGAGATGATTGCTATGTAGAAATCTCTGTTGTATGTTAACATATTGTATTATGCCCCAACCCCTTTTATGGTGTTATAGTAGCTTATATCCCTTCTTATCTCTTTTTCTTTGTATGTACCGTATGATTGATAGATGAACATCAGCAACTTTACAGCGACTACAATAAGATCAGAGCACCAACCGATGCACTACCTGCAGAGGATTATGTCGGAGGGTCAAGAAGAGCGGCGAAGAGTCTGTGAGGACTTAGGTGTATAGGTGTCGTTACGTCAAGGGTGAGGTTAGTTCCAAATTCCCATATCGTCGTTGATATGGTATGATGTTGTCTGTATAGGTTTTTATATCTTTTCCCAGACCAGTGTTATGTGACTTGTTTATTGGTCCTTTTGCTTAATCAATTTTACAGTTGTTCTAGGATCATGATCCCTCTATGTCGATCGACGGTACTTTGGAGACTTGTTGGACATATTGTGTATATACGTCATTTATGTTTTTATTCCTTTGTGCATGTTAAATTAAGTTTTGAATTTTCCTGTTTCCGCAACTATATTATTTTCGTTTGTAATAATCACGTTAATGCTAATAAAATGATTAAGGATTATTTAAATAGGAAAGTTTTTTAATGGGACATCAGGGTATCTCATCGGATGAACTCCTTCTTTAAGATATCATCCAAGTGCTTCTTTTTCTATACCAACTATTTTGGGGATATTCGATAAGGTGTTATCGATATTGGTCTGGTCCCTGGTACGACATCTATTGTAAACTCTATCTCCCGCTTACGTGGCAACCCTAGTTCATCATCCAGGAAAACTTGAGGGAACTCGCACACAATAGGTAGTCCATATGACTTTGGAGACTCCTTGGCTTCCAGAGAAAACAACACCACGCAATCCCTAGATCGCCCCTATGCCGAACTACTGTCATTGACAAGCAACAATCCAGATTGCTTCAAAAACAAAGGGTTTTCTTTCAACAGCTTAAGACAACATGGTTAGCCGAAAGCCAATCCATGCCCAAGATAACATCAATCTGCTGCATAGGTAGACAGACAAGGTTCATAATAAAAGTTCTATTTTCTAGAACAATAGGGCAGTCTCGATAAACAAACGAGGTTGTTAATGTATCACCCATAAGGGTAGAAACATTAATATCATAATGCAATGATGAAACTGGTAATTTAAGATGATCCATGCACTTTAAGGATATAAAGGAGTGGGTAGCCCCCGAATCAAATAGTACAGATAAGAGCATTCCAAAAATTAGGCACTTACCCTATATGAGATCAAAAATTACCGGGCATGCATCACCAACAGGCATATTATAACAAACAACAATATAACATAAACAATCATTCTCATCATACAACCTTGTATGCTATGTGATGTAGTGCTACTCCACTACTCCATTATGCACTTGGATCCATTCTACCTTAGGAAGTCAACTTTGGAGTTACACATTGGCCAATAAGCACCAACGCCTGGGCAATTCACCAAACCTTGGGTGGACCCCTAGGATAGCCGACGCACCTAACTCTCGGATGAATCACCGCGGACGGCCAGATCGCCTTACTCTTGGATGACCTCCCCTATGTTGAACATCCTCCGCTAACATCTCCGATGCATGAATGCATGATCAACATAGCACACAATCATAACCACCACCTCCGCATGGACCACTAGGCTACCCAAATTTTATCACCATCAAAACCTCGACCACTTGGCTATCAAGGTTCAACGTTATCTTTTTGTCTTAGATCTTTTAACACTCTGGCAATTAAGCACCAGAGATTACCACCTCGACCACTCGGCTATTGAGGCCCCCTTGGCCACTAGGCTACCAAGGTACAACATTATCAACACCTTGACCATTATGCATCAAGGCCCCCTTGGCCACTCGGCTACCAAGGTACAACATCTTATCACTTGTCTTTTGTCTCCATGTACATTTGGTGTCTTATTAAATTGTTAAAGATCTTTGGGGTGAAACACCCCTGTTTTTGCTCTGTTTTCTGTTTTGGGCAGGGAAGCACAGGCATGCTCTCCCTTCAGCACGGGCGTGCTGCCTTTCCAATCAAGCACAGGCATGCTAACTATTAAGCGCGACCGTACTTATGCAGCGCGACCTTTTTGAAATTTGAATTGGAGCACCAACGTGCTCCATATTAAGCATGATTGTGATACCTGGAGCATGGTCGTACTAGTCTGGGCTGATAAGCCTCTGGCTCATCTAGTTTCCATCTAGAAAAGGGGTATATTTTGTGCCTAATTAGGCGAGTCACCCTCGCTAATCTCACAAATTGGCCTTGTTTTGTTCCTAAGTTATACTTTGACTCGTTTTATGCATTTTTAGTAGTTTTTAGTTTATTTTGAGTAGAATTACGCTTTTCGTTTTCTTTTGATTGTTTCAGGTTAGAAGTGAAGCTCTTAGAGTCAAGGAAATGAAGAAAACAGTGGAAAAACAATTCTGAAGGTTTCTCCTCGCGAAACAGGAGCTCGCCTCGCGAGCCTGAAGACCAGCTTGAATAGCAAATGTCGTCCTCTCTGTCTCGCCCCGCGAATCACCATCTCGCCACACGAGTCTGAAGGTCTGAATGTGCCAGAAATGTCATCCTCTCTGTCTCGCCTTGTGAAACACTACCTCGCCTCGTGAATATTCAAACTCAGGATGGAGCCAAAACTAATATTCGCGTCGCGAGAGGCTACTCGCCTCGCGAGCGCGCGCAGAATCTGAAATCTATAAGTTGCTGTTTTAGGGCAGATTGAAAAACTCTTGGTCCTCCACTTGTTTCAGAGCGTTTTGTACGAATTCTTGTTCTTATGGAGCTACGTATCCTCTTTTCTTTTTCCTATTTTACAATTATGATTATGTCCGATTGTTTGTGCGTTGTTACGAGCATGAGGAGCTAATCCCCTTGTCTAAGGGAACAATGAAACCTCCCATGACGGTTTAGATTCAATGTGATGTATGTTTCTCTCCTTTGTCTCAATTATTGTTTTCCAATTCTGAATTTATTGCGTTAATCATATGCATGCGTGATTGACTTGTTAACGTTGATGAGGCTTAGTAGGCAATTCGCGTTTAGAACTTGAATTGGGAACATTGATCGAATATTGCACGAGAGTGAATAGGAGATCGGTGCAACCTTATAGGAACCAGATTTAATAGAGTTTGATGATTGGGTTATGAGACCTAGTAAGTAATTAATTCAATCGTTGAATACGTCCTATTGAGCACGACAGTGTCATTAGGAGAATTTGGGGGTCCTGGTTGACATTGTAATTGAACTTAGGGAGAGAATCATCATCACTTGGGATATTATGCATGATTGGGTAGGTGGAATTGTGACCTTAGATGTTTTAATTTCAGATTTTCATCCTTTATTCTCTATTTGATTGTTAATTTGAAGTGCGATCCTATTTTCTCTCCCACAACCACTTGCTGTTACTTGGCCAACTTATCAAATTTCTCGCGAATTGGTAGAATTGGTAGCCCAATCCTCGTGTTCGACCTCGGTAATTACTTACCGTGTTTATTTTATTACTTGCGACGACCCGGTACACTTGTCGGTGACTCAACAAGTTTTTGGCGCCGTTGCCGGGGATTGGCACCACCAATTTTTCTAATTTTTTGGGAAGTTTGATTATTTGGTTAAGTTACTTTTATTTTTATTTTTACTTTTATTTTATGTTAATTTCTCTCTACTTCTTTGATTCCACTTGGTCTTGCCTTGTTTTTTGTATGCGAGGTACCCTTTCACAAGAGGACTTGCTATTTGATTCGGAGATCACTAGGACCGAGAAGCGTTTAAGGAAAGAAGCCAGAGAGAGAAAGAGGCTTGAAGCAATTAATTCTGAGAGGATGGACGAAGGAAACCCTCCTCCTCCTCCTCCTCCTCGTTACAAGCCTCTCTTCGAGTACGATCTACCCAACCTGGATGATTGTGCTTCTTCTATCGTGAGGGGCAACCTGAATACAGATTCCTTTGGAGTGGAAGGATGTGTCACAGCCCAGATCCGGGAGAATCAGTTTGATGGGAGTGGCAAGCAAGACCCTCACAGACACATCACTCGCTTCCTTGAAGCTTGTGACATGCAGAAGACAAGAGGAGTGACTCAAGATGAGTTTTGCTTGCGGCTATTCCCCCTCTCTCTTAGGGATGTCGCTCGCGATTGGTTTGATAGATTGGGTCAGAATAGTATCAGAACTTGGGAGCAAATGGCACAAAAGTTCCTCACCAAGTATTTTCCTCCTCAGAAAGCGGCACAAGCAAGGGTTGCCGTCACATCTTTCAGGCAGACAGAAGATGAAACTTATAATGAAGCTTGGGAGAGGTACAATGTGCTCTTGAGAAGATGTCCCCCAGCTTTCTTTGACCCGGTCTCCAAGGTTCAACATTTCTTTAACGGGTTAAGGGGGCGCTACCAGATGAATTGTGATGCCGCAGCTGGCGGTTCCTTTTCTTATTTATCAGCTGAGGATGGATAGGCATTATTGGAGAAGATGTCGTACAATGATTACAACCGTGGTAGAGAAACCTCAAGTGGAGTCAGTTCTGCAGCAATGGAAGCCATTCTAGATCAAAATAAACTGTTGAATATGCAAATTGCGGCTTTGTCTGAGAACAAGAAGGTTAATGTGATATACGAAGGAATGCCTCCTGGTTGTGGAAATTGTAACGGAGATCATGACATTCAGATCTGTCCGTTCAACTTCTCTCGAGAACATGTGGACTCATGCCACAATTTCTATGACAGTGTGCCCTATAACAACTATCAGAGGAACAGTCAGAATCAGAATAGGGGTTATATTAGGAGAGACCATCCGGGTTTCGCTTGGAGTAATGCTAGTGGTGGTCTAGCCGGGCAACAACAACCTCAACAGAGTTGGCAACAACAACCTCAACAGGGTCAAAGGCCAAACTATGGAATCCATCAGCATAATACTCAGCAGGCTCTTCCGGGGCCTAATCAATTGTAAATAACTGATGGTGGAAGGCAACCTTGGGAGTTGGCTCTTGAGAAGATGAGTGAGGCAGTTGAGAAGTTGTCAATCAATACAGGCACAGCCATTGACAAATTGGCAACTCATACAGGGGCAGCAATTCAGAATCTAGAGACGCAAATTGCCCAGCTCGCAAAGCAACTAAATGAGCGTCTCCCAGGCACTTTCCTAGGTGATACCGAGATCAACCCTAAGAACCAATGCAATGCCATAACAACTAGAAGCGGTAGGGTGTTAGGATCTAACAGGGGTGCAACTAGTTCTCAGGAAGTTGAGGAAGAACAACCACATGTTGAGGAAGAGCAACCTGAGAAAGAGGAGTTGACAAGTGACAAGGAACCGGAGCAAGGGGAGGTTAAAACTTGTAGATGAAGAGTTCCGAAAGAAGAAGTGGGTTGAACCCCAGGACCTCCCGCCCTACATGAAGGTACCATATCCTGAAAGATTGAAGAAGCCTCAACAAGATAAGCAATTCAATAAATTCCTTGATGTCTTCCGCAAACTTCAAATTTACATTCCATTTGCGGAAGCCTTGGAACAAATGCCATCTTATGACCGGTTTATGAAGGAGCTTCTCTCCAAGAAGCGGAGAATAGTGGATGAGGAAATGGTTGCTTTGATCGAGGAGTGTAGTGCCATTCTTTAAAGAAAACTACCTCCAAAGTTGAAGGACCCCGATTATTTTTCTATACCATGCACCATTGGGGGGATGACGCTAGGAAAGGCATTGTGTGATCTAGGGGCAAGCATCAACTTGATGCCCCTCTCTATGATGAAGAGGTTGGGGATCAAGGAAGTCAAGGATACACGGATGTCACTCCAACTCGCCGATCTTTCTATAAAATATCCTTGTGGGGTGGTCGAAGATTTGTTAGTGAAGGTGGACAAGTTCATTTTCCGGCGGATTTTGTGGTGCTTGATATAGATGAAGACGCCGAGATCCCTCTCATATTGGGTAGGCCATTCTTGGCCACTCGGCGTGCCTTGATAGATGTGCAACAAGGGAAACTCACTCTAAGGGTGCAAGATGATGAGGTAGTCTTCAATGTCTTTGAAGCAATGAAGCACTTGACGAGAGGTCGGATGTGTATCGAGTGGATATAGTGGACTCAACTGTCAAGGCAAAGGCAACTAGAGAAGCCCATGGTTCTTCACTTGCACAAGTGTTGGTAAAATCCCATGATGATGATAATGAGGAAAAAGACCCTTTCGGGGATGAGGTCTATCTTGAGTGGTTGAAAGACACGGAAGCCTTACCGAGTCTCCCAGAGGATGAAGGTGCAAGGGAAGAGCTCAACAAAGAAGGAATGAAAGAAGCTGTGCGTGAGGAAGTGATTAAACCTTTAGAGGATGAAATCATCTATCCAATCTCAGATAGTAGTTGGGTTAGTCCAAATCATGTGGTCCCAAAGAAAGGTGGCACGACCGTGGTGGTCAATAAAAGCAATAAATCGATCCCAACAAGGACAATCACGGGGTGGAGAGTACGTGCTGATTATAGAGGGTTGTTGACTTAAATGAGTTGTCCGGGAACCGCATGCAAGCAGATGAAAAGGAAAGAACCTACAAAAAGCGGACAAGGGCATGGCATGACAAGCAATTTCATCCTCCGGATTAACCCTTAGGAGTGACTTGAGTCAGGCTCGGGACGTTAAACAAGCGCTACTTGGGAGGCAACCCAAGCTAGGTATCCTTTATTTTTGTCATTTTCCTTTATTAAAAAAACAAGCTTGATTCGCCACACGAATCCACAGTGGCCACGCAAGACAGAAGCCCTGAATCTCAGAGGCTTGCTCACGCTTCTGTCTCGCGTCGTGAGAGATACTTTCGCCTCACGATTTTGGGCATCATCATCTGTTGGAATTCCATATTCGCCTCGTGAGATACTACTCGCTTCGCGATTCTGGAAAGTGTGAAGAACAATTTTTCCAGATTCGCCTCGCGAGTGATCTCTCGCCTCTCGAATCTGCAATTAAGGTTTTAATTTGCAGTAATTCTTCCGGGAGATATCTTTGGCCCAACAAGGGGGTGCCCGAGGGACCAATTGGATGAGGATGCAACCATAGAAGAGCTTTTCGTGGAAGCGCCCACCTACATTTCAACTTGATCAGGGAGCACCCTCTCCTTTCCTTACTCTTATTTCATATCTGTGTTCTTTCATTGAGGACAATGTATTCTTTAAGTGTGGGGGAGGGAACCAATTGCTTTGTTTTTGTTTTTGTTTTTGTTTTTGAATGTCGCTCTTGAATAATTTGAGAAGATCAAGAGTATGTGTATGAATGTTGTGTCGGCAAGCTTGTTGTATTTCAATTAAATTTAGCATAGATTGATTGCATGAATTATGTTGCCCGTTGATGATTTCCCCCTAGATTCTGAAAATAGAAAGTTGATCCCCATGTGAAAATTGAAAATTGAACTTTGAGAAACTTTATTGTGATTGCTTGATTTATGGCAAATTTGGGGTGAAGGGGTGCACACACTAGGAATTGTATCTCGGTCAAACAATTTGCAAAAAAATGCCCAGGTGAGGATTTGAGCCTCCAACTTTGTTTTTGATTGTGTGGATCACTTTTAAGTTGCACTTTCCCGAATTTGCTTGAATCTCTTCATGGTTTGCATGTTTATGTGTTGTATCAAATGATTTAGGCAATTTTCTTTGAATAGCTACTTGGCCTAAAAAGAACCATCCCTAATGCATGTTCCCTAGTTAGCCACATTGAGCCTAATTAGCCTATTGTTTCTTGATGACCCTATTTTATAAGCCAAAATCTGGAAAAAACCACGTTAACTCAATCTTAGGATTAGGAGAGCATGGAAACTTAGCAAGAGAATGGTTGTAAGAAACTAAGTTTTGGGTGGCTACAAGGTTTGATATGTCATTATGGGTTGAGAAAAAGAAAAGGAAAAAATAAGGTTGAAACCCAAGGCAAAAAAAAAAAAGAAAAGAAAATATTTGCCAAAAGAAAAGGGGCAAAACAAAAAGCTTAGCAAGGAAAAGGCTGTAGTCACCCGAGGCAAAAAGAAAAATGGAAAAAGGAATTTGAGTGGAAGATGTGTCAAATGCTCATGCTCTCTTAGTTCCTAGGGACTTAAGCCTAGTATCCTTGAATATCCTACCCTTAGTCAGGCCCCACTACAACCTTTAAAAGACCTTTTGATGTTGCATGCATGTTTTCGTGGGAACTTTGTTTGAGATGAAAATCAAATTCATGGGAAATGCTCTTGAAATGTGAAATTGAGTGAATAGTTGATAGCCTAGACAAATTGAGCGAATGAGTGAAATATTACATGCCCTTGTGAGGAAGGTAATTGTTTGAAATTGGTGATCTCCCTTTTGTGTGTAACTTTGATCCTCAACTTAGATTGATGACTGCATGAATGATGAAGTTCTCAATTGTTTAAAGTAAATGAATGTGGGGATTACATTGATGCAAGGGGGGAAATCATCAAAGAAAAATTGTTTTGTTAAGATTGCATGAAAATTGTGCGAAATTGATTGAATCCTTTAAGTTGCCAAGTCTTGAGTCTTTTTGAGTTTTAGCTTGCTTGGGGACAAGCAAGGTTTAAGTTTGGGGTGTTTTGATAAGCCTCTGGCTCATCTAGTTTCCAGCTAGAAAAGGGGTATATTTGTGCCTAATTGGGCGAGTCACCCTCGCTAATCTCCCAAATTGGCCTTGTTTTGTTCCTAAGTTAGACTTTGACTCGTTTTATGCATTTTTAGTAGTTTTTAGTTTATTTTGAGTTGAATTACGCTTTTCGTTTTATTTTGATTGTTTCATGTTAGAAGTGAAGCTCTTAGAGTCAAGAAAACGAAGAAAACAGTGGAAAAGCAATTCTGAAGGTTTCGCCTCGCGAAACAGGAGCTCGCCTCGCGAGCCTGAAGACCAGCCTGAACAGCAAGTGTCATCCTCTCTGTCTCGCCCCGTGAATCACCATCTCGCCTCGCGAGTCTGAAGGTCTGACTGTGCCAGAAATGTCATCCTCTCTGTCTCGCCTCGCGAAACACTACCTCGCCTCGTGAATATTCAAACTCAGGATGGAGCCAAAACTAATATTCGCGTCGCGAGAGGCTACTCGCCTCACGAGCGCGCTCAGAATCTGAAATCTGTAAGTTGTTGTTTTAGGGCAGATTGAAAAACTCTTGGTCCTCCACTTGTTTCAGAGCGTTTTGTACGAATCCTTGTTCTTCTGGAGTTGCGTCTCCTCTTTTCTTTTTCTTATTTTACAATTATGATTATGTCCGATTGTTTGTGCGTTGTTATGAGCATGAGAAGCTAATCCCCTTGTCTAAGGGAACAATGAAACCTCCCATGACGGTTTAGATTCAATGTGATGTACGTTTCTCTCCTTTGTCTCAATTATTGTTTTCCAATGCTGAATTTATTGCGTTAATCATATGCATGCGTGATTGACTTGTTAACGTTGATGAGGCTTAGTAGGCAATTCGCGTTTAGAACTTGAATTGGGAACATTGATCGAATATTGCACGAGAGTGAATAGGAGATCGGTGCAACCTTATAGGAACCAGATTTAATAGAGTTTGATGATTGGGTTATGAGACCTGGTAAGTAATTAATTCAATCGTTGAATACGTCCTATTGAGCACGACAGTGTCATTAGGAGAATTTGGGGGTCCTGGTTGACATTGTAATTGAACTTAGGGAGAGAATCATCATCACTTGGGATATTATGCATGATTGGGTAGGTGGAATTGTGACCTTAGATGTTTTAATTTCAGATTTTAATCCTTTATTCTCTATTTGATTGTTAATTTGAAGTGCGATCCTATTTTCTCTCTCACAACCACTTGCTGTTACTTGGCCAACTTATCGAATTTCTCGTGAATTGGTAGAATTGGTAGCCTAATCCTCGTGTTCGACCTCGATAATTACTTACCGTGTTTATTTTATTACTTGCGACAACTCGGTACACTTGCCAGTGACTCAACATGGGCAAAAAGGGTTGGAAACCCTTGCCCAAACCTCTTGGGGCGATCCATAGATTAAACCTAATGGCTTTTACTAATCAATTGAGCATCAGACTTATTATTCTTAATTAAATCTTCATGTCTTATAGAAATGGGAAACTAACCCTTTAATCCCAGTTTCATATTAATGGTCCCTAAACACTCATAGATCAATCCCTAGGGTCCTTGACTAAACCTTTTGGCATAAACCTTTCCTCTCATTACTATCGTTTAGTTTTATGATCAATTGGGAAACATCCCTTAACACTGTCATTAACACGTTTTATTGATTCATTATCATAGCATTCATAACATCAACCAATAGCCAAAACATCACGATAACATAAACATGATAAATCACTCATTCATGGCATCATCACATCATCATGTTCATAATAGACAACATTTATCAATAAGAACAAACATACCAAACATCAACATCATAAACAATTAAACATCAAGACAACAAATAGGCATTTAGGCATGTTATCAAATAATAGGGTCATGGGTAACCATTCATCATACGCTACCCCCAAGACTACATATTTATACTATCCTTTCTCCCCATACCTGGTATGAAGATTTCCCCTTTAAACGACGAAGACTCAAAACTGGTTCCCTGGAATGGCTCGACAAACGTCCCAAGCCTTGGACAACACAAAAGAGGTTAACCAATTAATTCCCAATTCAAGAAAAGGAAAAAGGAATTAAGGAGAAGGAAGAACCATTACCTTTATATTGGAACCTAGTGTGTGATCTTACTCTCCCAAACATGAAAGGAACACCAAAAAACGATTGGGCTCAAAGGAAGAGGAAGAGAGAGGCGGTCATCACACTTAGGGTTGCCTAATTTGCCAAAGTGAGGGTTTAAACTCATAACCCTCATTGACTGATGCGTTTATAGAGAGTCTGACTTGAGCACGGTCGTGCTCCCCATTTAGCGTCAAACAAGGCACGTTTCCGCTGAGCACGCTCGACAAGCACGGGTGTGCTGATACATGAGCATCACGTACTGCCGAGAATCGTTACTCCTCATGGATATTCCTTCAATGGCAGAGACTACACTAGAAGACTCAAGAAATGATAAGGTCTTACTAGAGCAATCTAGCATTAAATAGTTAGCCGAAAGCCAACCCGTGCCAAGAATAACATCTATCTGTTACATAGGCAAACAGACAAGGTATACAATAAATGTCCTATTCTCAACAACTATAGAACAGTGTAAACAAACAGACATAGTGGTCAAAGGATTACTAGTTAGAGTAGATACTGTAAGGGTATAAGGTAATTGAGAAACAGTTAATTTTAATTGATCCACACAATCATACGAAATAAATGAATGCATAGCACCTGAGTCAAATAACACATACGAGAATCTACCAGCTAAAAAACACATACCTTGTATAAGATCGGTAGATTGAGAGGATTCAGCTCCCCTCACAGTAAACACTCTTCCAGTGGCTTGAGGTCTAGCCACTTGTGATCCTGCTGCCGGAACTGCTCTTCCAGCTCCACCTCTATTGTTTCCAACTCCTCTTCCCGCAGCTGTCGGTTGTTACATAAACCGTTGTCTGCAGTCTCGTGCCATATGACATGGTTTCCCACAGTTGAAACAACTAGGCTTATTCATACAGTCTTTAGCATAATGCGGTCCTCCACATCTAAAGAAAACTAAGTCTTGTTGTTGCTGACCCGCTCTAGTCACAGGTGCTGATGCAGGTGCCTGCACTGGTCTTGCATATGGTCTCTGTCTCCACTGAGAACCACTTCCTTTGCACCTCTGAAAATTTGATCGGTTAGGACCTCGACTTCTTAATTGTTTCTGCTTATTGGTCATCCTCAGATCTATACTTTCAATAGCACTGCATCTCTCCACCGGTTCCGGGAAATACTGAATGCCGAGAGACACCCCAGCCCTCTGCAGCTCGTTTCTAAGTCCTTCCTCAAACCTCCTACATTCCCAGTTTTCATTCGGAAACCTCTAATAATACTCTGAAAACTTGATCAGCTCCTCAAAACGTGATGCGTAATCACCTACAGACATGTTGCCTTGTTTGAGGTTTGTGAATTATTTTGCCTTCTCGCATCGAAATAGACCTGGAAAATATTTTTCAAAGAAGCAGTCGGTGAATAACTGCCAGTTAATCGTTCTGCCTTCAACCTCCAATAGTCGTTTCTTTCCCTTCCACTAGAACTCTGCTCCTTCACTTAGCATGAAGGCAGCATAAGTCACTTTCCTTTCCTCGTTACAGCGTACAGTTGCAAATATCTTCTCAATCTTTTGTATCCACCATTCAGTCTTCTCCGGGTCATATTCTCCTCGGAATTGAGGTGGCTTCCCTTTCATAAAGGTATCCAACCCTGCATCTTCAGCTGCTACAGCCCTCCTCTGGATTTTTAGTTCCTGCTGGTCTCTGTTCATCTACAGCATCTCAGCATTCTACTGGGTTTGTAACAGCATAGCAGCAGCTATCGTTTCCAAGGTATTGGGAGTCGCATATGACCCTCCTCCATTGGTGTCATTGTTGACAGCTCCTATAATTCTTTCCGGAGTTCTGTCACCGCTGTTGGTTGGACGTCCTCTTCCTCGGACCATGATTCTGTAAAAGAAATCATCCGCTCTTATTAGTATAACACATAATACTACATAGCCAAGTATATACATACCATAAGCCATACCAATATTAATTCTCGTAGAAGAATCGGACACACTACCCAACTTCTAAGCAGAGTCAAAAATATGATGTGGATTCAACTAGACACGGCCAGTAACAACATCCCAAACCTCGCAATCCGTTCAAAATCAAACTGCTCTAATACCAAATGAGGCACCCCATTGTGACCCGGTGTTTTATTAGCTTAAAACCTTATTAATTAATTCCTTAATCGCGCGCTTAGCTTGAAAAGTATGTAAATATTAAAACTTTATTTAAACAATCATTTAACTTCTGCAAATTATACACACCAAGGTTGTAATATATAAATACACACCTGTTTATTTATTACATTATTAAAACACTGTTGAGGGTATCCTCTCAGTAGGATCCCTCACAGGCATAAACTTAAAATAAAAGCCATACTTAGAGGAAACATATAAAAATACTCCTTCTTAGACCCACTGGCTATACTATCTATACTCTAATCGCCATGGATCACAGCTCGACCTCCAGTGTTTGGTTCGTAAGGAGTTCCATCCAACTCCTCAGCAACCTCCGTTTCATACGGAGCTCCGTCCATCTCCTCAGTAACACAATCCTCCATCGGGTCTTCTAATGTAAGTAAAGTAACCCACAAGAATACAGAAACATAGGGGATAAGAAGCAGTTCTATCATCAAAAGCAGAAAAGAGTAATGGTAAATTATACAGTAATTGTCACAGACATAACATCATCCAACACCTAACTAACAAAGCATCCTCAATTTAATGTATCATCATCTACCCCAAACTCGTACAACTAGACTTTCTTACAGACGTGGCCACCACTGATTTCTTTCACGCATTCCTCTCGAGGAATGTCAGTCAAGTGTTCAAGCGACAGGTTCCAAATTCCCGGTGCACATTCTCTTCCATGGTGAGAACGCTCATGCTAAGCATGACACTATAGTTGCATGATGTTCCCGGTGCACACCCCATCCACTCCCCGGGGTACTCAATGAAATTCAATGATACTATAGTTGCACAACCTATTTCTAAGGTGGAACGGTCTAGCGAGAACTCTTGACCTCGTGTATTATATTACCCATACACGGTTGTGAACAACAACACCGGCCTTGTGTATTATATTACCAATACACATGAAACCAACCAACCCATTTTAACAATATCATAGTGCCTTAACCTTCCACTAGAACTTAACACATATTCTAGGTCACCATACCGTATTAAAATACATCATCTAGGTTAGGCATCTCTAAGTCACCATTATTCTCACACCCAAAACAAACAACTATCTCTCGAACAACATATATATCTTTGATGAAAATCCACTAAGCACAATATTAACAACTAGGCAGATCATGCATAACATAACATCAGAAAATATTCAAACACCACAATATATCACATAAGCAATTCAATAACAATCATAAATTCAATCAACCTCAGATAAGATAAAATCATCCTAACGTCGATAAACCTACAATACCCGAATCACTATTGGTTTAAAAGAAAAGGTTTCCAATGGGATTTTTGTCTTGTCGATTACTCGACTACTATAAGGGTTTAGGCCGCCCTACACAATTATCAAATAATCTACTACTTATCGATTCCGACGATAGGTTGATTCTTTCCCCCACCCGAGTTAGCACCGAAATCCCGAACTCGACGTTCCTCGCTATCACACCGCCGCTTAACAGTTTCACCTTGAGCCAAATAACATAACTATAATTAATCAAACAAACCCAACTATACCCTTTCTATGCTAGATTCAGCCATTCAAATCAAATTAGGGCTAGGATCATTTTCTCATTCTAATCTTTTGGGTACTAACTACTTAGGTCTTAGATAGCTAGGATAAATTGCTATAAGCTGAAAATATGGAATAAAATCATCCAACCACCTAGGGTAGGGTTTCGGCTTTAAATACAAAAAATAGGTTAGAAAATTTAGTTGAACTTAAGCTCTTGGATTTGAATTATATACATACTAGAGAGCTTAAATCAAGCATTAGATTTCAAAAATGAAACAAAAACACTAAACCCCTTTTCTAACATAGGTTCAACCCACTCACACAATTAGGGAAGGAAAAAGATTTTGACCACATGCTTTTGGATAATGAAAGTAGTGATCATAACTAGATCATAGAAATTGGTTTCACATATTTAGGATTTTTCAACCATTTTCTAGGATTCTTTAAAGTTATAGATCTAAGTAAATAAAATCATGAAATAGAATGCAAATGACTTCAAATAGGAGAATAGATGATCAAGGATCATCATATTACCTCAAGTGATGATGGAAATGGAAAGAAGATGATGATCTTGATGCACTTAAACAAGGATGCGCATACCTTGTATAAGATCGGCAGATTGAGAGGATTCAGCTCCCCTCATAGTAAACACTATTCCAGTGACTTGAGGTCTAGCCACTTGTGGTCCTGCTGTCGGAACTCCTCTTTCAGCTCCACTTCTATTATTTCCAGCTCCTCTTCCTGCAGCTGTCGGTTGTTGCACAAACCGTTGTCTGCAGTCTCGTGCCATATGGCCTGGTTTCCCACAGTTGAAACAACTAGGCCTATTCATACAGTCTTTAGCATAATGTGGTCCTCCACATCTAAAGCAAACTAAGTCTTGTTGTTGCTGACCCGCTATAGTCACTGGTGCTGATGCAAGTGCATGCACTGGTCTTGCATATGGTCTGTCTCCACTGAGAACCACTTCCTTGGCGCCTCTGAAAATTTGTTCAATTAGCACCTCCACTTTTTAATTGTTTCTGCTCTTTGGCCATCCTCAGATCGATACTCTCAGTAGCACTCCATCTCTCCACCAGTTCCGGGAAATACTGAATGTCGAGAGACACCGCAGCCCTCTGCAGCTCGTTTCTAAGTCCTTCCTCAAACCTCATACATTGCCAGTCTTCATTCGGAAACCTCTGATAATACTCTGAAAACTTGATCAGCGCCTCAAAATGTGATACGTAATCACCTATAGACATGTTGCCTTGTTTGAGGTTTGTGAATTCTTTTTCCTTATCGTGTCGAACTAGACGCGGAAAATATTTTTCGAGGAAGCAGTCGATGAATAACTGCCAGTTAATCATTCTGCCTTCACCCTCCAATAGTCGTTTCTTTCCCTTCCACCAGAACTCTGCTCCTTCAGTTAGCATGAAGGCAGCATAAGTCACTTTCCTTTCCTCGTTACATCGCACAGGTGCAAATATCTTCTCAATCTCTTATATCCACCATTCAGCCTTCTCCAGGTCATATTATCGTCGGAATTGAGGTGGCTTCTCTTTCATAAAAGTAGCCAACCCTGTATCTTCAGCTGCTACAGCCCTCCTCTGGATTTTTAGTTCCAGCTGGTCTCTGTTCATCTGCAGAATCTCAGCATTCTACTGGGTTTGTAACAGCATAGCAGCAGCTATCGTTTCCAAGGTATTGGGAGTCGCATATGACCCTCCTCCATTGGTGTCATTGTTGACAGCTCCTATAATTCTTTCCGGAGTTCTGTCACCACTGTTGGTTGGACGTCCTCTTCCTCAGACCATGATTCTGTAAAAGAAATCATCCGTTCTTATTAGTATGACACATAATACTACATAGCCAAGTATATACAGACCATAAGCCCTACCAATATTAATTCTCGCAGAAGAATCGGACACACTACCCAACTTCTAAGAATAGTCTAAAATTCGATATGGATTCAACTAGACATGGCCAGTAACAACATCCCAAACCTCGCAGTCCGTTCAAAATCAAACTTCTCTAATACCAAATGAGGCACCCCATTGTGACCCGGTGTTTTATTAGCTTAAAACCTTATTAATTAATTCCTTAATCGCGCGCTTAGCTTGAAAAGTATGTAAAAATTAAAACTTTATTTAAACAATCATTTAACTTCTGCAAATTATACACACCAAGGTTGTAATATATAAATACACACCTATTTATTTATTACATTATTAAAACACTGTTGAGGGTATCCTCTCAGTAGGATCCCTCACAGGCATAAACTTAAAATAAAAGCCATACTTAGCGGAAACATATAAAAATACTCCTTCTTAGACCCACTGGCTATACTATCTATACTCTAATCACCATGGATCACAGCTCGACCTCCAGCGACCTAACTAACAAAGCATCCTCAATTTAATGTATCATCCTCTACCCCAAACTTGTACAACTAGACTTTCTTACTGACGTGGCCACCACTGATTTCTTTCATGCATTCTTCTCGGGGAATGTTAGTCAAGTGTTCAAGCGACGGGTTCCAAATTCCCGGTGCACATTCTCATCCATGGTGAGAACGCTCATGCTAAGCATGACACTATAGCTGCACGATGCTCCCGGTGCACACCCCGTCCACTCCTAGGGGTGCTCAATGAAATTCAATGATACTATAGTTGCACAACCTATTTCTAAGGTGGAACAGTTTAGCGAGAACTCTTGACCTCGTGTATTATATTACCAATACATGGTTATGAACAACAACACCGACCTTGTGTATTATATTACCAATACACGTGAAACTCACCAACCCATTTTAACAACATCATAGTGCCTTAACCTTCCACCAGAACTCAACACATATTCAAGGTCACCATACCGCATTAAAATACATCATCTAGGTTAGGCACCTCTAAGTCACCATTATTCTCACACCCAAACAACTATCTCTCGAACAACATATATATCTTAGTTTAAAATCCACTAAGCAAAATATTAACAACCAGAATGATCATGCATAACATAACATCAGAAAATATTCAAACACTACAATATATCACATAAGCAATTCAATAATAATCATAAATTCAATCAACCTCAGATAAGATAAAATCATCCTAACATCGATAAACCTACAATCCCCGAATCACCATTGGTTTAACAGAAAAGGTTTCCAATGGGATTTTGGTCATGTCGATTACTTGGCTACTAGTAGGGTTTAGGTCGCCCTACACAATTATCATATAATCTACTACTTATCGATTCCGACGATAGGTTGATTCTTTCCCCCACCTGAGTTAGCACTGAAATCTCGAACTCGACGTTCCTCGCTATCACACCGTCACTTAACGGTTTCACCTTGAGCCAAACAACATAACTATAATTAATCAAACAAACCCAACTATACCCTTTTTATGCTAGATTCGGCCATTCAAATCAAATTAGGGCTATGATCATTTTCTCATTCTAATCTTTTGGGTACTAACTACTTAGGTCTTAAATAGCTAGGATAAATTGCTACAAGTTTAAAATATGGAATAAAATCATCCAACCACTTAGGGTAGGGTTTCGACTTTAAATACAAAAATAGGTTAGAAAATTGAGTTGGACTTAAGCTCTTGGATTTGAATTATATACATACTAGAGAGCTTAAATCAAGCATTAGATTTCAAAAATGAAACAAAAACACTAAACCCCTTTTCTAACATAGGTTCGTCCCACTCACACAATTAGGGAAGGAAAAATATTTTGATCACATGCTTTTGGATAATGAAAGTAGTGATCATAAATAGATCATAGAAATTGGTTTCATATTTTTAGGATTTTTCTACCATTTTCTAGAATTCTTTAAAGTTCTAGATCTAAGAAAATAAAATCATGAAATAGAATGAAAATGACTTCAAATAGGAGAATAGATGATCAAGGATCATCATATTACCTCAAGTGATGATGGAAATGGAAAGAAGATGATGATCTTGATGCACTTTAACGACAAAATGCTCGAACGCCGTCGAATATCTTATTTTTTACGAAATTTATGAAAATAGCCTATCTTGTTGGAAACATGATAAAAACATACTTTGTTTCATTCACGAGTCAAAATTAGGTTTTATGCTCAGTAAAATTATACTGTCAGTGAAAATGCAGATCGGTTTCCGCCTAAATTTTCAACCCAAATTTTTATCGTAAGCTTCTACCCTAAGATAGAGTATGAATATGGTTTTTATTTCATAAAAATCAATCTCCATGAACTCAGATAAAAATATAAATAAATACATTTATACCGGTTAATACAGCGTAAAATATTTTTACTGAAAAAATAAAAATCGGAAATTCTGGAATGGAAGCTATTGTTGTATGAAAACTCTATCAAGGATAAAAATATATCCCAACTACCAGACTGTTCTAGCACACAAGCTCTAAGCAATACCTCTAAGGACTGGATGGTTCTTTCAGACTGACCATCAGTCTGTGGGTGATATGCTGAACTAAATCTCAGCTTGGCCCCTAAAGCCTCATGCAAACTATTCTAGAACCTAGAGGTAAATCTAGGGTCTCTATCTGATACTATGCTAGAGGGTACACCATGTGCCTAACTATCTCTTTGATGTACAACCTGGTCAACTTTTCTAAGGGGTATTCCATGTTCATAGGGATGAAATAGGCAGACTTAGTCAATCTAACCACAACAACCCATATTGCTTCACAACCAGTTGGAGTCCCAGGGAGTCCAGACACAAAATCTATGGAGATACTATCCCATTTCCATTCTGGGATACTCAAAGGATGCAACTTTCCTGAAGGTTTTGGGTGTTATATTTTAGCCTTTTGGCACACTAAGCAAGCATATACAAACTCGGCTATATTTGTTTTCATCCTAGGCCACCAAAACATGCGCTTAAGGTCCTGATACATCTTAGTGGCACTTGCACACTCAGTCCACTCCAATGTCCTTCTTCGATGATCAACTTCCTAAGCTCCGGAACATTTGGTATACAAACTATATGCTTGAACCTCAAAACTCCATCACTTCCTTCCTTAAAACTAAGGTCTCTACCTTGAGCAAGCAACTCCCTCTGGTCTAAGAGAAACTTATCTATTTTTTGACTTTCTCTCACCTGATCCATCAAACAGTTGGTAACCTTCAAAGTTTCAACCCTAATACTCTTAGGGGTAACTTCCCAGGCTAAACTCAGATCTCTGAACTCCTCAATCAAATCCATCTCCCTAACCATCAAAGCAGAGACGTGTAGGGTTTTCCTACTCAAAGCATCTGCCACTACATTGGCTTTTCCTGGATGGTAGGTTAGATCAAATTCATAATCCTTAAGAAACTCCATCCACCTACGTAGCCTCATATTGAGCTCTTTCTGGTCACACAAATATTTCAAACTCTTATGTTCACTAAAAACCTCAAACTTAGCTCTATAAATGTAACACCCCGATTTTCGCTGCTTTGTAATATCGGTAATAAATATATAAATATATATTTTTATCCGAGACTTAGAAAATGATTTTGGATGAACCAAGGTCATTTCCTTGTTATACTTATTTTTATAAGGCTACGGGGAAATTTTTGGTTGAAAATTCAGACGGAAGCCGGTCTGCTGTTTTCTGTGTTTTCACTGACAGTAAAAGTTTACTGCTCAGAAGACCTAATTTTGAGTCGTGAACGAGATTAAAAATATTTTTATCGTATTTACTACGATATTGGAAGTTTTGAAAATTCTGGTAAAAAAATTAAAATAATATATTTGTTGCGGGTGTATACGTCGATATTTCTCTAGGAAAAGCTTGCGCTAGATTAATCGAGGACTCGGCAACGTAGCAGAGATGTTGGATTGACCGACTTGACGAGCATTTATGACGAGTTTATCCGTATCATAATGGCCATAATGGCACATTTATGACAAAGTTAATTTTTCCTATGAAATGACCAAATTGCCCTTGTCTTTTTATGACAATTTCAAACAAATGCCATTGGAAAAAGTTGACCAACTCTTGCCTAAAACCCACGGCTCCAATGCCTTCTTCATTAAGTTTGGTTTCTTCTTCATTTAAATAGGTTGTCTTCTTCATTAAGCCATTTTTCCATTTTCATGTTCTTTTGCTCCAAAGAGTTCATAATTCGTCAGATTTTGATTGGCAATTCTGACCATTTTCTATTCTGAATCTCGAAAAACTTTCAACATGAAAGTTGTTCATCTTTCTCTCTTCTTTCCAACGACATAAATATCATCCAAAACGGAAAAGTATGTTGAGAGATCCACCCAAAATACTAAAACTGTTCTAAAACCTAACTATGTTCATCTTCTTCCTTAAGTTTCTCAAGAACACCATGAGAAATTTGTGAAGAACATCATCCAAATCTTGTTCAAAGTTCATGGAGTTAGATTCAAAAATTCATAACTAATTCTAGAAAAATCCTTTTGACATGAAACCAATTGCTATGATCTTATAATCATCTCTATTTTCATCATCTAGAAGCACAAGATCATGAGAAATTTCTTTCCCTAAAATCTGGTGAAGGCCGAACCTAGGTTAACTTTGTGTTCTGAGGTTTTGTTTCATTTTCATGACTTGATTCATGATTCAATCCTTTTGTATCTTGCTAGTTCTTGTATTCAAGTATATAGAAGATAAAAAAAATCAACCTTTAACCTATTGATCTCATCAAAACCGAAACCCTAGGTTTGAGTACTTAATGGTTTTGTGATTCAAAAATTGTTTGTAACACTTGAATCAAACTTTAACCTTTGTATGTTGATTTAAATCCAAGAGTTGATGAAATTCCAAAACTTCTAGCCTATAGATCTTGAGGAAACCGAACCCTAGTTCTTAGAACTAGATGAGTTTTAGTTCATGTTCTTGATTCATAATCATGGTTAAAGTATCTAATCATGTTTAAGTAACTTATGAATCATTAATCCTTAAGTTAACCAAATTTTAATTTTCCTAACCAAGAAAATTGGTTAAAGCCGAAACCTAACCTCCATGAACCAAATGTATTGTTGTTTAAATTGATTTATTTTGGTTGCAATTCGTTTGAAGGAAACAACTGAGTTAGCTGATTTACGCTGACGGAGAGAAAATCGGATCGGGATCAGGAGACTAACAGAAACTGTAGTTAAATCTTCAAGAGGTAAGAGGGGTATGCCTGAGGAGTTTAAGATAATCTCATGTTTATTTGTGGAGTCATTTATTAATTTTCTGTATAAAATATTTTATTATATTGTACTGTTTACTATTAATTGTTAGATTGATGTGATGTTTATCTGAGTAATTGAATTGATGTGATGTGTGGACTTACATGATTATAATTATTTGTTTATATTATAAATGTGATGCATGTCATGAATTGATATATGCCATGCTATTATGTGATTGGAAATTTATCTGCTGTTGAGTGTTGGACTGAGTAACCTGACATTAGTCAGTGTTAAAAATTTTAATTAAGGATAAAAACCTTAATAAGCTTGGATAATTAATCAGAGGGATTAATTTGGGAGATTTTGAGAAAAATGAAAAAAAATTTATTATTTTAATAATATTTTGTGGAAACAGTGTAAATAAGCCATAGTAAAGGCGAAACCGTGAAATTTTTTCACAGGCTCTAATTTTTATATAATAAATTCAATTTTATTATAAAATGTTATTTAAAGTGATTAAATTCCAAAAATAATATTTACAGCAGTCGGAACAATTTCTTCTGATAGAGAAGTGATATTAGTTATTTAATATTATTTAATTAATATCATTTATTTAATATTATTTAATATTAAATATTTAATTATTTAAAGTTTCGAAATTTATTTATTTAATCTTTTTAATTATTTTTGTTTTGTTAACCTTTATTGAAAATTATTTCTTAAAGTGAAATAATTAGAAATCAAAGGAAATTATAAGTGATTTTTGAAATTTATTAACGTTTTAACAGAAAAGAATTTATGTAACAATGTTTTTATTCAGTGAAAGTATTCTGTTAAACTTGGATGAGTTTTCAAAGCTTGGTTTTGTTTTACACTGAGCAAAATGTTTTATAAGCAGATAAATGAGCCTAGAACCGAGACGTCGGGATTCTAGTGTTGTATGGACATGTAGATCAAGGATCTGTGTCATGGGATGGAGTGTCCTGCAAGTTTTGTTTTTGGACCGTGTGTCCTAAGTTGATGTGGAAAATGTGAGTTCCATATCTGCGAGCCTAAAACTGGTGCATCGGTTTAAGGGCATCGTGATTGAACATTCGGACTGTATGTCCTATGTTGAGATTAAATGATTTGGACTGTGTGTGTCCTGTATTTGTTTTAAAGTGAAAAGTCTTAATTAAAAGAATTAAGCATGGTCGTTAAGCTTTGTGCTTCGACGAGGAAAGATTATTACGACAAAGAAAACAAACGAGAATAAAAGTTTTTCTCATGCATTCAATGGCCATTGGGTCATGTAAATGGCATTGAATCCAGAGTGGATCAATGTATATGACAGACGTGTCAGGTGGTGATGATCATTGAGGTCCGGAGTGGATCAATGTATCTTTTATAGGACTTTGTGTCCAAATTGATAGGACTTTGTGTCCAGATTGAATATATGTGCTGCTATTTCCTAACTGGAATGGGGGAATAGTGTCATTGCTTTGCATGAGCATCCTAACGGGAATGGGGATGTGCATAACGGGAATGGGGATGTGCACAATTGTGTTGTTGCTTTGCATGAGCATCCTAACGGGAATGGGGATGTGCACAATTGTAATTGTGTCGTTGCTTTGCATGAGCATCCTAACGGGAATGGGGATGTGCACAATTGTGTTAGGTGCTGGCATGAACATCTTATCGGGAATGGGGATGTGCACCATTGATTTTCTTGGGCATTGTTTTGTTCGTTTTTACAATGCGCCATGTGCGAGCCTGATCAGCTTGAAACGAAATAGAAAGTTGTGGGATCTCCGGAGATTAGGTATCAAAATAGAGTTGAATATTGAAGTGTCATGCATTTTTATAAAATGACGATGACTGCCGGGTATGATACCCTGTGAAATAAATCATTCTGTTGTTTTAAGTTAATTTTATTATGTTGTGGATATTTGGTATTTGCTATTTGAGAGTCGTGCATGGGGTTGTCTTATTAAAACTCATATATTGGAAACTCACCCTTACAAACATATCAGGTTTATGTTAGATTAAGGTAGTACTTCGGTACACTAGTACGGATGAAGCAAAGGAATTCACTAAGTCGTTCGAGGACTTAACTACTAGATGCTTGAAGAGGTATGCGTCGGTGGAAATGTCACGAGGATAATAATTCAGGATCTACATCAAGTACGTACCAGACTTTGATCGTGGAGACATCTTTATCGCCTCTCTGATTTCTTACCGATTTTCTGGTAAATTAGGAGTTTATATGTTTTGATACTTCCATAGTTCCGGAAGTAGAGGTATCCTCACCGGATATTTCGATGGGTTGGGAAAAACTATGGTTGTCTTCCCAACCGTGATTATTAGTACTGACCAGCTATAGGACTTTTGGGTATCTTATAAAGTAGTGGTACTTGGTTATTCTGGACGTTTGATTATTGAAAGTCATTCTTTTGAGTTGTAATTCCAGATTACCACTACGTTACAATTACTCCTTTATTTTCTTATGTTAAGTCTTTTGGAGATGACCTGTTATGTGAAGGTCTACGTGTAAAATTCTCATGATACCTATTTATATTATGTTAATGGTGTTGGATTATATATATGGAGTAAAAGAAAAAAAATTTATCACTAATTTTGAAAGGGATTAATAAATAGAAAATTATATTTTCCGAAAGCAACCAGCAAAACTATTTTATTGAATGTATTTCCGCAATAAGTTACGTAAATGTGATGACCTGAAAATGGGGTGTCACAATAAAGGTAATGCCTCCAAATCTTTAAGGCAAACACCACAGCTCCTAACTCTAGATCATGGGTAAGGTAGTTCTTCTCATGGGTTTTCAATTGCCCAGAAGCATAAGCTACTACCTTACCATCCTGCATCAACACTCCACATAAACCTTGCTTAGAAGCATCGCAATACACTACGAAAGGTCTACTAGGATCGGGTAAAACTAACACTCGTGCTGATGTCAACCTATCCTTCAAGGTTTGGAAACTCTCCTCACACTTAGAGTCACACACAAAGAGCTGTCCTTTATTGGTGAGATGGGTCAAGGGCAAAGTTGTCTTAGAGAAACCTTCTATGAACCTCTTATAGTACCCTGATAAACCCAAGAAAATCCTAATATCGGTCACTGAATTTGGCGCTTCCCACTGGAGCACCGTCTCTACCTTAGCCGGATCCACAGCTATTCCACCTTTAGAGACGATGTGACCTAAGAAACTCACATCCTCTAACCAAAACTCGCATTTGGACAACTTAGCATACAACTATTTCTCCTTAAGGGTCTGCAAGACAACCCTCAAGTGTTCCTCATGTTCCTCCTTGGTCTTGGAGTATACTAAGATGTTATCTATGAAAACAACCACAACCTTATCCAAGTAAGGGTGAAATGTCTTGTTCATATAATCCATGAACACAGCAGGAGCATTAGTCACACCAAAGGGCATAACTAAATACTTATGGTGACCCTAACGCGTTCTAAACGCTGTCTTCGGGATGTCCTCGGACTTAGCCCAAATCTGATGGTATCCTGATCTCAAATCTATCTTCGAGAAGACACAAGATCCTATCAACAGGTCCATAAGATTATCAATCCTAGGGAGGGGATACCGATTCTTAACAGTCACTTTGTTGAGTTGTCGATAGTCGACACACAACCTTATACTGCCATCCTTCTTCTTCTTCACTAACAACATTGGCGCTCCCCATGGGGATACGCTAGGCCTAATGATATGCTTCTGCATCAGATCCTCTATCTGTTTCTTCAACACAGCTAGCTCTAGAGGAGATATCTTATAAGGTGCTATGGATATAGGCTCTGTGTCAGGCACTAAGTCTATGGTAAACTCCACATCTCTCTCTAGGGGTAGCTCAAAAACATCCCTCGGGAACACTTCAGGAAATTGTCGCACAACAGGCACGCTTCCAACATCAGGAGGGTTCTCTACCTCCAAGGAAGATAGCATCATGTATACTTGGGCCTTTTCTTTTATCGAAGCCTTAACTTGGTTGGCAGAGAGAAATCTAGGATCCTTAGACTCCACTGGAGTTCCAAAAACTGTGGTTTTATCAAAATAGCTTAGAAGGACATGATTGGAAGATAACCAGTCCATGCCAAGAATAACATCAAGGTCCTTTAGGGGCAAGCATACAAGATCAACAATAAAATTTCTACCATCTATGGTAATAAGAATATTCTTGCATGCATGAGAAGTAAGAACATGTTTATTCGTGGGTGTGGCAACAATCAAATCACACTCAAGAAGTGATACAGGAAATTTAAGACTTTTAACACATTCATGTGATACAAATGAGTGAGTTGCACCTGAATCAAACAATACAGTTAAGGAAGTTCCATCGATGAGGCACAAACCTTGGATCAAGTCCTCGGACTCTGAGGCCTCGGCTCCACTAAGAGTAAAGACTCTCCCCGTGGTCTTCAGTTGGTTGGCTTGAGGTTTCTGATCCTGACTAGCACTCTGTGGTTCTGACTTTCCTCCTTTGCAGTTCCGGCTAATGTGGCCATATTTGCCACACTTGAAGCAGATGATGTATGTCTCCTTGAACTGAGTGGTCAAGTGATCCCATCCACACTTGCCACATCGAAGAGGTCTAGGAGCAGAAGAATCCCATCTCCTGGACCCGTCTGAAGAAAATTATGGCTTCTTCCCACCCCGCTTGAAGTCCCGGCTAGCTAGAGATAGACACTGTTTCCACTTGTTCCCTTGATCATTCTTCTTGTTGCTGAGTATCTGACCCTTTGTGGCCTCAATCTCCGGATTTGTAGGCATCTAAGAAGATCCTACACTTGTTTTCTAAGACTAGGAAGACACGAATCTCCTAATAACTGATAGTATGCTTAATCCCTGGACGCAGACCATCCTCAAACTTCACGCACTTGGAGCAGTCGTCTATCACATACTGGTACAGTGTATAGTAACGGGCAAGCTCCTCAAACCTAGCAGCATACTCTCCCACTGACATGTTACCCTGCTTCAGCGCCAAGAACTCCATCTCCTTTTTGTCGCTGATATTGGCTGGAAAGTACTTCTCTAGAAATCTGTCCTTGAAAACAGCCCATGCAATCATAGTACCCTCATCCTGCATGCACTGGCAACAATTCTCCCACCATTGCTCAGCCTCCTAGATCAAAATGAAAGTCCCAAAGATGACCTTCTGCTCGTCATTGCATCCCATGGCCCGGAAGATCTTCTCAATCTCCCTCATCCACAATAGGTCACCCTCAAGATCGTAAGTTCCCTTGAAGGACGGCGGATTGTTCTGCTGGAACTTGTTGAGACCCTGAAACTCAGCTGGTCTCCCACTGTTGTTGGCATTCTGATTTTTTCCTATTGCGTTGGCAAGGAGTACCAAAGCGTCCACGATAGCCTGATCGTTCCCGCCTCTTCCTGCCATAAGTTCCTGTAAATGCCCAAGACAGCTTGTTAAATACAAAGAACTTAAAGCAGGAAAAGCTTACGGTTCCTAACACCAAGCATCATTGCCTATAATAAATGCAGGTAATTCAAACAAGAGCACACAGAAGACTCAGAACAGACTCATACCATGGCCTGATAGGACAGACCTGCTCTGATACCACTAAATGTGACACCATCTACCTCACATGTATTTATAAAACATTTAAAAGAGGTAAAATAAAACATGCATTTATTTCATAAAATAAAAACTAAGGTAAAAGGCACCACATTGTAACAATGTCTCAACGCGGAAAATAACAAGTTTTTTTTTAAAAAAAGATCATAACAAGAAAACATAACCCAACCCCTGATGTCACATACAGAGCTGGTATAACCAATCCGGAATAAATCCTCGGATAAACAAATTAACTAAACTAATAACAGAAAACCGGAAATCCTAACTACAAGTCGCGGCTCCTCAGAGTCACTCCTCAACTGGCTTTTCACCTTCCTCTGCATAAAAGATACATGCCAAACACAAGCAGAGAAAGCGGGAAGTAAGAAACATATATATGAATATAACAGCAAGGAAGAAGTTAGAAAGCCGAGCATGCATCACAAACAAGCATGTTATAACAAACAACAATATAACATAAACAATCATTATCATCATACAACCATGTATGCTATATATGTGATGCACTGCTACTCCAATACTCAATTATGCACTTGGATCCATTCTACCTCAAGAAGTCAACTTCAGAGTTACATATCCACATTTGCCAATAAGCACCAACACTGAGTCAATTCTCCATTCCTTGGATGGACCCCTAGGATAGCCAACACACCTTACTCTCGAATGCGCCACCGCGGGGGCGCACGATTCACCTAACTCTTGGATGAATCACCATGGATGGCCAGATCGCCTTACTCCTGGACGACCTCCCCTATATTGAACATCCCCCACTAACATCTTCGATGTGTGAATGCATGATCAACACAACACACAATCACAACCACCATCTCTGCATGGGCCACTAGGCTACCCAAATTTTATCACCATCAACACCTCGACCACTTGGCTATCGAGGTTCAACGATATCTTTTTTGTCTGAAATCTTTTAACACTTTGACCTTTAAGCACCAGAGGTTACCACCTCGACCACTCGGCTATCGAGACCTCCTTTGCCACTAGGCTACCAAGGTACAACATCATCAACACCTTAACCATTATGCATCAAGACCCCCTTGGCCACTCGACTACCAATGTACAACATCTTATCACTCATCTTCTGTCTTCATTTATGTTTTGTGTTATATAATTGTTAAAGATCTTTGGGGTGAAACACCCCTGTTTCTGCTCTGTTTTCTGTTCTGTGCAGGGAAGCACGGGCGTGCTCCCCCTTCAGCACGGGCGTTCTACCTTTGCAGTCAAGCACGGACGTGCTGCCTTTCCAGTCAAGCACTGGTGTGCTGACTATTAAGCACGGTCGTGCTTATGCAGCGCGGCCTTTTTGAAATTTGAACTGGAGCACGGGTATATTCCTTATTAAGCACGGTCATGCTACCTCGAGCATGGTCATACTAGTCTGGGCAAAAAGTGTTGGAAACCCTTGCCCAAACCTCTTGGGGCGATCCATAGATTAAACCTATTGGCTTTTACTAATCCATTGAGCATCAAACTTATTATTCTTAATTAAATCTTCATGTCTTATAGAAACGGGAAATTAATCCTTTAATATCAGTTTCATATTAATGGTCCCTAAACACTCATAGATCAATCCCTAGCGTCCTTGACTAAACCTTTTGGCATAAACCTTGCCTCTCATTACTATCGTTTAGTTTTATGAGTAATTGGGAAAACATCCCTTAACATCGTTATTAGCAGGTTTTATTGATTCATTAGCATAGCGCTCACAACATCAACCAACAACCAAAACATCATGATAACATAAACATGATAAATCACTCATTCATGGCATCATCACATCATCATGTTCATAACAGAAAACATTTATCAATAAGAACAAACATGCCAAACTTCAACAACATAAAGAATTAAATATCAAAACAACAAATAGGCATTTAGGCATGTTATCAAATAATAGGGTCATGAGTAACCTTTCGTCTTACCCTACCCCCAAGCCTACATTTTCATATTATCCCTTCTCCCCATACCTGGTATGAAGATTTCCTCTTTAAATGACGAAGACACTAAACCGGTTCCCTCGAGTGGCTCGACGAACGTCCCAAGCCTTGGCCAACACAAAAGATGTTAACCAATTAATTCCCAATTCTGGAAAAGGAAAAGGGAATTAAGGAGAGGGAAGAACCGTTACCTTTATATTGGCACTTAGCATGTGATCTCACATTCCCAAACATGAACGGAACACCTAGAAATGATTGGGTTCAAAGGAAAAGGAAGAGAGAGGTTGCCGTCACACTTAGGGTTGCCTAACGTGCCAAAGTGAGGGTTTAAACTCGTAACCCTCGCTGACTGAAGCGTTTATATAGAGTCTGACTCGAGCATGGGGTCGTGTGCATTTAAGCACAGGCACACAACTTTAGCGTCAAACAAGGCGCATTTATGCATGGGCAGACAACTTTAGCGTCAAATAAGGCGCGTTTCCAACACCGTCGTGCTCATGCATCAGGAAGGGATTTCTCACTTGAAATGTCCCACTTAGCCCCAAAAAAATCATAATCTACTTCTAACAAACAAACATGCAAACAAGCATTAAAGGAGCGCTTATAACAAAAAATGGGGTGTTACACCTATAACACCCTGTTTTCTCGTCTCTTGACCGATAATTATATTTTATAGTTGAGACCTTCTATTTCGAATTAAGTTACGGTTAAATTTTGGGTTTAAAACTCAAACGGAAACCGATCTGCGTTTTTGCTGACAAATGATCGAAAACCTAAATCGGGTAAACGACAGAGTCGGATACGAAACTGCAGAGATAGAAATGGATACTAGAATTGATGGGACAAGCATTTAAAGTCAAGTGGTGAGTCACATGGTGAGTCACCACCATGACTCACCCTTGTAATGATGGGTTTTGAACAAAATATCTAAAATCCTATGTGAAGTTACCTTATTGTCCTTTCTTGTCCATTAAGTGTAATTGTTCATTTTTCCCATCTTGCCCCTTGTGAATTTCGACCAAGCCCTCTTGGATAGGCATTCTTTCACTTCATTCTAGATGGTTATGAAAATATTTAAGTGCTTTAAGTTATCTTCTAACCTCACCAAAAACCATGGTTACTACTTAAGGTTAATAACCAAGACCATTTCAATTTGACTTCTCTTTCCACTTGAGTGAACCACACGGCCAATTCTCTTCTTCACCCTTCATCCAATTCATTTCATATTATCATGATGGCCCTTTGACAAAATATATAAGACATGTTGAATCTTTTAACATATTTCCTAACCTATCCTTAGTTAACTTAAACTATGATTGAACTTAACTTAACATGCAAGGATGTCCTTCTCACTTAAGTGAGAAATTCGACCAGCCTCCCTCTCACCCACATCTTCACTTCTTTTTTCTAAGTTATCATCCAAGTTCATGAAACAAAACCTTTCTTTCCTTCTTTCTCAAAAATTCGTCCACCATCATCCTACCATGATCCATCCATTTGTTTGAAAAACTAAGAGCATATCCTTAATCCTCTCATCATTCTAAGCCTCCTTATCTCATAATAAAATTATTTTGGAGCAACCTTGAACAATGGATTTCCTAGGCCTAGAATTCGGCCAACACTTCTAGTTCATCAACCATTCATTTTTTTAACAAACTAAGTCCGTATCCATCATCCTCTAGTCATTCTAGACATAGGCCATTTCACACAAAAATCTCTTTTGAGCCTTCTACAATAATGGGTATTTCTTGGTCAAGAACACCAATCATTTGCACGTCAACCTTTTGGATTGAGTTAAGTGATTCAAGTCTGGATTTTACTTCCTTGTTTATGTCTAAGAGCATATATGCATGCATGATGTATGTTTTTTTGCAGGAAATACATGATTTGACTTACTTGAACTTTGGTAGAAAAGCATGATTAATATGTTAAAGTTTCATGCCATGATTTATTATATTGATAAATGAATATGTATATGTGATTGTGAGTTGATTAGAGAAGTGAAAATCTTCACTTGGTTATGTCTTGGTTTCGGCCAAGAATGAGAAAAAATGTGATGAACAACTTGATCGTGGCAAACTGTGAAATTTTAAGTTTGTTTAAAGGTTTAAAGAGTAATGAAACCATGAAGAATAGGAAAGTTTGAAAAACTGTTTTTGTGTTTGAAATCTTACTTTGGTGATTCCAATGATTCAAAATTATTTTAATCGAAGTTTAGGTCTTAAGAGAACAAAAATCATATCTTAACGGACCTAAAAGTGGAATTTCTAAAAGAATCGGAAGTATAAAATAAACCAAGGTTCCAATTTCGCCCCAAACTGTTTTGGAAAGTTTGAAAATATTTTTGAAGTACATTTAAGTGTACTAAGACTACACAATGAGTTTCGGACCCTTAGATTTAAAAATCGTTGAAAAAGGAATTATGCGATTTTCGAACTTACCGACGTTCGGTCGAGTTTTAGGGTTTTTGAGCAAACCGTAACGTGAAGTTGAAATCATTATTTCTAATACCTTAACATAGGTATTGTAACTTAGGAAAGTGAAAGATTATAGAAAAAGAGTTAGACTTTTGGAAATACGGAGTCTCGGTTCTAAATACAGTAAAAAAGGGGGCAAAACTGTCTTTTAAGTATTTCAAGTATTTTCGGGAAACTATTTTAATAAGTTTGGTACTAATATGAATAAGTTCAAATCTTACTTTGAAATGATTTGTTTTTAGCTAAAAGTTTTGGTTTTAAACCAAAAAGGATTTTCATCTTCAAAGACTAGTATTTACAGTAAAGTGCAAAACCTAAGTCATAGATGACTTAGTGAAGATATGAACTTAATGATTTATGACTTATGGTGAAGCAAGACCATTTGTCATAAAGTGTGGATAATTCAATATCCACACATCCATAAGACTTTATGGACTCATAATAATTTGATTTATTGGAAGCCAAATAAAAGGCTCCATTAGAAATAAATGATTGGATTGTTGATCCAATTCCATAATGTGTTGGGACTTGTAAGCAAGTGCCTCAAAACATCTTTGTACAAACATGACAAGTCTGTTTGAGAACTGTGGTTCAGTGAAGGGTCGGTGATTCAGACCCGAGAATATCATTCGTCAGAGATTGACATTAAATGGATTCCGGTGGAATCACGAGTTTATCCGGTGGATAGACCAATTGGACGTATTCCGGTAATTTTGCCCAAATACATAGTTGATACTATGTTCATTAAGGCCGTTGTGCCTAGGAAGCCGAGCTTCCCAGTTGTAGAGGTTTCATAAAGAGCCCGATGTTTTACAGAGAGTTTGAGATCACATTTGATTATGATTGTACGTACATTATGGTTTAAGCCTTGTGTGCCATGGTAGCAACTCATGGTTCCTGAGGCGGGCTTATGTGAAACCTGTACTGATCATTTCCTTTCCAAAATGTCAATTAGCTCCGGAGTTAGATCAAGAATTACTTGAGGTTGTGTAGGTATGGGACTATACAGTCTCAATCAGTTTTCTCTCTATTCTCGTCCCTCGGTGCACAAACCGTGTCCGGTATGCTTGATATGATCCTAAGAAGGAACATGTAAATTTTTGGATCTATCCTTGAGTGACAACCAAAATTAGAAGAAGAATAATAATAACAAATGGACAAGGTAAGGAATGGAAGGTAGGCACCACAATTCCAAGGGAATTGATAAGCCAAGGTGAGGATCTCCACAAGGGTCTTGGACTCTTGATAAGATCAAAGGGGTTGGCTCAATGAAGAACCCAAGAGAGAACACTCTCACAATTGGTAAAAACCAAATTGAACATCAAAGTTGTATTTCATCATGTAATAGGTGTGTACATGTAGCATAGGGAAAGAAAACAAAAGGTCATCAAAAGATGACATAAACTCATAATAACTAGACATAACTCTCCACTAAGTGGCTATTAAAATAACATAACTATCCTACTTAATAAAATAATAAAAATGATGCATAACTTATAAAAAGGAGTTACTTAGGCATGCAAGCCAAAAGTTATCCTCCAAAGAACTCAAACTCGTCCAAAAATCCGTGTCAAAATTCCAGCCGATTTTTCACCATGATAGAAGCTGAATCTGGTCAAGAGGATTGAGATATGATTTGTAGATAATTTCCTAATCTTTCAAACGAACCAAAGAATGCATCAATCGGATATATGTATCTCAAGAAACAACCAAAACAAGCATACAGATTCAGCACAATGAAAATAAAATTTTCATCAAAAATTAATTTCGCCTTAAATTGGATATCATTCTTGGTTTGCATCATTCCCTCCCTCTTGAATATGATTCGACCTCGAATTCATTGCTTTTGGGAATCGTCTTCATCCTCTAGGTTTAAACACAACCCTTTTGAATCCATGGGGCACCTCTCTTGGAATTGTTTCTTCAACTTCCTTCAAAATAGAGTCACCACCTCTAGGCAAAGAGTTTGCATTAGTAGTCAAACAAGCATCTTTACATAGAAAGATCTATATAGGCTGCCTTTCCAACATTGCTCCCTCCACCTTATTTTCTTTTATAGGAAGACTCTCAATTCTTCTTTCAACCTTTGCCTCAATTTTTTTCTTTTTATTTTCCCCTTCCAAAAATGCATTCTCCACCTTTTTCTCAACATCTTTTTCATTCTGTTTGTTTTCCTTCATTCCCTTTTCTTCTACCTTTTTCTCATGGGTTTCTTTTTGTATTACTTCTCTTTATTTGCTTTCCTCATTCACCGAACACTCTTCTTTTATTGTTTTCTCAATCATTCTTTTTTCTCACTCTCTCCTTTCAAATACATTTGAATCTTCATACACTTGTTTTGGTGACAATGATCCAAGAGTAATTTTGCGATTATTAAATACAAATGAGTACCTATTGTTGTAGAGATCATATTTTGCTTTGCGTTCAGCCTTCCAAGGACGCCCAAGTACCAAGTGCCTCGTTTCTATAGGCACCAACATCACATAACACCTCATCTTCATATCTCCCAATCCGGAACGACACTAGTACTTGTTTGTTCACCATCACGTCACCGAGATCACTAAACTCCGGGATGCTCCAAATGACATACAGTTGTGGATGCTCTAGAAAAGGAGGTCCCAACTTTTTCACCATGGTGGTACTAGCTAGGTTGATGTAACCCTTTCTATCAATGACCAAGCTACATATCTTGTCATTCACATAGCATCTAGAATAGAAAAGATCCTCCATTATCTTGGCATCATTTTTCTTCATTAGTGACTCCATGAAGAACCCACTAAGAAAAATTCAAACTTCCGGAAAAATCGAAAAATGAAATCAAAAGTCACTCTAGGAAGGATGGCTCTAGATACCACATGATATGTGGTGGGAAGAAGAAATTTTGGGTAAAAAGATCAAAAGTCACTCTAGGAAGGATGGCTCTGATACCACATGATATGATCCTAAGAAGGAACATGTAAATTTTTGGATCTATCCTTGAGTGACAACCAAAATTAGAAGAAGAATAATAATAACAAATGGACAAGGTAAGGAATGGAAGGTAGGTGCCACAATTCCAAGGGAATTGATAAGCCAAGGTGAGGATTGGCACAAGGGTCTTTGACTCTTGATAAGATCAAAGGGGTTGGCTCAATGAAGAACCCAAGAGAGAACACTCTCACAATTGGTAAAAACCAAATTGAACATCAAAGTTGTATTTCATTATGTAATAGGTGTGTACATATAGCATAGGGAAAGAAAACAAAAGGTCATCATAAGGTGGCATAAACTCATAATAACTAGACATACCTCTCCACTAAGTGGCTATTAAAATAACATAACTATCCTATTTAAGAAAATAATAAAAATGATGCATAACTTCTAAAAAGGAGTTACTTAGGCATGCAAGCCAAAAGTTAACCTCCTAAGAACTCAAACTCGTCCAAAAATCCGTGTCAAACTTCCAACCTTTTTTTCACCATGATAGAAGCTGAATCTGGTCAAGAGGATTGAGATATGATTTGTAGATAATTTCCTAATCTTTCAAACGAACTAAAGAATGCATCAAACGGAGATATGTAGCTCAAGAAACAGCCAAAACAAGCATACAGATTCAGCACAATGAAAATAAAATTTTCATTAAAAATTAATTTCGCCTTAAACTGGATATCATTCTTGGTTTGCATCAATGCTTGATTATGATGAATGGGGATCTCACCTCATTTTATGTGTTTTCTGGTCTTCTGTTTATTTTATGTTCTGCAACAAAGACTGTAGTACTGCTTCATTATCATAGCCAGCTTTGGAATATGAGACGGACCGGTCATGAGGACGCATCTTCAGAGATTAGCATATGGAAGATATGAGAGCTCAACCCCAGTGTGACGATGTATCGTTCTCAGTTGTTATTGTTGTACAATGATGACACCTCGTCTTCATTTTGTACAGGCCAGCCTGATGAGTCCTTGTGTTTAGAATTTTTTATGGAGCTGCGTCTCCAAGGTTATTTATGTTTTTCTTAGTCATGTTATTTTAATGCCGTTGTTATTTCCGCCTGTAGTTGTTTATGTTTTTACATGAATTTTATCTTTTGAAAGAATTTATGAAGGTATTATGTAGACACGGAGAATGTATGATTATTTACTACTTATTTTCTCATTTTTCTGGGTGTATATGTTTTAGGTCGGTTGGTGGTTGGGAGAAATGTTAATAAGTATTAAGTATTATCTCATTTATTATTTGAGAAAAGGAATAGTGAAAAATAAACCCGTATCTTTTGAAAATTAATTTCTGCGTTAAACGATATTGCGAAAATGTCACAAACAATGTAGCGTCGAGAAGGGCGTTACAACACCTTCCAAAACTGATTCAGCTCTATTAGCAACATAGCCCGCTTCAGCTCGGATCTCAACCCATCCTCAAACCTTCTACCAAGCCATTCTCCATCTAGATAAACTTGATAGAATTGGGAGAATTTCAGCAATGCCTCAAATCTGATTGCATACTCTTCCACAAACATGTTCCCTTGCCTAAGACTCATGAACTTTCTTTCTTTCTCCTGCGTGATGCTTTTCGGAAAGTACTTCTCTAGGGAGAACTCCCGAAACAACTCCCAAGTCACATCTTGACCCTCTTCCTCTAGTAGTCTAGGTTTATTCAGCTACCAAGATTCTGCTGCTCCGACTAACATAACAGCATCATAAGCCACCTTTCTTTCTTCGTGACAGTGCATGGCCATGAATACTTTCTCTACTTCTTGTAGCATTTCTCCGTCGCTTCATGATCATATTCTCCATGGAACTGTAGAGGATTTCTATCCATAAAGGCATCGAGACCATTTTCCAAGGTTTTCTCTTCTCTGACAGTATTTAAATGTTGCTATCTTTCCTCTTTCTCTTCTTGGTGCTGCATGAACTGTGCGTTTTGCTAAGTTTGTTGTTGTGTTATGGTAGCTAGATCACACATTACTCTCATGGTGTCTTTAGTGTCTCCATCATTCCTAGTTCCTGAAGAAGTTCCGGTTGAGCCATTTTTACGATCTCCTCCGTAACTACCACCTCACCCCCGCCTTCTGTTACCGTGAGCCATATTAATTTCTCGTAAAAGAAACCATTATCTCTTTATTCATAAGATATACAAAATCATATAAACATATGTGTATTGTTATATGTCTTATAAATACTTAAAAAGTCATACTCGCGTATCGGACACCTTACCCATTTCTAAGCAAAGTTGATATCCAGTGAGGTTCGCAACTAACAATGCTGGTACTCACCCTAACCTCACAATCCGATTAGAATCCAACTACTCTAATACCACCAAATGAGACACACTGACATCCCATTAAATAGTCTAAAATATTATAATAACAAATTTGTAAATAAAAAACATTTAAAACATGCACAACGGTAAACACACAATACACACACACACACACACACACACACACTCACACTCATCTTCAAGAATACGTTAGGTCCCTTTCATGAAACCCTGATAACCTAAAAGACACTATACAAACACTGAAACTGAAAAGATACAAGAATTAGTTACAAAGATACATATAAAGGTCCTAGAGATACCCAGTCTGCTTCTAAAAATACATCAAAATAACGAAAAGCTCACAGAGGCACTCATCTTATAGACACAACCAGCAGATCCACACCCTCAGTGGTGTAGGTGTCTGGAACTACACCTTGTCAAACCTATCTCTGTATACTCTCGTCATCAGCTCCCACACAGACTCGTCATTGCTCATAACGATCCGGCGACGTCGAAATCCGGACATAGCCTGTGACTCCTCCTCCTCCTACCTCTGCTCAGGACCTCAGTATTAGCCACCATATTCCACATATCATCAGGAAACTCCAGCTAACATGGTGGATACCACCTCTCAAAAAAGGTAGATATTGGGCAATATATGGACTCAAAAGGTCACCCACCACCCGGAGAAAGCGACGGGAGCAGCACAAAAGGTAGATATGTACACACTGATATATGGACCTCCTCCATGTTATATGTACAAACTAACTGGGCTGATGTAGATCATGAAGAATTGTGAGTGGTCGACCTGCCAACCATCAGCATCATGGTAGACAACCTCCATGTGATGTGAGCCCAAGGAAGGACATGGAAAAAGGAGCACTACAAGGACTTGGTGGGCCACTAACAAGAGCTTGGACCAAGAGAGCCAAATAAGTCTTAAATCAAATGTTGACAACTTTGATTGAAGCAAGCCCTAGTTTTGAAGAAATGAAGCCCAAATTGGCTAACCACCTAATCAACTTGAGGAACCATGAAGCTTGGAGTACTAAGTTATTTTGGGCTACACTTGCATGCACAGGCCCAATAATTATTTATTTTGGTTATTTTTTGTTTCTTTATGTTGTGTGGGCTACACTAACCTTGATGAATGAGCAAGGCCCATTAGGAATGTACCACCCTTCTTGAGTGCTACATTACCCATGACATTTTAAGATCGAAAAGTAGGTTAATTAAAATTCTGTTTAATATAATGGGACAGTTTTTCTTTTTCGCAGGCATAAATATAAAGGCTTGGAATCAAGTAAATGTGCAATAAAATATTTCATTATAATAATTAAGGTTATAGATTCAAAAATCACTTACATAAAACCAAACCCGACTCATAAATAGAAAACATAAAGTTATACAGACCCAACATAAAGATATGGAGACGCAGCTCCTAAAATATAACAAACTTGGAGTCGCAGCTCCATAAACGATACCACCCAGACATACCAAGCTGGCCAAACTAAAATATAAAAAACAATCATCTCTCGTACATCATGAGAAAGACAAATCCAACTGATGAGATCTATTGGAAACTCTATTTGAGCCTACTACAGATGTCATCACAAAAGACACTTCTAGAGCCACTACAAAAGTAGCTCTCGGACTAAGCCATTTCCCCTTCCAAGGGAAAAGTCATAGCCTACGAACCATCGACAGTCATGCCTATCTCAGGAAAAGAAAGGCCAAGCATGATAGAAACACAAACACCATCATCTTAGACCATCTGAAGGCTGGAAGACCTCACCTAGAAGCTCCGCCATATCGTCTGCATGCTCACCTCTACGATGAATCACCCAAGCGACATCTTGACATGTCAGTCTTCTAAAAATAACACATAAGGCACATAGCTAGCTAACATAGGCAATGTAAAATAAGGAGGTGAGATTCCCAAACGTCATAGCACATGGCAGATATGAAAATAGCACGACACAGTATAGCATATATTCATATCCATGTCAACATATCTCAACCAGACAATTCAGTATATATACTAGTAACAAATATCACATACACATATAACTAAGAGTATGCAATATCAACATGATCATAAACTCATCAAAGCATGTCTGGACACTGTTAGTTCACGGAGACACGAGAACAAAGGTAACTGATTGTGTTAGACTCAATGACTGAGAGATTTTGATATATGACAAATACAACTTAATGTGTATGCAAGTGTTTAGTGTCAAATTGTAAAGACAGGTATCAAGAAATATTCAACAAGTTTAGTGAGCAATCAAAGGAGAATGTTCAAGGAAGAACTTGGAGGAATCAAAGAGCAAGAACGAAGATCAAGGAATCATCAAGACAATAGCTTAAACGAAGAAATTAGTGTTAAGTCTTAGATGATTTGTAAGAGATGAAATCTCTTATTCACAAATAGCTCAATTAAGAAAGATGCATGAAGAAAATCATTTTTCATAACCTGCATTAAAAGGAATAAGTTTTCGTTAATGAAAATGATTTTTGGAAATAATAATAGAAGCGCTCGTCCAACACTGGAAGCTCACGTCTACTAAAGTGACAGAAGCACACGTCTAATAAAATGAAACAAGAGCACGTCTACTAAAGTGACAGAAGTGCTCGTCCACTAAAGTGATACAAGCGCTCGTCTACTAAAGTAATACAAGCGCTCGTCTACTAGTTGGAGCACGTCCAATTACTTTGTGTTAGTACTCCCGTCTGCTGACGTGGCAAATGGACGCGGCTATTTTTCAAAATGGACTGGCTATTTTATGGACGCGAATTCTATAAGAACTATCAGAATCTTATCTCAAGAACGAGAATAAAAAAAACAGATTCTGTTAAATCAGATCCAAATCTGTTTTGATTTATCCCAACGACTATAACTTGTTTTCTATATAAAGAGGGATCAAAGGAACACTTTAAGAAAGATTAATAACGAATAGGTTCAGGTTCAATAACTCAGTAATAACAAAATACAGTTTATACAGATCAAGAACAGAAATTATATTTGAACTGTAAACATCAAAATCACAGGTTCTTGATCATAAACAGAAATTAAAGAGTCTGAGTTTAGAGATACTACACAACCAGATTTATCCCGGTTCAGTCACCACCACTGTGACCTACATCCAGTCCTCACTCAACCTGTGAGATTTCACACACTAACACACAAGCTTTACCAGGTAGCTTGAAAAACCTTTACACCACAGAGCACTCCTTCACCTCGAGATACCACACTCTTGTGAAGAACCTCAATGTTCTTCCTTGGGGATACCTCACCCTAATCACTCAGAGAGACTCCCTCTCTCTTTACAATCAAAAGTAAAACAAAAATTGATTCCTAACTCTCAATAGTCAGATAAAACAAATTGAAGCACTTATGAGTATTGAAACACTCTTTTCACAGTAAGCTCAATGAAGATCTGATTGAAACTGCGTAGTCCCATACCTACACGGCCTCAAAGAAGATCTGACCCTAACTTCGGAGCTGAGAGAATGTTCGGAAGGAGTGGTTAGAGCACATGTTTCACAACTGCCCATATTAGGCATCATGTGCGAATCAATGACAACAGTCACATGTGGAATTGAACTAACTGTAAAACACTCTCAATAACCTAGAACTGTGTATTGCATGGAATGCAGAAGAATCACCAACTGGCCATCTGTGACCTTCCTACCTTGACCATCCCCGAGACCATTGAAGATTATCACTAGCACGTCCGCATGCGCACAGACATATAAGCCCACTTCCTAGGTGCAAAGGCCTAACTGACAAATTCATTTGAATGAAGCCGATAATGGCATGTACATTCATATTTATCCACCGAATAAACTTTGGGGTTCCTTGAAAAATCGGTTATCAGTTAATCGATTAGTACACTAGTGTATTAAACAAAATTTCTCTTTTATAACATGTGTACATCGATTGCCTAATCGATTGCGTTCTTGAATGTTCTTGATCTAAAGAATTACACACATTAGTACATCGATGTATTTCTTGAAAACACTTGTATTTGCAACCCGTAACCACATACAACGATAATCCAATCGATTATGTATCTATCTCAAAAACTCCTTGGTTCTGTGTTAGCTTATACATAGATGTACTGATCGATGGACATTGTCAAAAGTATGCAAGTCAAGAAATATACATAGATGTATAACACTTATACATAGATATACACACAGGTTTTCAATAAAAGTTAGTTAATTAACTGAAAGTACATAGATGTACTAATTCATTAATTAACCTTTTTCATTCTATGTTCATTTTGAAAACTTGTTTATTTTTTAAAGTCATTTTTTTATTATTTTGAGAGTTTAACTAAGAGTTAATCTTGAGAATATTCATTACACAAATATCTACGGATCTCCTTCATTTGCTTTGCTCATGATGCTCCTTCTTCAAGTCATTCTTCATAATCCTTTCTTTAAGTTCCATGATGTCCACCTTACTTGCTCTAAAATACTCAATGAAAAACTCAAGCTTTGCAAGTAGTTAGTGAATCATTTTAAAAATAGCCCATAACATCAAAATGTCATTGTTCTGTAGAATGGCATGGTTTCCTGACCTAGGAACCAAAATTTTGCTCAGAACATATTGCAGAAGTCTATGCTGAATGTGCATAGAGCTGATGTTGATCAGTCTTCCTTGAGGTGCATTCTCAACCAATAGCACCTTCCTAGCCTCTTCCTTATCAAAACTCTTAATTCAAACACTTTCAGGTCCAGTTCTAGCAAGATTACTTCCTTTGTAATCTAGTCCAGTGAATTGAGAAAACTCCTCAAAAGTCATCTCAATCCTCTTGTTCTTAACTTCAGCAGAAAAACCTTCATTATCCATTTCCAAAGTGCAATATGTTGGTTGTGGCTTCTCACTACTCAAGAAGGGGGGTTGGATTGAGTATGTTAAATTTTTTAAACTTCCCCCCCCCCCCCCCCCTCTTTACAAAAACTGATTGTTTTTCTTAACTTTGAAAAAGATTTTGTCAACCAACAAACCAAAATATGTTTTTGCAAGATATAATTCTAACAAGACTTGTTACTTATAAAAGAAAGATTATCAAGACTATTGATTTCAGATATGAACAAGATCATAAACTAATCAAATCATTCAAGCATCCCTAACATGTTGCTTAATTCATCGATTTAACAATAAAGCAAATAAGGTGTTTAGCGAAAGAGAAAATACAAACCAAGTTTTATCCTGGTTCAGCTACCTCATCTAGTAACCTACATCCAGTCCCCACATCACCGTGAGTTTCGTCCACTATCAAAATCAATTTGCAAGATTCTTTACACAAGCTTCACTCTTAGGTTTCTTCTACCCAAATGACAGCTTCTCCCAAAGCAATCTTGCAAACCCACAAGAGTTCCTTCTACTCTTGCACAACACCAAGGGTCCCTTCTACTCTTGAATCAACTAGCGAGAGAACCTTCTCTCTAATAACAATTCTTACAATTGAAAATATTTGAATTAGATTCTAAAAAATCAGATTTTACAAGTTGAAGAACTACAGAAAAATACTCAGTTTTTCTCTATGCTAAGCTCTCTCAAATTTCAGTGATTGATCTTGTATATTTAATGCTAAATTATGAAAAAAGTGTTTGCTAATGTCCTTATATAGTTGTATTTTAAAATAGATCCGTTGGACACACTTTACAAGTCAGTTAAGATTAAAACGAACTGTTTTGAAAAATTCTGTTATCAGTCAATCGATTAGTACACAGATGTATTAAACAAAATTCCTCTTTTATAACTTGTGTACATCGATTGATCAATCGATTTTGTTCTTGGAAGTTCTTGATCTTGAGTGATACAAACATCAGTACATCGATGTTGTTCTTGAAAAACACTTGTATTGAAGCCTAGAACCACATACATCGATTATCCAATCGATTGTGTTGCTATCTCAAAAACTCATTGGTTCTGTTTTGGCTTATACATAGATGTACTAATCAATGTATAGTTGCAAGAATGTTTTCTATTCAAGTAAATCCAGAATCAATCGATGTATACATAGATGTATAACACTTATACATAGACGTGCACTCGGGTTTTCATTAAAAGTTAGTTAATTAACTGAAAGTACATCGATGTACACATAGATGTAAAGATTCATCAATTAACCCTTTTCATTCCAAGTTTATTTTGAAAACATGTTTACTTTTGTAAATGATTTTCACTTATTTTAGAGAGCTTAACTAAGAGTTGATCTGAGTACTTTCCTTACACAAATTTCTAATGATCTTCTATAAATTCCTTGTTCATGATGCTCCTTCTTCATGTCATTCTTCACGATCCTTTCCTTGAATTTTCTTGTTCCATGATCCTTTGCATCCACTTTCATTGCTCTAATATTCTCATTGAAACGTCAAGCTTTGCAAGTTGTTAGTGAATCAAAGTAATAATCAATTCATTGTTATTGATCATTAAGTTTGGTCATTAATCAAAACATATAAGAATCATTTATCCACAAACTCCCCCTTTTTGATTGATGACAAACTTACCATACTTTAACATGTTTAAGATTCAATATATTTCAGGAAGTAATCAAAGAGTGTCAGAGTTTTAAATGCAGCGATATTTTATCATTACTCCCCCTGTCTAATTGACAGCTCTAAAAACATGTTTAGGATCACAAATAGCATCATATGTAATATAGAGTATTAGATCATTAGTTCCATTAGTTTCATTAGTATGGTATCTCTTTCTCCCCCTTTGTCATTATCAAAGAGAATATATGGGAGATCAAAGTATTGAAACATTTCGCAATAATGGTACATACTAAAAACTCCAATCATTCATTGATATCAAACATTTAGCATACATTCATCATAGTCATTACAATGCATAAGATGATATTAATATTGTTCAAGATGGAAAACCATAAATTGAAACAATTAACATACATCAAAACATCATTCACACATCATTACAGACACACTAAGACACCCTAAGAGCTAAGCTAAGCCTCTTTGTTGGTCCTTGGTTTTTCAGTGTGTTGTGAAGCTTGAGCTGCACATTCTTCAGGTTGCTCTTCCTTTTCAGTAGCAGCAACTTCTCTGGCCATGTTCACAACATCTTCAGAAGTGGGATTTACTTTTGGAGGTGAAGTGATGGAAATGCCAAAGTGTTGATGCAGAGTGGCCATTTGGCCTTCCAGTGTGTTGATTCTAATACCCAAACAATCTATAGACTGTTTCATCCTCAAGTGATGTTTGTGTTGTCTAGCCTCAAAATTTTCAAACATCTTCATCATCTTGTCCATCTTGTTGTTCAGCTTTGAATTGACCACGGTAGCTCTTGGCTCATCTCCAGCTAGCCTTACCCATTCTCCATTTACCTTTGCAAGCTTCATCTTGCTTATGGTCCTTTCACCAAACTTGTGAGTGACTTGCCTTGCTGGAAATCTCTCTTCACCCTCAAGAGAAACTCCAAAGTGTTCCAGAAACTTCACCACCAATCCTGGATAGAGTAGGGTGGCTCCACTGATTTTGCAGTCCAACATGTGTTTGGTTATGATAAAGCTCAAACTCGTCTGCTTCTTCTGAGTCATAGCCCAGAGCATCAAAATATCATTGTTCTGCAGGATGGCATGGTTGCCAGACCATGGTAGAAACATCCTGCTTAGAACATATTGTATGAGCCTATGATAAATATGCATAGAGTTGATGTTGATCAGCCTTCCTTCTAGTGCATTTTCAACTAGAAGCACCTTCCTTGCTTCTTCCTTGTCAAAACTTTTGATCCATGCACTCCCAGATCCTACTCCAGTAAGATTACTTCCCTTGTAATCTAGTCCAGTGAATTGAGAAAACTCCTCAAAAGTCATCTCAATTCTTTTGTTTTTGACCTCAGCAGAGAATCCCTCATTGTTCATTTCAAAAGTGCAGTAAAATGCCTTAATCAAAGTTGGATATATCTCACTTTTGATTTGAAGAAATCCACTCAATTTGTACTCTTCTAAAATCTTGTAGAAATTAAACTCATTTGCTTCAAAATAGTTGAAGTCCACGGTCCTAGCCTCATGAGTATCTCTATGGTTGAAATCATTTTTATAGAGCATAATATACTCTTTATCACATAAATACCTTTTTAGGAGTTCAACTTCAGTTACTCCTTCATCATCATCTTCTTCTTCTTCAGTTCTCTTCCACTTCTTTTACTCAGGTTCCTTTTTTTGTACCTCCTTAACAACCTTCTTTTTCTTTTCTTGCATCTTTGGAGCTGGTTTTGATGACTGATGAGTGTGATTTCACCTCATCTTTGTCTATCATTTTGCATGCATTTTCATGTAGTTTAGGCATATTTAGTTTGATTTTTTGGTTAATTTTCCTTTGGAACGGGTAAGGCGGTTTGTGTGGTGTTGTTTTGCAGAAATCAAGGGTAAAATGCTCAAAATCAACCATGATGGAGTTTGGATGAAAATAGGGCTTGAAAACTGAAGAAAATGAGCCAAACAGAGCCCATCACGGCCTAGCCGTGATGCCCATCACGGCCATGATCGAGCAAAACTGAAAAGGAAGAAAGACTGAAGTCAGAGTCTGTCACGGCCTGGCCGTGATAGCCATCACGGCCGTGGCCTAAAACCCCCACAAGTCAGAGCACATCACGACCTAGCCGTAATATTCATCATGGCCATGAAAAGAAGGCTCGCGACGCGAGCCCACTCTCGCCTCGCGAGAGTCTGAATTCTCCAAAACTTCCAGAAACAGAAGCCGTCACGACCTAGCCGTGATGGCCATCACGGCCGTGACGCGCATTACTTGGACCTGAAGAAACCGAATTTGGATCAGAATTTGAGTTAGATTGGGATTCTAACTTCCCACATCTATAAATAAGGACCAGGCAGAGGCAGAGGGGGGAGATCGATAACACACATAGACTTAGGCTACATTTTAGGATCTATCTTCTTCTTCCTCCTCTCTTCTCTGATTTTGTAGTTTTCATAATGTTTGTAACCAAGCCTGTCATCTCCATGGCAAGGCTGGAGTAGTAGCTTAGTTTCCAGGGATTGGGGCTATGCCCGAGATTCGTTTATGATGTTGAATTTGATGTAATATCTTTGTTATTTCAATTTTGCTTTAGATCTGATTTCTAGTGTTTTATTCACTTGTAAATTCGGTGACCACTAATTTGCGAGACGTAGATATTCTAAGGAGGAACCTAGCGGTGAACTTAGGATTTCTAGTGTTTTTCACTCGTAAAATTCGGCGGCCGCTTATTTGCGAGACGTGGATGATCTAAGGAGGAACCTAGCGGTGAACTTAGGTTTATTTGCATGACTTAGACATTCTAAGGAGGAACCTAGCGGTGAACTTAGGTGTCGGATCTATAGAGTCAGACTTGGGACTGAAATCACGAGAGTTAGAAGCCGTCCCTCGAGGATCAACGAGTTGTCACGAAACGCAAAGGGTCCAATCTGAGTTCGACTACCACGAGAGTAGGGGTTGGGTCAATTGGGCACGGCTTTTGTAACGCGAGAGGGAGCTTAAGCTATTAGAGGATAAACTCGCCTTCAAGGCAATTTCGCTAATTAACAAGGGTAATCGACTTAGCAACGTAAACGATCTTGTTGGTAACCTAAAATCCCTAGGAACCCATTTAGATCTGAAAAACCAAAAAGATTTGTTTTCTATTTTATTTGATTCTGTTTTATCTATCTCTAAATTCAAAACCATTTCAAAATACAAATCCTTTTTATAACAGTCCAGATTTACTCAATTTGATAATTGGTTGCGATTCGAGATCACAGTCTCTGTGGGATCGATATCTTTTATTACTTGACGACAGTCCGGTACACTTGCCGGAATCGCACGCGTCGCGCGTCGCTCGCGCGGCACGCTGTCAATGACTCAGCTACCTTCTTACCCTTATCTTGCTTCTTCTTAGCTGATTTCTTGAGAGGAAGCTTTTCAATTCTTTGAGAAGGTTGAGCTTTCTCAATTTACTTTCTCTTAGGGCGAGATGGGTTTGTTATGGGTGAAAGATTTGGAGGGAAGGGTTGAAATTGATAAACTCATATCAGTCAATCAATTAACCAATCGATGTATTAATGGGTCTTTCCTTCTGTACACTCATGTCAATCGATGTACTTAGCTTCAGAAATCAATTTTGTGACAGGTACATCAATGTATCAATCGATGTATAAGCTAAGTCAGAGAGTACCATGTTCTAAAAATTTGACTCAACCGATGTTCTAATCGATGTATAAGATGTGATAGGGAGTTCCCAGTTATCGAATTTTCACTCAATCGATGTATCAATCAATGTATAGGCTATGTTAGTGAGTTCCAAGTTCTGGAACTATCACTCAATCGATGTTAAAATCGATGTATACACAGGGTCAGTGTTTTTAACCTATTGCTAATCGATGTATCAATCGATGTATAAGTACTTACAGAAGGTAATGTATCTGAGTATAATTTTCCAATTGGCGTACCACTCAATGCATAGCATATTAGATAAAAAAATCAAGTTTTCATCGTAGGTCAATCGATGTACATGATATCCTGTACCTATTTTATCAAAATAATCGATTTACTAATCAATGTATAATGACTTCCAGAGAGTTCCTATTTCTGATTTTTAGTTCAATCTGTAACACCCCGTTTTCTCAATTAAGGAATCGGACAATGCTTAAGTGTGTTTGAGGGATTAATATTGTTCGTTAAGTGCTAATAAGTCGGTATATCAAGTTTGAGGTTAATCGGATGTGAACGGGACTCAGTGCACCGAAACGCATGAAATCGGGCAACCGGCATCAGTGAGAACACTCAAGCATGGCATGTCTGGCGCTCAAGCATTCTGGGATTCAACACGTGGCTTCACGTGTCAGTTGCATGGGCATGTGGCAGAAGCAGGGATCCACGCTCAAGCATGGGGGAATCCACGCTCAAGAGTGGGGTGGCTGGCACTCGAGCGCCAAGCGCACCACCTAACCCAACTATCTCTTCATCATCTCTTTGCATGGCTTAATCCCTCATTTCTCAACCACGACCGAAATAGACTATAGAGAGGGCAGAGCTTGGGTAGAGAGAGAAACTCGTGATTCCGGGAGATTCGATCGTCCGTTTCTGATTCCGACTACATATCTGCGTTTAGGGCGACGAGCTGGTCAAGTACATACCTTTGATTCGTGAAACAGTGGAGGTAATGCTCGAATCCCTAACTCATCGACACATCAACATTGTCATTCATCTCGTTTTGTAAATCTTGCTTCGCTTCTGGCTTTGTCTGTGAAACTGTTGCAAGATTAGGGTTTATGACATTGTCGGGACTCTGTCCATGTGTTCAAGGCGAAATTCGAAGCACCAAGGCGTTCATTGCGAATGAGGCAGCGGCTGTGTGGGTGTGATACACATGGATTTTGAGGCGTTGAGGTTACGTTAAGACTGTCTAAGGTGGGGAGAAAGTATCTTACACACCGGGGAGGCAAGCGTAGTATCGTATATTATACTGTATGTGTAGGGTGCCCCAGACCCTACTAGTTGTCGAGTAGCTTGCGATAATTAAATCCCTAGTGAAACTGATTTTAAAACAGTATACAGGATTTAGTTACGGCACGCTTATCGATGTTAGGACTGTTTATTGTTTTGCGTGCATATGCTGAGGTTGTCTGTTTTTGCTGTTTGTTGATTTTGATGGATTTGCTGCTAGTTGATGTGTGTTGTCTGTTATATGCATGATGATGCCTGATGTGATATTGATATTGATGATGGAATATTGTATGATGTTGATACTGAGGATGTTATGTTATGAGCGTTGATGTTGTTGAGGATGTTTGTTTGTTGTGTTGAAGGGACTGGGTTGACACCCTGAGGGTACATGTTTATGAAAGTGTTGTGAAAATGTTTGTGAAAACGGTATATGTGTACCCAGTTGAGATTGTGGAAATTGAGAAAGTGAGAATATGAGTAGATGCCTAGGGCATCATTAATCGAGAAGGTGAGGAAGTGAGTAGATGCCAAGGGCATCGTAGATTGAGAAAGGGAGTAGTGGTACCAAGGTCAACTCAGGCTTGTGTTGCATTGCATATTGCCAAAGTGGCGAGCCATGTGACTGGGAGTCATGCGAGGTTGGTGTACCCGAGTGCGGGTACGGAATGCTATGCGGGACGATTCAGGGAACCTTGGGGATGTAGTCGGGTTCGGATTGATCGACAGTGGCCAGTGGTTTGCACCCATTGAGTCGTGGTCTCCGTTGGTACTCGACTATCTCGACGTCTAGCCCGGAGTGTTTCAGTCTATGGTGGATGTTCCAAGGAGACCAAGATACCCCTATTGGAGTTGAGCTCATAGGGGGAAGCACCCTTATTGGTCACGGCGAGCGGAACTGTTACCAGGGCAAACCAGCTGACATTCTGTGGGCGACGAATAGGCCCGAGAGAGATAGAGAATGTCCGAGGGATCAGTATCCCTAGAGTGAGAGATCATACGACTTGTATAGGAGTGTGACTCCTTAGAGGATTGATCCTAGTCGGATAATCGAGGGTGATTGTGACAGTATGATTCGGCAGATGTTTGATGCATGTGTTGACTGCTATTTGATAGTATGCTTTACTATGTTTTCCAATATTCCTGTTTTTAAGGTGATGTCGAGATTCTTATCTCCCATCTTCTTATTTTTCTTCCTCTTTCTATGTATGTATTGGTTCGTTAGATGAGCAGCAGCTGTACGCCGACGGCAATAGGACCGGAGCAGCGTCACTTGCATTACCTGCAGATGGTTCCGTTAAGGGTCCAGACCCTGGGGGACATTGAAATATTATACCATGATGATCGTGGGTGGCAGGTCGACCACTCACAGTTCTTCATGAGTTACGTCGGCCCGGTCAGTATCTACGTCCATCTCGGAGGAGGACCCGAATTCACTATGCTCGGTTCTTATAGGATATCCCAGCGGCTACCTTTCTCAGAGCTCTGGATCCCACCCAACCGTCATGATTTTGCAGAGGATATTTGGAACCCGATAGACCGCATTTACGCCCGCAACAGACTTGGAGTACTGCGGTGAGTCTGTTGGAACAGGGTGTACGGTCGTTATGGCGAGGGTGAGGCTAGTTCCAGACGCCCATATCGTCTGTGATATGGTTCGTCGGTAGAGTTTGCTAGGGAGAGCCTCAGTGAGCATAGTCTTCTTTTGATATTTTAATGTATTTTGTGAGAGGCGGGTGGGTAGATGCTGTCTGTATTAGGTTTTACGAAGCTTTTCTCTGTGACCAGTTTATAAGTTTCTTTTCTCAGCTTGGATAGACGGTAGGCTTCGATCCCTCTGTTGGGATCGATGATACTTGGTGGTTATCGTGTACATATTATGTAAATATTCGCTGTTTTATCTTTCTTCCGCTTAGTATGTTTTAAGTTTTGTTTTTTTTTCACGTTTCCGCAAATTTATAATATTTTCGAATGTATATCCGCGCTAACGCTAAATAAACGTATTAAGGAATACTTAATAAGGTTGGTATCAGGGAAGTGTGCTTAATTCCATGTGACACTCGCATGGGTGTTACACTCTTTATTACTTGTTACGATTATGTATACTTGCACATTGCACTTTTTTAGTAACAAGTTTTTGGCACCGTTGTCGGGGATTAGTAATGGTGTTTAAATTCAAATTTTCAGATTAGTAGTTCTTCTAGTTATGACAACTGATATTTGCAGTGATTTGTGGTAGCATCAAGTACCTTATATTGCCTAAAAATGGAAACCGAGTTCATTGCATTATCAGCTCAATTGGCTTCTATCACTTACATGGTGAAGAACCTCACCACTGCAAGCGTTGCAGTAGCTCAACCAAAGATAATAAAACATGTTATGCTTGAGCCTCCTATGGCACAAGTTAATTCCATTTCTTGTGTCTGCTGTGAGGGAGGACATTTGTTTGAAGAGTGCCCGAGCAACCCAGTTTCTGTGAACTACGTGGGGAGTAACAACAGGGGCAACAATCTTTATTCTAATACATACAATCCAGGATTTCCACCTCAAGGTCACCAAGTTCAATATTATGGCCATGGAACTCAGCAAAGTCAGCCAACAAACCAAGAACCATTACTTGAAGCTGTACTTAAAGACTTCATGACAGAAAGGAAAGCTCGCCTTCAGAGTCAGGATGCAGTAATGAGGAATCTAGAAAATCATATTGGACAGTTGGTTATAGCACTGAGCTCAAGACAGACTGGCACAATGCCTAGCACCACAAAAACACCTAAGCCTAATGGAAAAGAGCACTACAAGGCAATAATCCTCTAAAATGGGAAATAAGTCCTTACTTCAGCAGGGCAGAAGGGAGATACATGTTCTGATAGAGCTAAAAGCAAGGTCTAGAATGAAGAATATGAATTTAAAAATACTGATGTAGTTATTGCAGAATCTTATGAACATGTTGCAGCAAAGAAAACTCAGCAGAAAAATTCTGCAGAATAGTCTTTGCCCTAATTTGTACTAGAGAGACCTTCGCTACCTTTCTCCCAGAGATTGAATAGGAATAATATCAAGTCCTCACACATGCCTAGTCTCTTCCTCAAACATAAATTTCCTACCCAGCATGCTTGGACGTTCCAAGCTGAGTAGGAAATCCTAGCTTAAGTTCTCGCTCGATTCGAAGATGATCGTCTGTGTACTTTTCAAAAAAACTTTCAAACACATAAACATGCATCTTAAACACATAAACAAGATCTTAAAACATGGATGTTACAAGCGGCAACTTGTTTGATCTCAAGGCGCAATTCGCTTTCGAACTTGATATACTTAGAATGATCGTCTATATGGTACTAGTGCAAAATGTAGTAATGAGAGGGCTCCTCAAACATCCATCATACTCATCGACAATCATGTCTCCTTGCAACAGATCCAAAAACTTCATCTCTTTCTTGTAACATAGATCCATAGGAAGGTGTCTCTCTAAAATATGTTTCTGAAAGCATTAGGAACATGAGTAATTTTTATGGGTAATTACTCGTATCCATGTCCAAATCCATTAAGCGGGTAATGACCTACCCATCATGAGTAATTTTTGTGGGTATCCACTAGGTTCGTTACCCATTGTCATCCTTACAGTCACACAGAGAAAAGACCGATGACGCGAAAGCATGAAGTTTGAGGGAGACTGCGGGTAGAAGATGAAGTAGCGAATGCATCGATAGAGCTCACCGTTCACAGACATAACGGCACGCGAGATCGGAGACGCGAGACAAAGGCGAGATCTGAGAGATGGCTGTGAGATTCACCTTCAGATTTCAGAGACGATGATTCAACGATGGATGAGAGATCAGAGTTCAAAGACGCAAGATCAGAGATTGGCAGGGTAAGAGGTCGTGTAACAGGTTCAGGGGTTTGCATATAGCAAACCCGTTACTTGATCCAATAGGTGTCTTCAATGCCTTGGATTGGGTTCTACCCGAACAGAAAAAATACCCAACCCAAATACTTCGATTTGGGTCGGTTTCTCAGGTTCACCGTGTAACACCCGGGTGCCGACGAGGGCGGGGAGTGATCGCCGGTGCAAGAAGGCACGGACAAGGAGCGGCTCCTGGCAGGCTTCTAGGCGGAGGGACACATGAATGAACCGATTACACACCCGAATGAGAGGGATCCTGAGACTGTGTAGGTATGGGACTATACAGTTGAGGATGACTTATTTGAATTGATTGGTACTACCTATACCAACAAGATGCATCTTCTTTTCGGTAGCCCATCACTTAAGAACTCCATAGTTAAGCGAGCTTGACTTGGAGCAATTCTGGGATGGGTGACCTCCTGGGAAGTTTTCCCGGGAAGCGTGTGAGTGATGACAAATCACACTGAAAAGACCCGTGTTGGTTTGTGGGGACAATCGTCAATCCATAAAGCAGCCAGGGACGTTACAAATGGTATCAGAGCAGCACCTCTCCCAGTACGGTGTGGTTCGGGGACGAACCAAGCGGAAGCTGGTGGGCATGTAACACCCGGGTGCCGACGAGGGCGGGGAGTGATCGCCGGTGCAAGAAGGCACGGACAAGGAGCGGCTCCTGGCAGGCTTCTAGGCAGAGAGACACATGAATGAACCGATTACACACCCGAATGAGAGGGATCTTGAGACTGTGTAGGTATGGGACTATACAGTTGAGGATGACTTATTTGAATTGATTGGTACTACCTATACCAACAAGAAGCATCTTCTTTTCCCGGGAAGCGTGTGAGTGAGGACAAAGCACGCTGAAAAGACCCGTGTTGGTTTGTGGGGACAGTCGTCAATCCATAAAGCAATCAGGGATGTTACACACCGGCTTGACCAAGACCTATGAACACCCCTATTTCGTTTGAATTGTGTAAAAAATTTACTATAGTGAATTACAAAAAAATTATAAGTTATTTGTATAACTTAATAATACTTGTTTAATAGATACTTTTGCGAGGGTGAAATGAGAAGAATATTATTGGTTTCAAAATAATCTAATAATTTTTGAAATAAGATTCAAACTTTTAGCTTTTCTACAAATAAACTTTGGCTTAATTGCACTTTTGATCCTTCAACTATTGGTCATGTGCAATTTTGGTTCCTAAAGTTTTTTCTGTGCATATTTGGTCCCTCTATTTTTTCAATGTTGCAAATTTGGTAATAATAGAAGGATCAAAAGTTCAATTAAGCCAACAACTTTTTTCTCATTTAAACAATTGTTTTGCATTTTAATCAATTTACCCAAATATACTAGTTTCTACTTAAAAACACCTTTTATAATGAAAAACAGTTGTTTCGGTAACACTCTCCAAGTCAAGGCCAAATGGAGGATTCAAAGCAAACTTCCTTAAATTCATACATAATGAAAACATAAGGAAACAAGATTAACCAAAGAGATCTAGCTTTCACCAAATAGACTAGTAAGTTTCTTAAATCAAACCAAACCAAATAGACATTTTATCAAACATGTTAGAAGCACACAGCTTATCCAATCAGTATAATCAGATTCATACACAAGCAAAATAACTCACACTAGGCGATGCACGGGGAAATAATATGTGCAAATGTATGGGAAGTATAAATATTAACATTTTGAAAAACAATAATTTTTTAAAAAATTTATAAGTAGTAGCACAATAAAAACTGACAAATAAACTTGCATATTTGAAGGCTATAAAATAATAAATAATCACCAATGCCTATATATTAAGAAAACAAGGTTCAACCCAAAAAGACAAAACACACTATCTGAATATGTCCATGATATGAAATCATGTTTTCCAACTCGAAATTGTCCATACTAATATTAAACGTCTATTTCTTCCATTCCTTAATTTTCTGTATAACAAAAAAAAAATATCTCTACTCTTAATTCCGAATCATTTCCCTTTCCACCATTCGTTATCAAATATTTGGTATATTATATATGGTATATTTATTGACATAACAATACTTAATATTCAAAGTATTCATGCAAATTTAGTTATGCTTATATATTAAGGATACAAATTAACCAAGAACAATCGATGCTTATAAAAAAAACAAAGAATCGTTGATGCTATCAAGAAGAAAACGAACCAATAAGAATAGAAATATGCTTATGTAAAGCCAAAAGGTCAGATATACATGAAAACACCTTGCATAATCATCTAATCCAGGACTTCTACTAAAATCAATCATTCATTCATTCATTATATAAAAGATAGGTATTAAAGATAATTTCACCATCCCTTGGTCAAATTCTTTTTCCCTCCTTAAACCCCATCTAAGGCCCACGTAATTTACAAAAGCCAATGAAAATGGATAATCAAAATTACGTAAATATGATGTATATTTCACTTGTCTTTTCAATGAATAGGACTACAATATATATACACTTGAATATGTACTTAATTCCTAGAACATTAAAAGCCAATGCTAAGTTCTAGGAGAGAAGATACAATGAAACTGAGAATACAATGAATAGGACTCCACCTTCCACATACATTTATTATAGTCAACACACCATCCACATACTTCCACCGTCCAAAACTTCACCATCCATATACTTCCACCGTCCAATGAAATTTATTATAGTCAACACTTCAATCTGGGAGGTAGATGTCTATCATACCCAGATTGGATCTGATGTTTTCATACGTGTTCCTTCGAAGAGCCTTTGTTAGGGTATCTGTAGTTTGCCTACATGATGGAACACGGTCAACACTTATAATAGCATGGTCAATTTTCTCTTTAATGAAGTGTCGGTCAATCTCCACATGCTTTGTCCTATCATGACGGACTGGATTCTTTGCAATGCTTATTGCATCCTTGTTGTCACATAATATCCTCATAGTGTAACTGATAGGAATTCCGATTTCATCCAGCATCCTCTTAAGCCATATTCCTTCACAAATACCTTCAGCCATAGCTCTGAATTCAGCTTCGGCACTACTCCTTGCCACCACAGACTGCTTCTTACTTCTCCAAGTCACCATGTTTCCCCACACAAAGGAGCAATAGCTGGTAGTTGATTTTTTGTCAGAGGAGCATCCTGCCCAATCCGAGTCTATATAAATTTAAACACCTCTATTTGAGTTCTTCTTGAAGTGGAGCCCTGGACCTGGGGTACCTTTGAGGCATTGGAGGATTCTGTTCACAGTTTTCATGTGGGCCTCGATTGGATTAGACATATAGCGACTAGCCAAGCTCACAGCAAACCCAATGTCGGGCCTAGTGTGAGTTAGGTAGATTAGCTTCCCAACTAGGCTTTGATATCTATCTTTATCAGCTGGTGGAATTTCATCTTCACTTCTTTTTACCGGTTCTATGGGAGTTTTGGCTGCCTTGCATCCAAGCATGTCGGTTTCTTGAAGCAAGTCCAGTGTGTATTTCCTTTGTGACACATAAATACCATTCCTTGTCCGAGCAACTTCCATCCCTAGAAAATATTTGAGTTGACCCAAGTCCTTGACTTCAAATTCTTTGGCCAAGAGTCTATTTAGATGCTTGATTTGATCATAATCGTTTCCCGTGATAATGATATCATCAACATAAACGATGAACAAGGCTACCTTCCCTTCCATGAAGTGTTTGGTAAACATAGTGTGATCTGATTGGCATTGGTTGAACCCGTCTTCCTTGACAACTCGAGTCAATCACGCTCTCGTAGATTACTTAAGGCCATATAGATATTTCCGGAGCCTGCACACCATGTTTGAGGTGATGGATGATTCAAGTCATGGGGGAATTTGCATATAGACTTCCTCTTCTAGCTCACCGTTTAGGAAGGCATTGTTAATGTCTAGTTGATGGAGTGACCAATCTAAATTTGCAGCTAAAGAGAGTATGACTCGGACTGAATTGAGTTTGGCCACCAGCGCAAAAGTCTCTTCGTAGTCCACTCCATATGATTGGGTAAACCCTTTTGCCACCAGCCGAGCTTTGTACCGGTTTATACTACCATCGGTATTGTATTTGATGGAGAATATCCACTTGCATCCAACCGGTTTCTTCCCTTCCGGTGGATTGGTGATCTCCCACGTGCCATTTTTAACCAAGGCCTGAACTTCTTCTGTTACAGCTGCTGCCCATTCAGGTTGTTGGAGTGCCTCTTGAATATTCCTTGGGATATGTGTGTTGTCAAGAGCTGCTACAAAAGTTTTGTACCCCTATGACAATTTTCCATAGGACATATACTTCTCAATGGGGTGTTGAGTGCAAGATCTCACCATTTCCTTAAGGCAATAGGAATGTCAATGTCATCACCAAGTTCAGGGTTAAGAACAATATTACCTAGGGAAACCGTATTTTCTGGAGCTTGGTTGGATTCATGGCTTTGCCTTGGAGTTGTGCTTGACTCTACTCCCTTCCTTCTCTTTCTGAAGTACATCGTCCAATTATCTCCTTGTGCAGCAGGGCCTTGATTCTGTTGAGATAAAGTATTCTCTCTTGCTTCAACTGATGCAGTTTCATTAATTTCCGGTGCAGTTTCTACAGCATTTTCCCGTTCCGTTTCTGTTGCATTTTCTGCTGCTGTTTCCTCTGGTTCGGGTGCAGTCTTGACTGGTTCTGCATTTGGGGAAGATTCGGTTAGCTCAAATCTCAAAATTTGGGATTCTACCACTTCAGTTGGATAAGTATGCTCCCCTGAATGCCAACTTTGGGGTAATAAAGTTGATTTTCAAAAAAGGTGACATCCATGGTGTGGTAAAACTTTTTGGTTTGGGGTGAATAGCATTTGTATCCCCTTTGGTTAGGAGAGTAGCCAAGGAAAATGCATTTAATGGATTTCGGGTCAAGTTTGTTGCGATGAGGGTTTAGGTTGTGGACAAAAGCTGAACATCCGAATATTTTCAAAGGAATGGATGTAAGGATACGGCTGGTTGGATAAGAGGTTTGGATAGTAGAGTGAGGGGTGTTAAAGTTGAGGATTCAGGATGGCATTCTTTTTAAGGTAGTTTGCAGAGAGGACAACTTCTCCCCAAAATTGGATGAGTACATTTGTAGCTAACATGAGAGATCTGGTCACTTCTAAGAGATGTCTATTCTTTCTCTCGGCGACCCCATTTTGTTGAGGGGTATCTACACATGAGCTCTGGTGTATGATTCCATGTTTCTGAAGGTAGGAATGTAGTGCAGAGTGATAGTACTCTCGGCCATTGTCACTCCTAAGCACCTTAATTCTGCTTTGAAATTGTGTTTGTACCATAGTATGAAACAACTCAAATATTCTTCCAACTTCTGATTTTTCCTTCATTAGGAAAACCCAGGTGACCCGTGTGTGATCGTCAATGAAGGTGACAAACCATCATGACCTAGTGACATTGCTGACCCTTGATGGTCCCCATACATCGTTGTGAATGAGGGAGAAAGGTTGAGGGTTTATAGGGTTGAGGCGGGTAGGAACTACGGGTATGATTGGACAATTGGCAAATTTAACATTGAAACAAATTCTGATTTTTGAACAATGTGGGAAAAAAAATTTCAGGTACATAGAATTCGAGTGGCCTAGTCGATAGTGCCACAACATTACAGACTTTTCCCTATTTGGAGGAATTGTTGCACAAGAGTTGGCCTTGGGTTCCGTTTCTGACTCTTCTCTTTAAAGGAGGTATAGTCCATCACACCCTTCAGCATTGCCAATCGTCTTCCCCGACTTTAAAATCTGAAATTCACACAGGTTAAGGAAGAATTTAGTGACACACTTCAATTCTCTTGTCAGTTTGCTAACGGACAGCAAATTACAATCAAGTTTAGGCACATAAAGGACTGAATTCAGGGTAATATTTAGTGAGATAATACATAAACCTTTTTACCCATGACCTTAGAAAGAGTATCATCAGCTATCCAAACTGTGTAATTATTTGGGCATGGAGAATAGTTGTTAAATACAGTTAAGCCTCCAGTCATGTGATCTGAGGCTCCTGAGTCAATGATCCATGATTTTGGTTTTCCCTTGCTAGTGTATAGAGCATGCAAGAAATTACCTTTTTTGCCACTGTAGTTGTACCTTTTTGTGCCACAGAAGTATTGTCCACATTTGAGTAGGTTTGCTTCATCGCATACCACATGTCCTTGGCGGTGTCACAGTACATGAAATTTTCCCCAATTTCATTGGTCATGGTGTTGAGCAGCCATGACATGACTAAATTGTTTTCCAGTTGCCATTTGTTGAGGTTGGGGTCCCCTTTGTCTGGGTTCTTGGAGTTCCCTGTGATGTAACCTTCCTTCCCTTTTTCTTGGAGGAAGATCTTGACTGATCGCACACATTGAGTGTAGTTTTGGCCATTCAATTTGTGACCAGTGATAGGAAGAGCAGGCCCTTCGACCAAACTGGTGGCCAAACCTTCTGGCTTGTTCTCTCCCATGGTTGGCGGCGCTAGGTTACGGATGGTTCAGATCGTGCTCTGACACCATGCGGAAATATGATGTATATTTCACTTGTCTTTTTCAATGAATAGGACTACAATATATATACGGGTAAAGGCCAATTTTGGTCCCTGACAAAAAGTGCTTAGGCCATTTTAGTCCCTGACAAAAAAAAAACCCTCCGTTAGTCCCTGACAATTACTAACGTGGGACACGTTAGTCCGTGCGTTGACTTCTGTTAGTCAGTGTCCGTTAATTGGGTGACGTGGTAGTTAAATCGTCCGTTAGTTAGGGTAAAGACCCATTTTGGTCCCTGACAAAAAGACATGATGCCCATTTTAGTAGGGGTGAGCATCGGGCGGGTTCGGGTGGGGTTCGGGCGGGTTCAATGCAAGAAAAATGAAACCCGAACCCGCCCATCTATACATCGGGTTGATCGGGTGCGGGTTGGTCGGGTTTCGGGCGGGTTCGGGCGGATTGCAACGGATTCAGGATTTTCAAATTATTTTATTTTATTTCAAGAAAAAAAAACAAAAAAACCAGCCCAACAATGTAAAAGGGAGATCTCAGATCTGCGAAACCCTTTCTTCTTCTCCCTTGGTCCCTTGACCCTTCTGCCTTCTCCACGAGACCACGACCCCATCTCCACCAGTCCACCATGACCGTGTGCACGACTGCATCGGACCAGAGGAGTCGAAGGCTCGAAGCTGCACCGGACCAGAGGACTAAGGAGTCGAAGACACCGCATCCGTTGTCGTGCAGATCTGCGAAAGGAGCATACAACACCCACCCAACGTTGCCGTCGCCGTCGTGCAAATCTGCGAAGGAGAATACAACACCAACCAACCTTGCCGTCGCCTCATGCAGATCTGCGAAAACTGCGAAGGAGAAGACAACCCCCCAACCCCACCGTCGTAGTTGTATCTCTGCCTGGCCGGACCTCCACTCGCATGGACGCACCACTTCGCTTGGACGGACGCGCCTCCAACGGCCGATCTGAGTTCATCTGGACAAAGGGGAGATGAGGGAGACGAGTATGAGATGGAGGAAGAGAGACCGAGAGGGAGGGAGACGAAGAGAGTTAGAGACGTGTCTGAGATGAAGGAGGGAGACGAGAGAAAATCTTGATGATGTGTGAAAGAAAGGGAGCTATGTGTGAGAGAAGAATGAGCTATGGAGAAAGGGAGCTATGTGTGAGAGAAGAGGGAGAAAGAGAAAGTCAGAAATGGGGTGGGTGGTTCTAGAGAAAGTCAGAAAACGTGAGCAAGCAGAGTACATAACATAGTCATACGGAAAGTTTTAAAAAAAAATTCAGTGTACTCGGTCGGGTTCGGTTATCGATGGGTTGTATTATGCGGAACCGAACCCGACCGAGTATACCCATACTTATCCAATTTTTTCACCCGATCAGCCTGTCGACCCGACCGAACCCACCCATTTCAAAAAAATGACAATCGGTTAGTTCGGGTTCGGACGGGTCACGGGTTGATGATCAGCCCTACATTTTAGTCCCTAGACAACATTCAGCTTCTTCTTCTTCTTCTTCCTTGTAATTGATGCTTAAGAACCCTAATTCTAAACCCAGTAGCCTTTATACTAATCATTTCGGTGCAAGTGAAAATGAGTTTAGTTAGATTAGATTTTGCCTAAAAAAATACTCGACAGCCAATACTCAGATTACTTCATCTTCTCATTTCATTTTTCCAAATCTCGATACTTTTCAACATCTCCCTGACTCGCCCATCTCTTCCATTCGCCGCCACGTCTCAGACCCGTCGCCGCCACGTCTCACACCTATCACCGCCCCTCATAGCTCCCTTCCCTCGCCGCCCTCGTTATTCATCTTCTCTGGAACAGTGCCGCACGTCTTCTTCGTCTCAGAGCTGTCACCTCGCCGCCGTTTGAGATCCGCTACCACGTCAGCATCTTCGTGGTAGAGAAGGGTACTGGAACAACGAAGAAGCTGCCACCTCGCCGCCCTCTCAGATCTGCCACCAGCTGCTCCTGCATGCTAAGATCTGCACCAAATCTGAGATCGAAGAGGCTAATTATACATCAACGAAAATGGAATGGTCTTTCTTCTTCACCCTCCCAACCCGCCCGCCGTCCACCACCCGCCCAAACCATTCACCCAACAGACGGAAATGGGTTTAGAATTAGGGTTCTTGAAGCAGCAAATACAAGGAGGAAGAAGAAGAAGCTGAATATTGTCCAGTGACTAAAATGGGCACAACATTTTTTGTCAAGAACCAAAATAGGCATTTACCCTAACGAACGATTTAACTGCCACGTCACCCAACTAACAGAAGTTGGCTAATAGAAGTCAACACAAGGACTAACGTGTCCCACGTTAGTAATTGTCAAAGACTAGTGGAGGGGTTATTTTTTGTCAGGGACTAAAATGACCTACGCACTTTTTGTCAAGGACCAAAATAAGTCTTTACCCTATATATATACTTGAGAATGTACTTGATTCCTAGAACATTAAAAGCCTATGCTAAGTCCTAGGAAAAAAGATACAATTAAACTGAGAATACAATGAATAGGACTCCACCGTCCACATATATCCACCGTCCAAATACATTTATTATAAATGTCAACACACTGTCCACATACTTCCACCATCCAGGACTCCACCGTCCCCACATACTTCCACCGTCCAATGACATTTATTATAGTCAACAAAAATGCAAAAAAAAAATTAAAAAAAAATTATTGAAGTTCAATGCATATCAATATTAAGGTGCCCTGCCTCATGCTATTGTAGTTGATAGTTGAGATCCTTATTGATTTGGTGCATGAAACCCTGTTCACCAGAATTGAAAGAAAATAAGTAATTACACAATCAGAATTTTTTTTATTTCAGAACAATAGTTCTTTTGCATAGAATTTCATTTTCAGCACAGTAGCAAGTTCAAAATAAAGTGATTGCATTACCAACCATAAAAGAAATTTATGTAATAGTAATCACATTCTAACATACATTTATATTATAATTGTAGATTCTACCACTATTAAATGATGCAATATTTGAAAATCCTAGTTACTCAATATTACCTCAACATATAAGGAACTTGGAAAAATGATTAGGAAGTTAAAATTATGAAAAACCAAGCAATGTAATATGATAGTGACTTTTATGGTACTCACATGTCAAGCTATGGTTTTGATCATGACATAAAATACTCCAGGCCAGCTTATATAGATAGACAGAATAACAACAATAACAGAGAGAACCAAAAAACATGATCTTTCAAAAGGATCTTTCAAAATAAGAAACAAAGAATCTTTCAAAATAAGAAACAAAGAATCTTTCAAAGTATGGAAGAAACAATTGTATAAACTATCATACTATATTTTATATTGAGCAGAATCTCTTAAAAAGTAATATACCAAAAGGAAACACAAACCATAAAATCAGCTACCATATGAGATTTTAGAAGAGCAACAAAGATATGCTCAAAACAACAGAAGGGAAGGCCAAACTACTTTTGTTTTGTTTTATTGACATGTATATTCCTGCAAACATAGATTTGAGTCATAAGTTTATTAAAGTTAGACAATATGAAATTGAATACCAAATATAATAGAATCATAAAATTTTCAACCAAACTGACTTTGAATCATAATATCCATCCCCTTCCCAAGAGCAGCTCCATGATTTGATTGTTCAGTGACTTCTATCCCAAAAGATGCTGATTCCAAAGCTTCATGAACAGCAGCAACTGCATCCTTGTACCCATTCTTTTCCTTGATTAAATTTTAAGGATCATCTTGGTTGATAATCAATACTACTCCATTTTCTGGTTTCCGGTTCATGTAGCCTTTGGTCAACATTCAATTTGTTCTGCAATAGAAGAAAAAATGTTCATCATGAAATGCTTTTTAAATGCCTTCATGATTTGATAAATTTTTAAGTTTGCTGTTGAATGCCTAATGCAATCCTTTTTTATTCGGATATCATTTGATTTATGAAGTCGATCCCACGTTATGAAAAAAGGCTTTGTTGCTATTGTTGTTGTTTTTGAAATGTTTTATTTTAATTAGTGCAAGTTGTTACTTCTCTGCAGGGCATGGTTTTCTTACCACGTTTATCAACACAGGGTCCTGCTCCAAATGCAAAGTAACTCCAATTTCTGCAGCAGTTTTCTTTAGCTCTTTCATTCTAGTTTCCATGGCTGGGTGTCTTGGTGTAAGCTTTTGAATCATCTAGATAATCTAGATAATAGATAAGCCAAAGAAAAGTTATCAGAATAATGTGATGATTCTCTTGAAATGGGGTCTCATGATCTAAGCAGTAGTACCTTAGAGTTCAATCTATTATACTCTAATTTTTGTGCAACTCAACAGTATGATATGCAAATTCTTTCCGAAATATTATGTGAAGAGCTCTCGTATCTTGTGCAGTTCTGGAAATTCTCCACACTTTGAGGATGCATAGATAAGGCTGGATATTGCTTCCTCTAGCTCATGAGAGCACTCCCTATGTCATTTTTTAAAAATGCAATCAGTAAATTAGTATAGTAAAATGCATGTCATTAAGCAATTAATCATCACTTCATTTTTGTGCCTAAGATTCACTCAACTACCATAAAAGAGGTTAGATAAGAAAACTAACTTGTTCTTGTCTAGCACTTTAGCTCTTTCTCTCGAGAAATTGCAATAGTTTTCTATCATAACAAATACATCGAAGTTCCAACATGTTTTGTGCTTATGATATGGCAAATATAGCAAGTTGGCAACCATCCCCCAAAAAATCAAAACAAAATCATTTATGCTTGCCACACACGCTGGAGCAAGGGGCACCAAGGTTAGATTTTTGTTTACACACTCATTTTGCATATTTAGAGTCTACACAAAATGACCATTCAAGGTCAGGTGTATATTCGTGAGAAAGGCTCCAGCAACAAAAGGAACAAAATGCTAAGGGGTTCATGAAAAAATTTATTAACATTCAAGGAACAAAATGCTAAGGGATTCATGAAAAACTTTATTAATAGCAAATATTCAAGAGCATGATTTTCTTATTTACAATAATTATACACACCCTTAACATTTCTCAAATTAAAACTCAAACAAATCATTTCAAACATAAAAAATCTCTTACCTTAAAATAAAGTAGAAGTATTAAATTAGCACCTGCGCGAATGAAATTTCGTAACCATCCAAGAATCTGCATGCTGCTATCAAAGAAAATTCCTGAACACTTCAGCAAATTGCAACTTGAACGTGTAAAAAGTGATGTCTGATAGATATGCTTTAAAAATTTTATGTTTCATAAGGCCTAATGGAAATCATTTGGGAAGAAAATGGATGCAGATAGATAAGATTGCTTGGGATTCAATGCAAGATCATGCAGAACATCATTTACAGAACCCACCTTGGGTGTAGGTGCTATTTTAATATTTTTATATACTATCATTAGTAGCAACTGAAGAGCAAAGCTTAACATCAGGAAGCCAGGAAAGCCAAACCAACATGTCGTACAGATCAATCAGAGGACCTAATAGTCATGTTCGAGAGAATAAACAACAGGACCATCAGAATTAACCACAGCATACATGATAATGGCCCATTGTTAATTCATGGAAATTTTATTGTCATCCCATACAATCATGTAAATTGACAAAGACACCCATTTAAAACAGAAAAACTTCAACAATCATGATGAAATATTGGTGCAAAACCATTGGTAGAAAAATTGCATTTAGAAATATAGGAATAGTAGCTCTATCAAATAAAGAGAAAAAAAGATAGAACACAGTCCCTTATTGATAGCAACCATGGCAAAAATGAACATGTTGACGGAACATTTTTGCAAGCCAAAAATAGTAGATATGGCTTTGCATTTCTAAACCACGCACCCATCTTAAATTATTATTAATCTCTCTCTAGAAACCCTAAAAAAAATAGAAATCTATATCTATATAATAATGCAAAGAAAGAAAGAGAGAAAGAAAGGGCAGTATTCTTACCACAGCAATGGCGACCCGAAAATGACGTCTCTCCTATTTCTTCCTCTTCTTGTTCTTCTTCTCCGTATCAGATTTCTCCTTTCAGCCTCATGCTCGTGCCTTTCATTCTAAACTTGTTCCATTTAACACAACAAATTAAAGGTAAAAAAATAAAATAAAAAAATAAGAAGAGGAAGAGGAAGAGGGGAAAACATAACTACCTGGACAAAGGGATTTAGAGCCATCGCGACAATGTCAATCAACTTCATGTAGCTCTGGCTTCCATTACAGATCCACGAAAACCAATATTTGTAGACAAAAGGAGATCCAAACTCAGTACCTCAAGAACTTGCTACCAGAGTGATGAAAAAGTATCCATTGAATGGAGAGAGAAAGAACTTGAGAAAAAGCATAAAAATGGAAAGTAAAGGAACACTGATCATTGGAATTATATTTTTCCTATTTTAAATGCATTGGAACAATGCAATATCCTGCCACAAATGCATCTCGAAAATAGCTTGCTTTGGAAACACCATGTATAAATTTGAAATTTGAAAGAGGGGCAGGTGCCTTGAGAAATGAAAGGTGAAGTCTCTGCATATTGCTGCTATTAATGAAAGCAAAAAATATAAATAAAAAAAAAAGTTATAGCTGGAATTGACAATATTACCCCTAGTTTTGGAGGGAAAAGATTAACCAACACCAAAGAGAGATCTAAACTACATTTGGATATCGGCATCTTACTAAAGCAATAGTTAATAGGTCAAGCAACTAACGGAGTTTTCCTCAGTTTATCAATTTTCAGTGCGAAATGTATCGCAGTAGTTTCCATCCCCTCATCAATTAGAGCTTGCTTAAAGGTGCTAAACATTTGGGCAGGAGGCCGAATGCCCACATCCAACATCTGTTGAAAGTATTTACAAGCTTCATCTAACTTGCTTTCATGGCACAAGGCACTGATAAACGTGGAGAACATATGCATACCAGGAAGGATTCCCTTGGCTTTCATCTGATCCCAAACTGCCATTGCCATATCCAATCGCTCTTCATTACAAAACATCCTCACAATGATCTCATATGTGCTCACAGTTGGCTCACACTGCAACTCACTACTCATTCTCTGGAAAACTGAGTAAGCTTCTTCAGTTCTTTGAGCCCTTATCAGGTGATGTAGTATTATGTCATATGTCCGAGAATTTGGACCTATCCCACATTTTTTCATCTCACCAACCATCCTGTATGCATCATCCATCTTCATTAACCTGCAGTAAGCCCCAACAACAGCATTGTAAGTGGGTGCTTCTGGGGCAAAACCAATGGCCTTAGATTTTTCAAAGAACTTGAGAGCTTCATCCAATCTCTTATCAGAACCCAACCCATTAATCAATGTACAATATATGTGGGGACTAGGCCTGATATTCTTTGCTTCCATCTCATAATAGAACCCAATGGCCTCATCATATTTCTTAGCCTTACAATATGAATTGATGATAATACCATAGGCAACAACATCAGGTTCAAAACCCTCAGCCTTCATCTCCCTACACACCTCATTCAACTTCAACAAGTTCTGCTGCTGACCCCACCCTTCTAACAAAATAGTGTAGGACTTGACATCAGGCACTAACCTTCTCTGCCTCATTTTATCAAACAGCTCTTGTGCTTTCTCCACACACTTGGACTTGCACAAAACATCAATCAATCTATTGAAATCCAACACTTCAGGCTTCATCCCGTAGTACTGTTCCATCTTCTCAAACGTCTCCACTGCTTCTTTGACCTTCCTGGCTCTCGCATATCGCCGCGAAATCAACACAAAAGTGTCCCTAGAAAGCAACTTTCTGCGCTTCATGTCATCCACCAAAACCCAAATCATCTTGAACTGTCTGATCTTACCAAGTGCCTCAATCAGAGCGTTGAAGCTCTCCGTGGTGTGCTTGAACCCGTTTTGCTTCTCAGCCCAACGGAAGAACGACAGTGCGAGAACACCTGCGTTGCTCAGCTTCTTCAAGACCTCGACCACCAGCGCCGGCGACACCTCCTCCACCAGAACACTGCCGAGAGACACGTCAATGTTGGAATCACGATTGTTGGATAAGATTTTACAGATCGTTTCAGCGGTTATGGCATTATCAACTGCATCTGGGTTTGTGTTGTCGGGTTTGGCAAATGGTTGTGCTGGAATCGATGTGTGAGAGCGAAAAGTGTGGTTTTTTAGAGACCCACATGGGTTTTGGATGAGATGGATGATTGGTATCGAGTGGTGATGGTCAAGATTTGATGTTGGGGAAGATGAGGGGAATGTTGTAGAAGCGGTGTGAGCTGTTGAGTGGGGAAGAAGATTGGGGAGGTTGTGGAAGAAGGGGTGGGTGAATCTTTTAGATGATCGTGTGAGTGCCATTGATGACGAGAGTGGCAGTGAAGGTGATTGAGCGTCAAAGTGCAGCTCGTGTGCCTGCCTGCCTGCCTATACTCAAATGGGGAGGAGAAATATGTTTTTAACACAAAATTGGGGGCACCATAGGAAGTCCTCTTTGATTTTGGATGTATTTTTTAAGGGTGGAAAACAAAAGACCAGACCGAAACCCAAACTCTCTGAAGGCAATAACAACAAAATGGGCGGATGCAAGTAGGTTCACGGGTCGATGGGTCCACCAATCAGTTTCACACGGTCTTCTTCAAGCGGGTGTGGGTCTTCAATATTTTTTCCGCCACCGACCGAATTAGAGTAACATGTGATTTTTAAATGCGTCTGATCCTCCTTCGCTCCTATTGGTTGGTTCTAATATTTCTTCGATTTGATTGATTGCTTTGATTTATCTTATCCTTATCTTTTGACTTTTTGAATTTCCCAATATCTCATTTATTACTTTATCTCTTACTTTAATTTCTCATAATCTCTTCCACGAAAACTCTGCATTGAAACTATTCTCTTTCTAATCCTCGGTTCCTCTCAAAATTGAAATCATCAACTTTCTCCTCCTCTCTCAAAATTGAAGACACATACAGATCCAAGAGATAGCCACCAATCTACACGTAACCGACCTTCCCCACTTGCCCGTCGGCGTAGCCCGTACGCGTCGCACACCGTCGTCGTCTGGAGCAGTGAGAGCACCATGCCGTGGCCGTCATCCAGAGAACCACGTCGTGGCTGTCGTCCTAAGCACCACGCGGTGGCCGTCGTCACCAAAGAAGAAGAATCCCTCTTAGATCGGCCACTACGCCGTCCTCAAATCTGCCACCAAGCCCAGCCCCACCTTGCATCGGATCTGCGAAGAATGAAGCCCAACCTGCTGTTGTCTTCCTTTGCATGTTTGGTGTTCCTTTTCTTTTTAAATTTTGTCTCTTGTTCCTTTTCTTCCTCTGCATCTTATTCAAGAATGTTTTACATTTTTTTCTTCTGTAAACAAAGGTATGTAAGAAAGATTGATGCTTTTTGTTGAAACTTGAAAGTTTTATTCTTTTTGTTTCTGGGTATGTTTCTGGGTTTGTTTGATTGTCTTTGTTCATACTCTATTGTTCGTCTCTGGTTTGTTTGGTCCAAAACCGAGGCAACCCACCCGCACACCCGACGACCCGTCGAAACCGCCACCTGATGAAACCGAAGGCAGATTTGGACGGCGTTAGGTGAGATATTCTTCTTCTCGCTTATTTTCGGTTTTGAGATTTTCAGCCCGAAACCGACCATAACCGACCGACGTCCACCCCTAGTATTTTCAAAATACGTGTATACAAATATGATAAAAGTAAGTGAGATATGGAAAGAAAAACATACGGGACAACATATAGTATCTAAAATCTGTGTTCAAATAACAACTCTTCCAAGAATTCAAATAACACGACTCTTCCAAGAATTACACCAATATTCATTTATTTTGTTCATGTTTGAAGGATCTTGTTGTAAATTCAAAAATTAACTGTAATTGTTTTGAAATTGTAATTAGTAAACAAGTGGCTGCAATATTAAAAAAAAAACTGGTGTAAAAGAGAAAAAAGTTGCCAAAACCGTAAATATACAAAGTTTTTGGGTAAAAGTGTAAATTCTGGAAAATTCTGGTGAAGTTAAAAGACTTGCCACTATTTTCACATGCATGATTTTGTATTGATCCTTCACATATTGGTGTAGCACAATTCACGTTGACCATTAATTGTTCACAAAACACTTTGATTAAATTTGAAATTGAACATTGTTGATCTCTTCCTACTTGTCTTCTTCACATCTTATTAGAGTGTGCATTTATTCTTGAACTTTTCTTGCTTGTCTTATAAACTCCATTAGTTTTGTATTAGTTGTTTTCCAAATTCTTGACCTCTTTGAATTGATTGCCTATTGGTTGATTTGTCACTTGTTTATTGGAGACTAATTGTTGAGAATCTTATTTCAACTTGTAGATTCTTTGAAGAGGAAACTCTTGAGTGGAAAGAGACAAGAGAGAAATCATCTTGTAGAAGTCTACTTTAGTGATATACACGAGTGGTAATCATTGAGTGAATGGTGAGTGAGTGGTGAGGTCCTTGTACTTTTCATTTTTTACTTGTGATTCTTTTCTTTCATTTGATCTTTAAGTGTATTTGTTCCTTGTTGGTTTGTAAGTAATTCTTTTGATTTGTGGTGGTGTAATTGTTCTTATTGGTGTATTCTACATTTAATTTGTGTAGTTTTCAATTTGCTGGAATTTGTATTGTAATTTCTCAAATTGTAAGTGCACTATGGCTTCACAACATGGGGAAGACAATGAGGTTGCTCCTCCATCATCACCAAGAACAAGGAATTTGAATAGGAAATTGGATAGAATGACAAGGAACATAGAAATGGTGTTTGAAAGATTAGATGTGCTTGAGAATAAAGAAGGATCAAGGCATGACACCTCACATAGAGGTTCCTCAAATTCGGAAGACAATAAAGATAGGCCAAGAAGGTTTGATAGATGGAGACCTAGACTTGAGCATAGAGGAAGAAGGAATGAGAGGGATGACAAGTTGCATAATGTGAAGGTAAAGATCCCTAGCTTCCATGGGAAGAGTGACCTCGATGCATACTTGGAATGGGTGACCAAATTGGAGCACATCTTCTCTTGCTACAATTATAGTGAGGATAAGAAAGTAAAAGTAGCAAGTCTAGAATTTCATGATTATTCTTTAATTTGGTGGGATCAATTGTGTAAAGAAAGAAGAAGGTATGATGAGGAACCAATTAGTACTTGGAGAGAAATGAAGAGGGTTTTGAGAAAAAGATATGTGCCTTCAAGCTACACTAGAGACCTACAACATAGGGTTCAACGGTTGAGGTGGTGACACCCTTTGTAACAACCTGTTTTTATTTAAAACAAAACCTATTAAGTGTTTTAATAACCTTATTGATCCTTTGTATCCTTATACACAATCAATTTTTGAGGTTCCTTATTTGTTTTGGCCCAATAATCGATTGCGATTATTGGAACCACCATAATCGATTACAAGGTTTCTGGACTGAGTTCCTGAAGTTCAGAATCATCATAATCGATTATATGAAACCCATAATCGATTATGAGCTGTCTGGAACTAAAAAACCTGAAAACTGAACATGCACAATCGATTATGAGGAGTTCCATAATCAGTTATGAGATCTGTAATCGATTATATAGCCTTATATAATCGATTATATCATGGGAAATCTATATAAAGCCCCCTTGATCGTCCCCAAACGTGAAAATTGATGTTCTAAGGCAAAAACCTCATTTTTTTTGGAGAAAACCTCAAATTTAATCACTCTAAACATCACTATCATTAAAGCTTGGCCATCTACATCAATCACATACTTTCATCTTCCTCTTCCATCTCCAACTTAGTTTCCATTGAAGAGCTTGCAAAGGAATCATCAACTTTTCTTCATCTTCTCTACTAGCTTGAGGTAACTTGATCATGTTCTTCCTCTTGAGTCCTTCTAATTCTTTTCATGTTAATTTTGTTGGAAACCCATTTTATCTCTCCCATGAACATGAATCATAAGTTCTTATATTAGAAAAGTTCATGAAGCTTGATTCTTTATCTCATGATCACTTTTATTTGAAACCCATTTTTGCCTATGTTCATGAAAATGGAAGCAACTTGATTTGTATAATTTGATTCTTGTTCAATGATCACTCATAGAATCTTTCCATGATCTTAGCACTTCATATCTAGGAGATTGAATGAAAATAAAAACCCAAACCCCACAAAACCCATTGGCCGAATCTAGCCTATTATAGTTAAGGGTGATTTTGTTTGATTAATTTTGTTATTGTGTTGTTAGATTGAAGGTGAACTTGCTATTTTGGGGTGTGATAACGAGCCGCTTCGAATTCAAGATTTCGGTGTTAACTCAGGTAGGGGCAAGAATCAACCTATCGTTGGAATCGATAAGTAGTAGATTATATGATAATTGTGTAGGGCGACCTAAACCCTACTAGAAGTCGAGTAATCGACAAGACCGAAATCACATTGGAAACTGTTTCTTTAAAACCAATGTTGATTCGGGGATTGTAGGTTTATCGATATTAGGTTGATTATAGGTATTTGATGATATTGAGGAGGTTGTTTGTCTGTCACGGCCGTGATGGCTATCACGGCCAGACCGTCACAGAGTTTGACTTTATGGTTTACTAGATTTGAATATTTTCTAATGTTATGTTATGCATGATCTGCTTGGTTGTTATTATTATGCTTAGTGGATTTTTGAGCAAAGATATATATGTTGTCTAAGAGATGATTGTTTTGGGTGTGAGGATAATGATGATTTAGAGGTGCCTAACCTAGATGATGTATGTTAAAGAAGTGTTATGGCATAAAATATATGTATCAAGTTCTAATGGAAGGTTAAGGCACTAGGATGATGTTAAAATGGGTTGGTGAGATTCAAGTATAGGTGTTGTTGTCCGCAACTGTGTATTGGTAATATAATACACAAGGACAAAAGTGTATTGGTAATATGATACACAAAGACAGAAGTGTATTGGTAATATAATACACAAGGACATATGTGTATTGGTTATATAATACACCGTGTATTGGTAATATAATACACGTAAAATACATATGTGTATTGGTAATATAATACACCATGTATTGGTAATATAATACACGTAAAATCAAGAGTTCTCACGAGACCACTTCCACCTTATAAATAGGTGTGCAGCTATGGTGTCTTTGGGTAGCATGAGATTGAGGGTAGGGGATGATACTTGAATTTGAGGATGTTTTGTTAGTTAGGTGTTGAATGATGATTTGTCTGTAACAATTACTGTATAATATGCTATGACTCATTTCCACTTTTTGATGATAGAACTGCTTCTTATGTCCTATGTTTTTGTATTTTTGTGGGTTACTTTGGTTTACGTTAGAAGACCCGATGAAGGGTTATGTTGCTGAGGAGCTGGACGGAACTCTGTACGAAACGAAGATTGCTGAGGAGTTGGATGGAATTCCTTACGAACCAGACGCTGAAGGTCGAGCTGTGATCCATGGCGATTAGAGTATAGACATTATGGCCAGTGTGTCTAAGGAGTATTTTATATTTCCGCTAAGTATGTCTGTTATTAAGTTTATGCCTGTGAGGTATCCTACTGAGAGGATACCCTCAACAGTGTTTTGGTATTGTAATGAACAAATAGGTGTGTATTTATATATGTTAAAGTTGGTTGTTTTAAAATTTGCAGAAGTTATATGATAATTAAATAAGTTTTAATTTTTACGTATTTTTCACGATAAGCGCGCAATTAAGAAATGATTTAAGAAGGTAATTAATCTAATAAAAGATCGGGGCACAACGAGGTGTCTCACCCTCTACCCCGCATATTAATATAAAACATTTACTTGAAAGAGCTAATATAAAAACATGGATTTATTTCTTTAATTTCAAAACTGGGTAAAAGGTACCACATTATAACCTCTCAAAAATGCGGAAAGTAACCATAGTTTTAAAAAAAAACATAAAACATAAACAAAGCATAACCCAACCCCGATGTCACATACAGAGCTGGAATAACCGTTTCGGAGTAAAATCCACGGAATACAACTAGACTGAAACTAAAAACCAACTATAACTACTGAAACAACTAAACATCCTAGCTAGAGTCGCGGCTCCTCAGAGTCACTCCTCCACTAACTGCTCATCATCCTCTGCATAAAGAGATACATGCCAAAACAGAAACAGAAGATGGGGATTAAGAAAACATGTAAACACATCGGCATGGAAGTAGTAAGCAAGATGAACATACGTCATAGCATGGCATAGCAATACACAACATATAACATCAACATATCATCTCAATCAACATATGCTATGTGGTGCAACACTACTCCGCTACTCCATTATGCATGTGGATCCAAACTATCTCAGGAAGGAAAATTCGGGGTTACATATCCACATTGGCCATAAAAGCACCAACACTGGCAGTCCACCAAACCATGGGTGAACCCCTTGGATAGCCGACGCAGCATAACAAGGATGCGCCACTACGGGAGCGCACAGTCCACCAAACACTGGGTGAACCACCGAGACTTGGCCAGATCTTCGTACTCTAGGACGACCTCCCCTATGTTGATCTTCCCCCACTAACAACTTCAACGTATGAATGCATGAGCCCAACAGCAAACAAGGCAACCACCTCCTTTGCTTGGGCCAATAAGCACACAAGACTTATCACCAACATCTACGTCAACATCAACACCTTAACCTATAGGGGTCAAGGCCCCCTTAGCCAAAAAGCACCAAGGTCCAACTTATCAACACCTCATCCAAAAAGCATCGAGGTCACTTTGGCCAAAAAGCACCAAAGCATATTAACGTGCAGTAACCCAATGGGCACCAGCTTAACCAACTTATTATTCTTTATTATCTTAATTGACTTTTAATTAAGTTATCTAACTCTTCTCCATTCAATTGGTGCGTTATTACATTATTGGGGACATTTGGGGGGTTAAACACCCCTTATTTCCTTTAATCTCAAATTCTAACCAATCAGGGGAGCACGGGCGTGCTCACCCCAGTACGGTCGTCCTGCCACTTAAGTGGAGCACGGTCGTGCTCACTGTCCTGCACGGCCTTGCTCAATGCACAGCCATCCTCCATAATTCAACTGGGAGAACGGGCGTGCTCCCTGTTCAACACGATCGTGCTCCTGGGCCATCCGTACTGTTCTGGGCATATTCAACATGTGTTCTTGGAGCCAAAACTCCCTAACACTCTCAAATCAAATCTTAGGGACTTTTGACTAATCCAATTGGCATCAATCCTCACCTCTCACTAACAGTTCATGTCTTATGAATATTGAGGAAATAATCCCTTAATTCTTAAGTTAATTAAGAGTCCTATTAGCCAATTAGGGTCTTATTAACATATTCAACATTAACCAACACTCAGCCAATCAATATATCAACATGATCCATAACATAACAACAACATTCACAATATAGGTATTCATACCAATTCTGAGACGTCCCGATGTCACATTAAAGAAAACCCAAAATATTAAGACCTAATTTTGTTTATTATCGTTAAGCGAATATATTAAAACAGCGGAAAATTTACAACTTAAAATTATAAACACATATGTAAACATACATATAGCATATAACTATAATTATGTACATACATGCTAGTATCACTTTGCCAAGGGATTCCCTCCGGAGGGATCCCGATATATGCTCAAGCTAGTGACATCAACAAAATACATCAAAAGCCAAAAAGAAAAGTCTCACTGATGCACTCCACACCCCATCCCCTCTCCAAAAATACAGTAAAACCTCACCCCACACCTATACTGATGACACTGGCCCGAGCCATCATACACTACCACCCTCGTCTGCATCCTGAGATCCGGCTGGTCCGGACACTCCTCCGCTTTCACTGGAAGAACTCCTGGCCGGCTGCCCTTGAAACCTCTACCGGTAGAGTCTGCTATCCCAAGGATGTAGTCGTCTAGTAGATACCCGTGAAGACTCGGAAACCATAGCACGAACCTCTGGGGGTATGGGTACCTCAGGAAGGGGTGCCAGGCCCGGAGCGGGGGCAACTGGTAGGTCCTGAGCGGGGGCAACTGGGTCCTCCTCTGGAATAGGTGCCAACTCGGGCTCCGGTGCTGGTGCGGGTGCAGGTGCGGGTGCAAATCCGGGTACCAAGGCATTAGGAGGTACCATGAAGGGTACAGGGGCCATCCCGAACATAGGCGGCATCAGTGGTACGTGTCCATCAGGCTGTCCTATTGGAAATGCGAAGGTCGTGCAGAAACGAAACGTGCCAACAAATCCGATGGGCGCTCCCTGCCCAAGCACCGTGGTGATGGACGCAGGACCCGTATATACTGCGAAACGAGCGACCGAGTCCACAAGCCACCCGTGCGGGTCTAAGCACTCTACCTCACCAGTCCCCGAGAGGGGGAGCCCTGGATCCTAGGTCATCCATGGGTGGTCCCAGTGCGCCATCTGCTCTGTCGGAGTCTGAAGTACAAAACGTATATGTACACGACACACAGCAAAAGAAAAGGGGATAAGAAGCCATATAACATCAATCGTGGAAAGGGTTTAGCCACATTTAATTAAATAACGGCACACTAAACATACGTCTCCAAAGTATGGGTGTATATATATATATATATATATATATATATATATATATATATATATATATATATAACACAATCATCCTCAATCCACATCTAGGATTTTTCCTCTACCCTCCATCATGATGCAATGCAAATGCTGTATGAATAATCTCCTCAGGTATCGGTCATATCCGGATATCACAACAATATAATCGACACGTCCCAGAGTCCCCGGCGCACACTCTCGTCCGCGGATGGAGGGTGCCCATGCAAAGCAATGGCACTATAGCTACACAACCCGGTGCACACCTCTCGACCACAATCCAGGATGCTCATGCAATGCATGAACTATAGCTGCGACTAAAATGAAATCATATCTGGACGGTCTGCCGTTAGCCTATCCCCGGGAGTTTTCCCTCCGAGGCATAGACCCCACTCGACCATGTTTCAGGTCCACTCGACCATGTTTCAGGTCCACTCGACCATGTTTCAGGTCCCTCATATCACAGACCATGTTTCAGGTCACCCCCTAGTGCCCTAGCCGGTCATCCTAATCTCATAGACAACCTCAAAATAATTTCATCTCATTGATCTCAACCTCATCTCACGATAATTATCTCGATTGGGCACTGCTATCACATATCGTATGCAATTTCCAAATACATCCTCGTGTCTCAGCATAACTTATGATTTACTCAATCCTCTAAGCACAATCATTACACTCATCTTATCATCATAATCATCATCATGTTATCCAAAATCATAGTAATCATCGTAGTAGTACAAATAATAATAATAATAATAATAATAATAATAATAATAAATATAATAATAATAAGTATAAACACTTCTAAAATAATTACCACACTCATGCTATCATCTATCAAGTATCAAATTCACATCAACCAGTCAAACATGCAATCATCACGTAATAAGATAATCTATGTAGCGTAACGACGATAAACGCACAATTTCTATATCATCATCAGTACCACTGAGTAGTTCCCAATGTGGTATAGACATTGTCCGTTACTCGCTCTCGTGTAGGGTTTGGGTCGCCCTACACCATTATCTAATTAAATGTAACCGCGCCGTTTCCGACGTTAAATAGTTTCTTTCCCCCACCTGGAATGTCTTAGGCTAGCTCTGGGGCAACGAAACAGACACTCCCTATACTCCCTCAAATCTGCCACGCACAGTTCTATACCCTCCGGGGCTCCAAAAATTCACCTGAACACATCATTGTGAAGCACACGTTACGTATAATCCAAATCTGAAGACGGAATTGGAAACCGATAATTGAATTGAAAGATAACCTCAATACCGTCGCCGACGACATTTAGGCATAAAAAGGACATAGGCTTACCTTAGCCAAATCCAGAAAAGAAAGATAGGATAATGAAGCAGACGTCGTGAGGGTCACAACGGTATAATCATAATTTTGATAGGACGCACGTATTGATCGGAAATCTCTCTAGATTTTTCTCTCACTCTAACGCTCTCTCTCTCTCTCTCTCTTTCTCACGTTTTCTTTTTTCTTCACACTCTCTCTCTCTGACTTATTTCTTCTTTCATGTTCATTAGTTTTTTTTTTCTTTCCTTTTATGCAAATGGATAAATAAGAAATACTACTTTAGATTAAGTTAGATGAGTCACTTAAGCTATACTCCCTAGGCTCCAAAGCTGGCGTGAAATGGAGAAGTGAAGGCCAAGAGATACCAAGCAGCTGCATGGCTTAAATTGTGATCAAGAATTTTCATGAAGGAATAAAATATTAAAGAAGAGGTGGCGTGAAAATTTGTTAAGCATAGAATAAATCTTAAAAAAACTTGAATGACTTTATAAGTCACAAACTGGAGGTGGCACACCTTCATGCAGCCAAAGTTTTTAAAGATGGAGGTGCCATTAATTTACAAAGTGTCGTGTCCTACTACTCATATGATAAACAATGTTATTTTAGTTTATTTAACTAGGTTAAAACTTGTAACTAGGGTATAATTAATTAAGACTAGTGCTATTTACTCATAATGAGTAACAAGTTGAGTAAATTAATTATAATCATCTAGCTATGATGAAGATTTATATCTATGACTAATTATCTTTTAATGCTGTTGATGATAAACCACCTTAATTAAGAATTTAAATTGAGGTGCTTCCATTAGGGGTTTTTGACGTACTTGCTTGAGGTGTTTACCTACTGAAAAATTTGGGTTGCTTGAATTTTATTTTGAACGTGCATATGTGTTTTGATTCTTAAATAATTTTTTTTTATTTATCTTACCATCACTCCCATCTAATTAAAATATTTAATTTCCCGAAAGATAGGATGTTACATATTCAACCAAAACTCATGGCATAAAACTGATTAATAGACCATACCACATCATGAACAATTTAACAATTATAACGAGTAGGCATACCAATTAACTAACCAACCAATATAGCAATTAACCATATAATAAAACAGAACATGGCATACTCATAAATAAACATAACAGTTAACAATATACAACGGGGCTATGGGAACCCCTCGTCTTACGCTACCCCCTTGCCTAATGTCTACACTATCCTTCTCCCCATACCTGGTATGAAGAATCCGGTAGCGATAACTCAAACGGTAAACCACGCATTCCTCGAGTGACTTAGTTAGCTCTCCAAGCCTTGGTCAACAGAAAAGGTTAACCAATTAGTTCCCAAATCTAAATAATAGAAAAGGAAACTCTATGGGGAAGGAATCGTTACCTATAGGGATCAACATCGACGAACTAGACGTTCCCAAGAGTCTCTAAAGCTCCAACAAAGTAATGGGTTTAGAGAAAATAGGGAAGAAAATGGTTGTAGCCGCAACAAGGTTTATGTTTTGCCAAAATAGGGTTTACAATTAAAACCATCAGTTACTGCTCTATATATAAAGTCACAAACCCGAGCACGGTCGTGCTCCTCGTTGAGCACGGTCGTGCTCAACTTAGCGCTTACGAGGCACGATCTGCTATTGAGCACGAGCATGCTTACTATTGAGCACGGGCGTGCTCAACTTAGCGTTAGCGAGACTCGCTTTCCCAACTAGCACGGTCATGCTCTCTATTAAGTACGACCGTGCTTGTGACTCAGACAGTCACAAGACACAGGCCTAAGAAAGGGATTTTCCACCTAAAACCCCAGTTAGCCCACTCTAAACCTTCCTAACAAACAAGGCACACACAAAAAGTGTAACACCCTGATTTTTGCATAAGGGTAATATGTTACTATGAATGCCTAATTGATGTTGTTGTTGTTATTATTATTAATGAAGTTAGTATTGTTTTTTTATATAATTGATAATGTAATTGTGATTAGTGTTGTAGTATTTTTATGCTTATACATATATATATATATATATATATATATATATATATATGTATGTATGTATGTATATATTATTACATATGATAATATGTATACTAATATATGATTATTTGCATTAATATGAGATTGTGTCTCTTAATGTGTGATCTTATATACCATTGGGTTACCGCACGCTGATACACTTTGGTTTTTTTTGGCCAAAGTGCCCTCGATGCTTTTTGGTCGAGGAGTTGATGAGTTGAACCTTAGTGCTTTTTGGCGAAGGTGTTGATGTTGATGTTGTTGATGATGGTGATAAGTCTTGGGTGCTTATCAGCCCGAGCAAAGGAGGTGGTTGCTTTTTATGTTGTTTGCTCATGCATTCATACGTTGAAGTTGATTAGTGGGGGAAGTTCAACATAGGGGAAGTCTTCCAAGTTATGATGATCTCTAAGTCTCGGGTGGCTCACCCAAGGTTTGGTGAACCGTGCGCCCCCGAGGTGGCGTATCCAGTTATGATACATCGGCTATCCAAGGGGTTCACCCATGGTTTGGTGAACTGCCGGCGTTGGTGCTTTTATGGCCAATATGGATATGTAACTCCAAAGTTGACTTCCTGAGATAGTTGGATCCACATGCATAACAGAGTAGCGGAGTAGTGTTACACCACATAGCATATGTTGATTGAGATTATATGTTATTATGTTATTTAATATTAATGTTATGTTGTATTGCTATGACATGCTATGATGTATGTTGATCTTGCTTAACTACTTCCAGGTCTATTTGTTTACATGATTTCTTACTCCCTGTTTTTCCTGTTTCTGTTGTTGCATGTATCTCTTATGTGGAGGACGGTGAGCAGCCAGTGGAGGAGTGACTCCGAGGAGCCGTGACATTGGGGTTGGGTATGTGTTTATGCTATACATTGTTTATGTTTTATTGTTTTAAAACTATGTTCTTTCCATGTTAAGTGTTACAATGTAGAATCTTTATATCAAGTTTTATTTTTAGTAAACAAATGCATGTTTTTTTATTACCTCTTTTAAGTAAATGTTTTATATTAACGTGCTGGGTAGAAGGGTCTCACATTTAGTGGTATCAAAGCAGGTCTGTCCTATCAGGCTGTGGTATGAGTCTGTTATGAGTCTGTTGTGTGCTCTTGTTTGAATTGTCTATATTTATATAGACAATGTTACGTAGTACTAAGTACCTATAGCTTCGCTTTTGCTTGACTTACTGCATTTGGTGGTTTGTCTTGAACGATCCAAGAAGCCTGCAAGTGCATCTTGTGTTTAGGAAGGTTGTTCTACTATCTTTTGATAATAAGAACTCTACAGCTGATCTTGTGCGCTTACCTTTTAAAAACAGCTCGATGTTATTCTTGGAATGAACTGGTTATCTTCCAACCATTTTCTCTTAATCTTTTCGATAAAACCAAAGTTCTTGGAACTTCTGAGAAATCTAGGAATCCGACCTTTCTCTCTGTCAACCAAGTGAAAGCTTCGATGAAAGTCGAAGCCTAAGTGTTAATGATGTTGTCTTCCCTGGAAGTTGAGAGCCCTCCTGATGTCGGAAGTGTGCTTGTTGTGCGGGAATTTCCTGAAGTGTTCCCGGGGAACGTTTATAACTTTCCCCCAGAGAGAGATGTAGAGTTCACCATAGATTTAGTACCGGGCACCAAACCTATTTCCATAGCGCCATATAGAATGTCTCCTCTAGAGCTAGCTAAGATCATGTTGTTCGTCAATGATGTAAAATATTTGAATCTGTTCATGATCTGATTATGATCGTTATGTTGTTGTTGCTATGCATTGTCTGGCTGAATGTTGATTGGATGAGGCTGTGTTGTTGTTATGATGAAAACGTTAATAAGACCCTAACCAGTTTTATATAGGACTCTTATTTAACATAGGATTTAAGGGGTTAATTCCCCAATGCTTCATAAGACATGAACTGTTAGTGAGAGGTGAGGTTTTATGCCAACTGGATTAGTCAAAGGACCCTAGGATCTGATTTGAGAGTGTTAGAGATTTTGACTCTTAGAATACGTATGAATCTGCCCAAAACAGTACGGCTGGCCCAGGAGCACGGCCGTGCTGAACAGGGAGCACGACCGTGCTCCCATTTACATTCTGGAAGGCAGGCAGCGCATTGAGCACGACCGTGCAGGATAGTGAGCACGACCGTGCTCCACTTAAGTGGCAGCACGACCGTACTGGGGTGAGCACGCCCGTGCTCCCCTTGCTAGTCAGAATCTCAGAGGAAAGGAATAAAGGGGTGTTTCACCCTAGTTGTCCCCAATAATGCAATAATACATCAATCGAATGAAGAAGAGTTAGATAACTTAATTAAATGATTAACTAAGATAACGAAGAATAATAAGTTGGTTAAGTCGGTACCATTGGGTTACCGCACGTTGATACACTTTAGTTCTTTTTGGCCAAAGTGCCCTCGATGCTTTTTGGTCGAGGCATTGATGAGTTGAACCTTGGTTCTTTTTGGTCAAGGCGTTGATGTTGATGTTGTTGATGATGGTGATATGTCTTTGGTGATTATCGACCCGAGCAAAGGAGGTGGTTGCTTTGTATGTCGTTTGCTCATGCATTCATACGTTGAAGTTGATTAGTGGGGGATGTTCAACATAGGGGAGGTCGTCCAAGTTATGATGATCTCACCTAAGTCTCGAGTGGTTCACCCAAGGTTTGGTGACTCGTACGCCCCCGAGGTGGCGTATCCAGTTATGATACGTCGGCTATCTAAGGGGTTGACCCATGGTTTGGTGAACTGCCAACGTTGGTGTTTTTATGGCCAATGTGGATATGTAACTCCGAAGTTGACTTCCTGAGATAGTTGGATCCACATGCATAACGGAGTAGCGGAGTAGTGTTGCACCGCTTAACATATGTTGATTGAGATGATATGTTGTTATGTTATTTAATATTGATGTTATGTTGTATTGCTATGCCATGCTATGATGTATGTTCATCTTGCTTAACTACTTCCATGCCGACGTGTTTACATGATTTCTTACTCACTGTTTTTTCTGTTTTTGTTGTTTCATGTATCTCTTATGCAGAGGACGTTGAGCAGCCAATGGAGGAGTGACTCTGAGGAGCCCGACTCTAGTTAGTATGCTTAGATATAGTTGTTAGTTTTGTTTAGTTGTTTCAGTTGTATTTCGAGGATTTTATCTCGGAACGGTTATACCAGCTCTGTATGTGATATCAGGGCTGGGTTATGTTTATGCTATACGTTGTTTATGTTTTATTGTTTTAAAACTATGTTCTTTCCGCATTAAGTGTTACAATGTGGTATCTTTCTATCAAGTTTTATTTTTATAAAAAAATGCATTTTTTTTATATTACCTCTTTTAAGTAAATGTTTTATATTAACGTGCGGGGTAGAAGGGTGTCATAGGGGTAACTCTCAAGAACACATGGTCATGTTCCTAGAATTTGAGAGCCCTCCTCCTTTTGTCATGGTAGCTCTTTTGCCTACTCTGTGCCACTTTCATCTTTTCCCGAATCATCCTCACCTTATCTGTGGTTTCTCATACCACCTCAGGTCCTAACCCTACACCTTCACCAGGTTCACTCCAACACAAGGGTGTCCTACATCTCCTCCCATAATGAGCTTCATAAGGTGCCATCCCAATACTAGAATGGAAACTATTGTTGTAGGTAAACTCTATCAGGGGCAAAAACTTGTCCCAACTTCCCGACTGTGCTAGTACACAAGCTCTAAGCAAGTCCTCTAAGGACTGGATGGTTCTCTCAGACTGACCATTAGTCTGTGGGTGATAAGCTAAACTAAGCCTAGGTACCTACGGCCTTTTGCAAACTATTCCAAAACCTAGAGGGAAACCTCGGGTCTCTATCTGATACTATACTAGAAGGTACACCATGTAGCCTAACTATCTCTCTGATATATAGCTTAGCCAACTTTTCCAAAGGGTATTCCATGTTCATAGGGATAAAATGGGCGGACTTAGTCAGTCTATCCACAACAACCCATATAACCTCAAAACCAGCTGGAATCCTAGGGAGTCCAGACACAAAATCCATGGAAATACTATCCCATTTCCATTTTGGGACACTTAAAGGTTGCATCTTTCCTGATGGCTTATGGTGTTTTATCTTAGCCTTTTGGCGCACTAAACCGGCATACACAAACTCAGCCACATCTTTCTTCATCCTAGGCCACCAAAACATGCTCTTTAATTCCTGATACATCTTAGTGGCACTTGGGTGCACACTCAGTCCACTCCTTTGTCCTTCTTCAAGGATCAACTTTCTAAGCTCCGGGACGTCTGGTATACAGACTCTATCCTTGAACCTCAAGACTCCATCGCTTCCTTCCTTAAAACTAAGGTCTCTACCCTGCGCAAGCAACTCACGCTGGTCTAATAGATACCGATCTAACTTCTGACCCTCTCTAACCTGATCCATCAAACTGTTGGTAACCTTCAAGGTTCCAAGCCTAATGCTCTTAGGGGTAACTTCCCAAGATAAACTCGGGTCTCTAAACTCCTAAATCAGATCCATCTCCCTAACCATCAAAGCGGAGACATGCAATGTTTTCCTACTTAAGGCATCTGCCACCACATTGGCTTTTCTTGGGTGGTAGGTTAGATCAAACTCATATTCCTTTAAAAACTCCATCCACCTACACTGCCTCATATTCAACTCTTTCTAATCAAAGAGATACCTCAAACTCTTATGATCACTAAAGACCTCAAACTTTGCTCCATAAAGGTAATGCCTCCAGATCTTTAAGGCAAATACCACAACTCCTAACTCTAGGTCATGGGTAGGGTTGTTCTTCTCATGGGTTTTCAACTGCCTAAAGGCATAAGCTACTACCTTGCCATCTTGCATCAACACTCCACCTAAACCTTGCTTCGATGCATCACAGTACATTACGAAATGTTTACTAGGATCTGCCAAAACTAACATTGGTGTTGATGTCAACCTATCCTTAAGGGTTTGGAAACTCTTTTCACACTTAGAGTCCCACACAAACAACTGTCCCTTCATGGTGAGACGGGTTAAGGGTAAAGCTAACTTAGAGAAACCTTCTATGAACCTTCTATAGTAGCCTACTAAACCCAAGAAACTCCTAATCTCGATCACTGACTTTGGCACTTCCCACTGGAGCACCATCTCCACCTTAGCCGGATCCATGGCTATGCCATCTTTAGAGATGACATGTCCCAAGAAACTCACTTCCTCTAGCCAAAACTCACACTTAGAGAACTTGGCATAGAACTGCTTTTCCTTAAGGGTCTGCAAGACAACCCTCAGGTGTTCCTCATGTTCCTCCTTGGTCTTGGAGTACACTAAGATGTCAACTATGAAAAATACCACAAACTTATCCAAGTAAGGGTGAAAGGTCTTGTTCATGTAGTCCATGAACACAACATGATTATTGGTCACACCAAAGGGCATAACCAAGTACTCATGGTGACCATAACACGTTCTAAACGCTGTCTTCGGGATGTCCTCAGACTTAACCTGAATCCGATGGTACCCTGACCTCGAATCTATATTCGAGAAGACGCAAGCGCCTATCAACCAATCCATAAGATCATCAATCCTAGGGAGGGGATACTAATTCTTAATGGTCACCTTGTTGAGTTGTCGATAGTCGACACAAAACCTCATACTGCTATCCTTCTTCATTACTACCAACGCTGGCGCTCTCCATGGGAATATGCTAGGCCTTATAAACTGCTTCTGGATCAAATCCTCTATCTGTTTCTTCAACTAAACTAGCTCTAGAGGAGACAATGTAACACCCCGATTTATCACTACTTTGTAATATCGGTATATAAATATATAAACGTTTATATGTCTATCTGAGACTTAGAAAATGATTTTGGATAATCCAAAATCATATTTGTATTCTATTTTATTGAAGAGAGTTATGGTTAAAATTTTGGTTGAAAATTCAGACGAAACTCGGTCTGTGTTTTCACTGACAGTAAAAGTTACTGATAAGAAAACCTAATTTTGACTCGTGAATGAAATGGTTAGGTTTTATATCGCTTTTTCCAACGATTTTAGTTTTTTTGACATATTTCACTTAAAAGTGAAATAATATATAGTATTCGGGTGATATATTAAATCGGGGGAATGACAGAGCTGAAAACGAGATTTTCCGGGACCTGGTAATGGATGAGAACTATGATTCATATGTGATGACTCAAAGGGGGGATCCACCATGGTGTGACTCACCATGTGATGATTACTTTAGGGTGAAAATTACCTAATTGTCCTTGAGTCCTAATTTAATCACAATTTTGCCTAAGTGAAAATTACTAAATTGTCCTTAAAATGAAAAATTCTAACCCTAAATACCCTTGAAACCCGACAGCCCTACCCCTATATAACACCCCACACTTAGACATTTTGTGTTCTTTACTTCATCTTCTTCATTTTACTTGAAATTTCTCAAGAACTCCATTAGAAAAATTGTGAAGCAAGTTGTTGATTCCTTTCAAATTCCTGACATCTAAGAGGTATACCTTCCTTTCCTTGCTCAATAAACCCTATGTTTTTCATTCATTTTCATGATTCAAGCCATGATCACCATGTTCTAAATTCCTAGATCTAGAATTTCAAAAATTTCTAGAAAATCATAGGAAAATCCTTTTAATGTTATTCCAATTTATATGAACTAATCACGATCCCAAGTATCATCATTCAAGAGCATGTATAAAAATAAATTTTCTTTCCCAATTTTCTTCAAGAGGCCGAAACCCTATTTTTGAGGGTGGAGGAGATTTTGCTTCAATTTTCATCATGTAACACTTGATTTCATCTATTCAATACTTATTGTCATTGAATTTAGAAGCTTGAAAATTTTGAAAATCTCTAACCTATTTTATGACTCAAGCCCGAAAAACCCTAACTTTGGTGTTAGAGGATTTTGTTTCAATTTTAAGTCATGATCATTGATTATGTAATCTCTAATGATTAAGGATCAATAATCCAAGAGCATGCGAATTATTTAAATTCCTAGCCATTTTTACTAGTCATGGCCAAAACCTAAATTTAGAGATTAGGTAAAATTTTAGTTGTTAAATGTTGATTATTTTGTTGTGGCTGTTGAAGGATAAGTGGTCCTGTTGTGTAGTGGAAATCGGAAGTTGACGGAAAACTTAGTTCGAGAAAAGATAATCTGAGAAAATCATAGAAAAATCCTTTTAATGTTATTCCAATTGATATGAACTAATCATGATCCCAAGTATCATCATTCAAGAGCATGTGTAAAAATAAATTTTCTTTCCCAATTTTCTTCAAGAGGCTGAAGCCCTATTTTTGAGGGCGAAGGAGATTTTGCTTCAATTTCCATCATGTAACACTTGATTTCATCTATTCAGTACTTATTTGAATTTAGAAGCTTGAAAATTTTGAAAATCTCTAACCTATTTTATGACTCAAGGCCGAAAAACCCTAACTTTGGTGTTAGAGGATTTTGTTTCAATTTTAAGTTATGATCATTTATTATGTAATCTCTAATGATTAAGGATCACTAATCCAAGAGCATGTGAATTTTTGAAATTCCTAGCCATTTTTACTAGTCATGGCCAAAACCTAAATTTAGATATTAGGTAAAATTTTAGTTGTTAAATGTGATTATTTTGTTGTGGTTGTTGTAGGATAAGTGGTCGTGTTGTGTAGTGGAAATCGGAAGTTGACGGAAAACTTAGTTCGAGAAAAGATAATCTGAGAAAATCATAGAAAAATCATTTTAATGTTATTCCAATTGATATGAACTAATCATGATCCCAAGTATCATCATTCAAGAGCATGTGTAAAAATAATTTTTCTTTCCCAATTTTCTTCAAGAGGCCGAAACCCTATTTTTGAGGGTGGAGGAGATTTTGCTTCAATTTCCATCATGTAACACTTGATTTCATCTATTCAATACTTATTGTCATTGAAGTTAGAAGCTTGAAAATTTTGAAAATATCTAACCTATTTTATGACTCAAGGCCGAAAAACCCTAACTTTGGTGTTAGAGGATTTTGTTTTAATTTTAAGTCATGATCATTGATTATGTAATCTCTAATGATTAAGGATCACTAATCCAAGAGCATGTGAATTTTTGAAATTCCTAGCCATTTTTACTAGTCATGGCCAAAACCTAAATTTAGAGATTAGGTAAAATTTTAGTTGTTAAAAGTGATTATTTTGTTGTGGTTGTTGAAGGATAAGTGGTCGTGTTGTGTAGTGGAAATCGAAAGTTGATGGAAAACTTAGTTTGAGAAAAGATAATCTGAGAAACTTCAAAAGAGGTAAGGGGAGTTTACCTGAGGGATTTTTCCGATAGCTATATGATATATGTGAGTGGTCTATATAATTTAATTTAGTTGCTGTGGTTGTTTAATTTTATTTTCTGTCGTTGCTCTAATTGTTTTAATTTTCTATTTTAATTATCTGCTTTTAATAATTTATCTGTGTGATATGTTTTATAGTTTTGAGGCATGCTACATTTGTATTATTTGCTATGACTATGATGTGGAAATTTTACTGTGATTGATTGTTGATTTGAAAGCCTGATAGTGGTCAGTGCTAAATTAATTATTGAGATAAAAGCTTCAAAAAGCTTTAAGAGAAATGTTTAAAATTTATTTTGTGTAAAATTGAGAAAATAGTTGAAAATAAGGTTATTTAATAATTTATCGACGTAAAAGTAATAGTGAGGACTTAACCATGAATTTTTTTTAAGTGATGTTAACTTTTACAAAAGAAATTCTAAAATAAAGTAAGAAGTTATTACAAAAAGTTTATTTTAAAAAATAACTTAATTTTCATGTTGAGAAATTTATTTTATTAGAAAAGGGTTAATTTTGACTTTAAAATGATTTTAAATAGCAAACAACGAGAAATTTCGAAAATGAATTACAGAAGATTTTAGAAAAACAGTGTTACTTATTTGAAACATTAATTTATTCTTAAAATTGACTTCTTTTTTCAAGAAAATGAGGGTTTTCTAGAAAATAATTTTAAAGAAGGAAAAGTGATTCTTTCCTGCTATTTGACAGTTTATAAATGAATTTCAAATGGAGAAAGATTTTTCTGTAAAAGAGTTTTACTCAGTGGAGTTATTTCCAAACGACTTGGATAAGTTGTGGAGTTTCGTTTTGGATTTGTGTTTCACAGAACAAAAATAATTTTAAAAGTTGAAACTCGAACCTAGTGGCCAAGACGTTGGGATTCTAGTGTTCTATGGTGTAAATGGTGGACTGCGTGTCCTTAAGTTGAAGTTGTGAACTGTGAGTCACATAAAAGTTGTGTTGATTTTTGTGCGATATAATTACGAATCTAAGACTGGTGCATCGGTCTAGAACTTCGTGATTTGCATATTCGGACTTTGCGTCCTATTGTTGAAAGTGAAATATAAACTTAAATGTTTAAAAGTTGAGATGGTCGGAGCCTTTGAGCTTCGACAAGGAAAGAAAGAACAAAAAGAAAAGTGACGTGGAATAAAATGTTTTAAATGCATTATTCGGCAGACGTGCCTACAGTTTTAATCTGGATATCTTGATGAACAAGTTATTCAAGACGGTGTAATATGGATATCTTGATGGAAAAGGTATTCAAGAAGGTGTACCATTGTGCCTTGATGGACAATGAAACCATATACGGTGATCACTGTGCCTAGTTTTGGACAATGTTATGGTTAATACGATGTGCCTTATGTAACACTCCGATTTTCGTATAAGGGATTATGTTACTATGGATACCTAGTTGTTGCTGTTGTTATAATAATAATAATAATAATAATAATAATAATAATAATAATAATAATAATAATAATAATAATAATAATAATAATTATTATTATTATTATTATTATTATTATTATTATTATTATTATTATTATTATTAATGAAGTTAGTATTGTTATTTATATAATTGATAATGTAATTGTGATTAGTGTTGTAGTATTTTTTTGCTTATACATATATATATGTATGTATATATTATTACATATGATAATATGTATATTAATATATGAATATTTGCATTAATATGATAATGCGTCTCTTAATGTGTGATCTTATATGAATATATGATTTTGTTTGTGATTTTATATGTTAATATATGATATGTGATTTTATTAATAGTAAGTGATTAAGAATGATATGATGAAATATCGTGTGATTTAGTATTTAAATAAAGATAGTATAGTTCTTAGATGTTAGCCCCTCAACCAATCAGATTTGAGGAATTATGGATAAAGGATCATCCTCTTTTTGGTTACCTCTTAAGATCTCATCATAATCTCCTGAGGATCCTATCATGGAATAACTACCAAATCTATCGCTAAAATTCCATCGAAATTTCGACCATCTTAGAGGTTGATTTAGGATTCGGTCATTAGACATTAATTTGTAGATATTTCTGAGTTTTCTAACAACACCAAGCACTCCTCAATCGGGAACTTGTAGCTCAAATTATGGTCAAAATACCGATCTGTATACTGTTTGGACTGAAATATGAGTCCGTTATGCCCTAACTTTGATTTATACCATAAGACTCGACCTAAACCCTATTTCTCACATTGTTAAACTCAGAATAGCTGCCTCTCTTCATCTTTCTTAGTTTTCCCTTGAACCCCTTGAAGTTCTTGGAGTTTGTGAGTCCGTTTGGGAGAGAAGTTACTCGTGTTAGCATTGTTTAAGGCATGAGGAATTCGTCGAGTCACTCGAGGGAACGTGTCTAGTTTTCCAACATTATCATTTTGGGAATTTTCATACCAGGTATGGGGAGAAGGAATAATATTGACATGTAGGTGTTGGGGGTAGCGTAAGATGAAGGGTTAACCCATGATCCTGTCATATGTTGTTGTCTATTTGATGTTAAATGAGGTATGTATAATATGATTATAATGTTAATGGCATGCTTTAATTATTATACTGTTTTATGTTAATTACTGATGATGTATGAATGGATGGTATTGGTATGCCCAATTGAGTATAATGTTTATGATGCCATGAATGTCTATGATGATGATGTTGTTATGATTATGAGAATGTTGTTATGATAATGATGATGATGTGTTGCTCCGTTTGAGTGTTGATTGTTGGGTATGTTAATGCCAACAATGACGTTAATAAGACTATAACCAATTAATAGGGCTTATTAATGATGTTAAGACATTAAAATATGTTAACAATTATAATAAGATTTAAGGGATGTTTTTCCAGTTGTTCATAAGACATGAATATAGTGTGAGATGTAAGGTTATGTTCATAGGGCTCAGTTAAAGACCCTAGGATTGACTAGCGAGTGTTCTATGAACAATAATGATGAAGCTGTGATTAAGGGATTAATTCCCCGTGACGATAAGACATGAATATTAATGAAGAACAGTTAAGATTAATGAAGTTGATGTTCGATGGATTAGTTAAAAGCCAATAGGTTGAATCTGTGATCTGTCCCAAGGATTTAGGAAAGGATTTCTGACCCTTTCTTCCCATTACAGCCACGCTCCATCGAGCACGGCCGTGCTTAACAGGGTGCACGCCCGTGCTCCAGTTTGAAATCCAGGGCAGGGCGCGTAATTGAGCACGCCCGTGTGCAGGTCCAGCATGCCCGTACTGAGGGTGAGCACGCCCGTGCTCACCTGACCAGAACAGAACCAGAATGCTGAAAACAGGGGTTCTACCCCAAAGTATCCAATTAATGAAAGAAGACACCAAATGCGGAGGTGGTGATTGTTGGTTGTGCGCTGTGTTGCTCATTCATACATTGGAGTAGTGGAGTAGCATTGCATAGCATAACATATTTTGTTCAAAATGATATATATATATATATATATGTGTGTGTGTGTGTGTGTGTGTGTGTGTGTGTGTGTGTGTGTGTGTGTGTGTGTGTGTGTGTGATATTGATGTGATGAGATGGTTGTGTTGATATGTTATGTTTATATGATGCATGCTCATCTTGCTAATTGCTTCCATGCGGCTATGTTAATATATACATTTCTTACTCCCCATCTTTTGTTGTTGCCTTGCATGTACCCCTTTTTGTGTTATGCAGAGGACGGTGAGCAGCGTGCTGAGGAGTGACTCTGAGGAGCCGCTTATCGAAGTTTAGTTTATTTTTAGTTTAGTTGTTATCCGAGTTGTTTTATCAGATCGGTTATACCAGCTCTATAATGTGACATCAGGGTTGGGTTATATGTTTTGTTTATGTTATGTTATCCTTTAAACATGTTTTATTTCCTCATTGATACCTTGTTACAATATGGTATCCTTTACCCGTTGGTTTTCTTTTGTAATAAATGATATGCAAGTGTTTATCTAATTTCGGAAAACTAAATTATTTCCTTCTATGTTATCAATTTATAAATACATGCGGGGTAGAGGGTGTCACACCTTATTTGGCAATTGAGCTTGATCAACTCATTTATACAACGTTGGGATATCTCCGGAGATTAAGTACAAAATTTTAGATGGTGAATATTGAAGTGTCATGCATTATTTTAAATGACGGTGACTGTTGGGTATGAAACCCCTTGTAAAACTATTGTGTTTATATTGAAAATTTCCTATGTTGTGGATATCTGTATATATGTTGTTTTTGTGTGTCATGCATGTAGTTATCGTGTTAAATCCATATATTGATATCTTACCCTTGTATATATTTGTTCTTCTAGTTTTGCTGTTGTACCTTGGTACACGAGTACAGATGGTGCAGAGGAGTTCCTAGCTTCACTTGAGGATATTAATCCCGATCCTTAGAGAAGTTGGTGATAATGGTGAGAATTATGGAGGTCTTTCCAGTAGATGTCTATTAGAGTGACCAGCTTAGGATTTTTCTTTGGGTGATGTATTTCTTAGAAAGTCGGTGTTTGTGGTTTGAAAGCCTTTATATGTTTTAAAATTCTATTGTGAATAATGAAGTATTTTCAGGTGAAATATGTACGTTGTAGAAGATTTTGTTTTTGAATAAAATCAGTTTATGTATGTTAGTGAGTATAATATAGTTTTACTATCGTGGTGTACGCACCACTTTTCGAAGTATTAAGAAGAAAAAATTTTACACCCAGATTTTTCTGACTTAAAGTAAATAAATTTCTGAAAGCAACCAGCAAATTTCTTTTTAATTTATTTTTGCACGTGTTCACAAGGTAATGCCCAAGGGGGGTGTTATAGAGTGGTATCAGAGCTTGTCGAGTCTTTCGGGAACCTTGGGGAATATGTCTGTTAGGTTTTTGTTGTGAGATCTCTGGTTGGACTTTGTTTGAATTGTTTCCTTGTCGAAAACAATGTGTGTTGGCACACAAGTAAGTGTGTTTTGATGGGTTCTAATTGGGTTGAGACTGGTCGCGCTGTCGCGCACGCGCCAAAAAGAACGAGCGGTTTTTAAAACTGTAGTTTAGGGCGACAACTCGGATGTCGTCTCACAAGGACTCTTGAAGTGTTATTTGTCACAAAAATCAGTTTTTTGGGGGTGTTTGGATTGGACTGAAAATAAGAAACAAAGCAAAACAAAGCAATGAAAACAGAGCAGTTGAAAAGATTATCAAATAGCTAAAGACGATTAATCTATTGTTCTCGATTTCCCAACTATCATCGGTTCATGCAATTTCCAAGCCCTAAGCAGATTCTAATCCCCTCCCGGTTGTAGCAACAATTTACAAGCGAAATCACTGCTACAGATATATGTTCCTATTCCCAAATTAAGCAAACGGGGTTAAGCCCTTCATGAACTAAGCGAACACGAATTGTACACACGCGAATTAAGCAAACGCGATTAATTATAGGAACATAACATCACCGAAAATAAATCAACACAACACAATATACTCCTGAATTAGGCAAACAAAAATATATAGCATGGCATTGAAAAGGGAAAAGCATACAAAACAGGAAATACAAGAACCTCAAGTGTAGTGGAAATTGATTACAATAGATTAATCTAAGAAAATTAGTTCTCCATGGAAAAACGAAAACATACAGAAAAATGTAAAAACAATGGAGAAGCAAAAGTTCTTCCAATCTGTCCAGAACAGCCATTTATACTATTCAGAAATTTAGCCCACTCGCGAGGCGAACCCTCATTCGCGAGGCGAATATAGTGAAGAGTCAGCAACGTTTGGTCTTCTCGCGGGGCGAAGTACTTCTCGCGTGGCGAGGAATGGAACAGACATGGCTTCTGGTCTTCAGTCTCGCGAGGCGAGACATGTATCCGTGAGGCGACACAGAACGAGTTGCATTTCTCTGGAACAGTCAGCTATCAGGGTCGCGAGGCGGGGTGTTGTTCGCGGGGCGAACCAGAGAGGATGACATTTTTACTGTTCTGCTGGTTTTCAGGTTCGCGAGGCGAGAAGACTCTCGCGAGGCGAATTCCTCCAGACTTGAAATTTCCCTGATTCTTTATTCTCTTGACTTCTAACTTAACCTGAAAACAACAAAATAGCCATAAGTGCTTTATTTGACTCAAAACTGGCTAAATTAACCTAAAACTACTTTAGAGACTCAAAACCTTGCTTTAGGATAATCTAATCTAATTTGGGTGAAAATGAGATTTAATTAGCACAAAACCCTGGTCATACTAGCCATAAAACTAGATGAGCCAGAGGCTTATCAAGACCTTGTGAGAACTCATGTTTCGTAAATGGTACTTATTTTCATGTTGACGCGTTCGTTCATCCCTTTGGGATTGTGTCAGACATTTGAATGAGGTACCTATTGTGGAATATTTTTCAAGAGAATTTTCTGAGAATGTTCTAGGTTTGCCGTTTGCAAAGGATATTGAGTTTTCAATCGATCTAGTTTCTAGATTCGGGTTGATCTCTATCACTTTGTGTAGGATGTCACCTGCAAAGTTAATCGAGTTAGACGAATCGATCCAAACTGGAAGATCCGTGGTCTAAATAGTTTGTTAGACCAAGTGTTTTCCGTAGGAAGCGCTAATGTTGTACGAAGATTTTAGATTTCGCGTGGATTTCCAACAACTCAACAAGGTGACAATTATGAACAAGTATTCTCTGCCGTGCGTAGTTGATTTGATAGATCACTCGCGAGGAGTTATTGTTTACTTATAGATCGACTTGAGGACGAGTTATCACCAGATTGGAGTGAAGATCTATTTAAGATTTTGCACCATTGATTCAGCTTATGAGGAAAGATCAACTCTTCGTATGTTTGAGAGACTAATCAAGTTGTCCGTGATCGTGCCGATTCAGGGTGACCATACTAAGCACGTCAGAAAAGACCTATGTGCTTGTTGTAAACCAAAACGAATAGATTTGAATCTTCAACCTTAGGTGAGTGTCTCAGGATTAAGAAAATTCTTATTCGTAATGTTCATTCCTTATTGACAATTGTTTCTCAAATTCCTATGGTTGTATTAAACAATCATAGTGACCAATTTTGTACGTGTCGAACAGACTTTTCTGATGTTGATATGAAATTTATGAGGATTCATACATTGGTTATGCTAGTCCGTAATATCAATATACCCTAATGGGTTTCCTTGTATGTGAGAATTTGCACTCACACTTTTAAATAATCCTAAGTGTATTAGACATTGAGTGGATTAATTGGATAGTATCCATCAGTCTGAATATTGTTATAACTATTTCTTGAGTTATAACATAAACAACTTCTTGGTAACCAAAGTTTCTTGATGAAACTTACGCAAGTCACTTTTACTTTTGGTGGAAGTGATCCAGTCTGAATTTTGTCGGACTGTTGCTCTTTTAAATTGTTGTGCACTAAAGTTCTTGTGAAAGAATGAATTTTATTAGATTCATGTTTGTAAACATGTACTGGTCATGCATTTTTACAACCACGAACCTACTAAAGAATCTTATTACATAAGGAATATTCCTGTATTTTTCCGATACTTGTCATATTCTTCAAGACCATGTCTTATAGTAGTTCGAAAGGACTTGTCACCTTTGATTAACTTTACCCTAAATATTTTTCCAAAACGTTATTAACGTGTGACCTATCTCATAAGTGATGAGAATGATTATTTGACTCATATCACAATATCAGAGTAAGTTGAGTACAGTAAGAAAATAATTTGGCGTACGAGAGCATCGCAAGGAATTTTGTGTGGGTTAACCAAGGACCTCTAAGATTTTTCATTTGTTTTGGGCGATCGATGTCAGGATAATGAGGAAAGTACCTTCTTATCTGTTAATATCCGCTATGCAGTGGAGAAGTTATGTAGTGGAGGTGTAACCAAAGTATGTATCAGAGGACCGATCAAACTTCATGGATTAGCTTTAAGCGTCGTTTCAGATGAAGACCTGAAGTTTACTAACGGTTTGATAAAATCCGCTCCAAGTGTTAAGGACCAAGTTGAGATTGAGTCCAATGGATCACCCTCAACTCGAGTGACCGAAACGAGAAAAAACGATTTTGATCTTGAGAAGGTTGGTAGTAAGTGTAGTATTTAACTACGATTATCCCTTCAGCGGGATAGACAAGAAGTGATAAGAGTTTTGTTGAGGTATAGTTGTGACTGGTAAGATGTGAATCTTTAAGATCAATCTCAGTAAATGAGACAATTATTATAAATCAAATGTTGATCGAGGCAAAGTAATTGTTGGGGAACCTAGGGTAATGATCACTGTCCGTAGTTAAGAATGATTATATGAGTTTGAAGATTTACACGATAGTGTTTATAGTAGTTTTACCTAAGTTGAATATGAGCAGAAAAGAGGAGTTCTTGAGTAAAACTAAGTTGTTACACTAGTGCAGGAAGAGATTTTTACGTCAGTTAAAATTCTTTTTTTAACGTCTGGAAAATGCCTAACGTTATCCAAGCAGACGTAAAAAGTAAACTTTTTTAACGTCAGTTGACAACTGACGTTAAAAGTAAACTTTTAACGTCAGTTATTTAAATAACTGACGTAAAAAGTATACTTTTAACGTCGGTTATTTAATTTAACTGACGTTAAATACACTGCTTATAACGTCAGTTGTTTAAGACAACCGACATTATAAATAATTTTTAAAAAAATTACTTTTAACGTCAGTTGTCTTAAATAACTGACGTTAATTTGGTTTTTTTTTATTTATGTTACAATTTATCCATTCCCCCAGCATATCCCTGCATTTAGTAAACACAGTCCAAAATATACAGAATAGGCACATTACAGAATTCGCACATACACTCAAATTTAGCAAAAAAGGGCCACATTAAAACCTTATGATGCAAAACCCTCCTTAGGGATAAAAACATCATAAAGCAAAAAGAGTACCCTTAAATTTTATTTAAAAAAGAAAATAAATACAAAGAACCAATTTGGGGGGGGGGGGGGGGGGGACAAAAAACCAAAACCCATTGATAGAAAAAACATAACTAAAAGTTTCTAAGTATTTTAAATGTAAATACACACATCAACTATATATAAGTTTCTATTTATTTACACTACACATCTTCTTGTTTCAAAAAAAAAAACTACACATCTTCTAAGTACTCAGGAGGTATTTTTGCTATTCCTTTTTCTTTATCATACTTAAAGAAAAATTCTACAAAGCGCATCCTCAAGTCTCTAAACTCTCATTTTTTAAGAGGAGTTTGGTCGCTAAAAGCTTGCACACATTCAAATAATTAACAATAACATTAACGCAAGGAAAAGGAAAACTAAAATATATAATTAAATAAGTTGTTTAAGTATTACCTTCTTCCATCCCTCTGTAATAGATGCGGAGACTATGTTCAGCATATGATGCATCACATAATAGCCACACGACTAAGTGTTTGTCTGATATCGAGACTACAAAAGAAATGAAATTCAATGTCAGTTAAATAAACATATATATTTGGAATTGGTAATTAGTAATTATAATATTAATTACTATTTAATAAACTACCAACCTTGAGATTAATCCAATCAGGGCTTCCTTTAGACTTGGTAGTCCTACTCCTCCCGTTGGCGCAACTTGTCCTGCATGCCTTCAGCGCGGTATCATAAACAGAATATTCATGTCAAGTAACCAAGTAACCAATTCATCATGTGTGTAATAAAATAAAAGCAAATGTTAAAACTTAAATCAAATAAAAGATTAATTACTCACGTATTGATGGATTCCACTACCTCCCGTGGCGGGTTCTGGTGGAGTGAGCATAAGAATATGACAGTATGCCTGACACGATGAAGTATGAGCAACTGCCAATGTTTGTTCATTATGTAGGGTGCCAGATATAGCTCTTTTTGATCATCACCTCCCAGTAATCTTCCAAAGTATGACATGACTTCATTGTGATTGGCAAAGATTGCAGGCTGAAGGACGAATGAGTCTAAGAAGCCATAAAGGTTGGAGCCCCTCTCAAGTTGAAGACGATTCAGATACCTAAGATATGAAATAAGTGGATGTTAATTGCATAATATACTGAGGTAGAAATAAATCATAAATTTGAAATAAAATTTATAAATTGAATTAATTATAAAATTAAAGCATACTTACGTGGACCAAAGACTCACAACCGTGGTGGCTAGCTCCTCGTCATCTTTGAAAAAATCCCCAAGATCGTCACCACTGAATATAAAACCAAGATCATGCGGTGGAGGTGGGCGTGCCGGCCATCCATCGTGCTCCAACGGGCTTGTAAAAATCTCGTCTGCATAATCCTCACCAATGGAGAACAAACGAGTCATGGGAGACACGAACTCGCCTTTGCCTTCAATATTAAATAAAGAAAGTATATAAGTAGTTGAGAATAAAAAACATAATAATTAATTGAGAAATTTGATCATTAATTATGAATATCCTTTCCTGGCCAACTTGAGCTCCTGCTGAGCCAACTCAAACTCTCGTCGTTTCTCCTCCAACTCAAGCTCTTGACGTTTTTCCTCCAACTCTCGTTCCCTATCTGCTAAGTCATCCACCTCCACATGTGTCCTATGATAGCTCTCTTTTGTGCTCACATGTGAAGGTTCGGCAGCTCCCGCTGTGTCTTGGGAACCCATGGAGGAAAGCTCCTTTACAAGCATTTGCTTGAAGGATGGGTTGGATAGGAAGCGGCTCATCAGCTGATCTGTAATGGTCGGGTCGAAAAAGAGCTCATGTTTAATAATTTTAGCTCCTCCTCATCGACCCACTAATGTGGAGCGTTTTTGCCATAATATTTTTTGATGCCCACCGTCCCTGGAACACCAATCACCCGACAAGGGTGGTTGTCTTTGCCTAGGGCAATGATCAAGATATCCAGGCGTCCAAATGGGATGAATGTGCCCTAGGAGGTTTGGGCCTTAAGCTCCTTCTACAATGAATAAATTAAAAACGTGTAAGACAATGTGTTAAAAATATCAATATATACAAATATCAACTACAAATGCATTTAGTTTGTTACTTATAATCCTTTCTGCCATAGTGCGAGTGGCTTCAGCTTTAAAATCACCTTTTTTTGTCTTCCGGGCCTCCAATCAAACATCCTCACGCGTGATAGGAGACGGAGGATCAACAGGTGTGCCCTCAGGCACCTCTCCAGCTGCTATCCTACGATTTAGCTCCTCCTGGCTCTCCTGCAATTTATCCTCCATCATCTCCTTAATCTTAGTGGGGTACCCCCCCTGAGACAAGTTATGGGTGTGGATGTTCTGTGCTTGAGCTCGCTGACCCTTTTCCCTCTTAGCCTGTTTAAACAAGGTGTGGGTTTGGATGTTTAGTTAAATACATTTAATTTCGTTACTTAAATGTACTATAAAATGCATAAATAAATTAACTTCATCAACTAACCCGAAATTGATCTGTATGTCGGCTCCTAAAAAAATCATCCCAAGTCTCCCTATCAATATACAGGTACTTTATGAAAAGCTCCTCGCGGTCCTTCGGTCTGAATACATAGTGCCTAGTAATATCATGCTTAAACCCATTCCAACGCTTTGCCGCCAATGAGAGCCATTTCGCCCTATGATCTTTCGTATTCGGCACAGTCCATGCTATCTGCACATTAAGGACATAACAAAGAGCAAGAATTAGCTAGAAGTCAAATAATTATTTAATAGTGCTATTCAAAAGAATGTACAAGTAAAATACAGTGAGAGCCTCCCAGATCTGATCCTTAACATTCTGTGGAACGTTGTCCCAATGGTCAATGAGGATGCTAGTGTGCTACTTAGCTTCCTTAGCCACCCAAGCAGTAAATGAATTAGCATAGGGAGCTTGGGGATTTATTGAAGAATCAAACCACAACTCAAGCTTCTGGCCACTGAGCCTAGCCTTCTCTAACTTCTTTAGACTAGTGGTTGCTCTACCATGTTTTTTCTTAGACTGTAATGCCTGTTTGGAAAAAAATATATTAAATTAGAGGGTCATGTATAACATAGATAAATAAATAATATGAGCATAATTGATTAAATTATATGTATAAGTAAAACTTACACTATCAACAGACGTAGGCCCCACTGACCCCTCCCGTGGCTGTGGGATGTTAGCCCTCTGTGGTGCCTGTTTGGACAAAATATATTAAATCAGAGGGGGTTAGCTATAACATTGATAAACAAATGATATGAGCCTAATTATTTATTAAGTTATGTCTACAAATAAAACTTACGCTATCAACAGGCCCCACTGACTCATCCCGTGCATGTGGGTTGTCCGCCCTATCCATGTGTGCATATGTTCAGAAACAATAATTTTTAAATTATGTTATTTTACCATGCATAAATGAAGATAAATATAAATACAGTTGGATAAATAAAAATAAATCTAAACTAACATCTATAAGTAAAAATAAATCTAAACTAACATGGATAAATAAAAATAAGACATTTCCACTAAAAGAACAAAACTCACACTATGTTCAAGTTTAAATTACCTATATCATTATCCCTTCGTGATGATCATCATGAATGGCATGTACATCGTCCACCCGTGTTTCCTCAATGATAGTAGGCATGTTTGTCGAAAAAGAAGGAGCCTCATGAATATCAAGAGTTCAATATTGATTTTCATCACTACCATTATGCATGCTTTTTCCTTGGAGAACCACGGACAACCTTTTGTAAGAAGGATCGGTGATGTAAAACACTTGTTTTTCTTGGGAAGCCATGATGAAAGGCTCAGTTGTATGACCTAACTTGCAAAGGTCTACCAATGTAAACCCACATTCGTCGGTTTGTACACCACCTTTACTATCGACCCACTTACATTTAAAAACCGGCACCGTGAGCTTAGTGTAATCGAGCACCCAAATCTCTTCAATGACTCCAAAGTAAGGTATCGGTGCAATAACAGGATTTGTGTCTTTTGAACTAGAGAAGTGCATTGATTCGGTCACGATCATATCCACACTATTTTGCATAGCACTCTTGTTATCTTGTTCCTTTGTATAAAAGGAAAAGTTATTGATGTCGTATCCGCTCCAACAAATCACATTAAAGCTAGGTCCACGTGCTAGCCATTTTAATTTGTCAGAAGCAGTACTACCATCCTTCAGCATTTCTTCCTTGAACCATTGTAAGAAAGTCTTGTTATGCATGTTCAACAACCACCTTTCGTTCATTTGAGGGTTTTCTTGCTTGACTTTTCTTTTATGTTCAAAAAAGTAAGGTTGAAAAAAATCAATGTTATTCAATATATACAACACTACTACAGAAAATGGCTTTAGTAGCACACATTTAATAGCGTTTCTTACTGAAACGCTATTAAAAAGGAGACGGAAGACTTTTAATAGCGCTTCCTCAAGCAAGCACTATCTTAAGTTATGAATAAGATAGCGCTTCGTCAATGAAGCGCTATTAAAATTTGATGTTTTAGAATAGATAGCGCTTCCTTAAGGAAACACTATTTATTTCGAACCCTTAGATAGCGTTTCCTTAAAAAAGCGTCGTTTATTCATTATCTAAGATAGCGTTTTTCCAAGAAAAAGCTATCTATTTATTACCCTTAAAATAAAATTGTTCTCTCCCACTCACTTTTCCCTCTATCCCAAAAATTTCGCTCGATAGACTTTTCGCGCGACCTACTCTCAGTCACCACTCACCACAACCTTCTCGTTTGCGCCGTCTCCCTCGTTTGTGCATCTGCCTCGAGCCCATCGTACGTCTTCTACGCCGTCGCCGCCGCCCTCCTCCTCACCACCATACCGCTCATCCTCGTTTGTCGCTGCTCTTCTCCTCCCAAATATTTGGTTTGAGATTAGAGAGAAGAAGAAAATGGCGAAACCAAGCGCTGATGATTCAGAGCTCTAGCGAGCTTGCGAGGCTGCGATTGAGGGCACTAAACAGAGGATTGTATTATCGATCTGTGGGCAAATCTGCCAAGCTTGGTCGTCAAATGGCTAAGTCTAGGGTTCTCGCTCTCTCCAGTACGCATCTTTCTTTCTCCATTGCTCGACCTAACCTTCTTTCTCCATTGTTCCAGTTGCACCTCCTTGTGCAACTACACCAACCACTTGTTTCTGTAATTGTCAAATGAAAATGCTAGGATCTTAATTTTTCTTTGTTTTATTTGTTTACTCGTATTGGATCTAATTCACTCGTTTTGTTGTTTGCCTTCGTTTATTTCCAAATCATTTTACCCAACATAGCTCTAATGTCTGGTGTTTCTAATGCTAGAGCTCATCTAAACTTGTTTAAATTTTGTATGCAGTTTTAGATACTGGTTTAGAGCAAAAGGAAAACTTTCAGATGATCAGGCCTTGCATAGGTACTTCTCTTCAATTTGCTTTAGAATTAGATATGCTTGTTCTTTGAGTGTTTTAGCAGAATTGGTAATTTAATAATACATGAACTAGGAGAACTTTTACCCACATGCCAAAGTCAATGCTTGAACCCCTTAGAGCCCTGTACTTGAATATCATGTAATTCTGGAACTACAGTTTTGAATTTTTAAATCTGTGGCTTATCTCTGCTAAAATTTTCTCCAAAAAAGGACTGTTTGGGAGAGTTTGTAGAAATGGAGACAGCTAAAGATGTCATCTGGTTGTACCAAATGCATTATTTTGAGCCTGCATATCTGGATAATATGTAGATTGTCTTCGAATAGCAATGGGATAGTCACTTTGGTAGGCATCTGGTTTCTTGCATTTCATTAGTTTTCTGTATGTTTGTACTGCATGTGTGTGGTGCCATATGCTTCAGATCTAATTTTTCTTCAAGTAAGTTTGAATCCCCACCGTGGAAAGGGTTTTAGGACACGTTCTGTTAGTCTGGACCACTCGTAAGTATCTAAATCCTATTGGTTGCATGATAAGTAACTTACATATCAACATTATAACCTGCGAGGCATGCCTAACAACTTTCAAGGTATGAACTCTTTTGTTTTTTGTTAAATGCTTCTTGAATTTTTCAGGATGTGGTTTCACTGACCTGTAAGAGCTGATGAATGGGTGCTATTTGCGGTGAGTTTAATAATTTTTAGTCCTTGTTTCTCATATTTAATTTTGGGAAATGTACAGTAGAGGAGATTTTGATAAACATATTTTCAGTTTAGGAACAATTAATTGACCAATTAAACCAACAATTGTTACTCTTTAATCAGTCCAATACTTCACTATTCTTGAATGAGAAATATTGGATTCTAAGTGTATGCATCAAACGTAACTTTTTAACATTTATGCAGACTTAAACCCTTTGCATGAGTAGGATCAAGATTAACTGTGTCTTCTGCAGATTAGGGAAAAGGAAAGAATAGCAACGAAGGAAAAAGATCCAGCTATCTCACAAGCAAAGAGACGACAAAAAATGATTGCCAGTCTCCCTAAGCTCTTTAACATGATTCACCTCCTGGTTCATTCAACATACCGATCTGTTATCACTAAAGAGGAGCTTGTGAGCAAGATAATCTCAAGCCATCTTGATATTGTTGTGATGAAAAAGTAAGGCTCGTTACGTGCGAGAAATGATTGTTTTTTTTTTTTGTAGTTTTCTGAACACTAAATTTTCCTGGTTTATATTCTTAGGAGAAGTTGAAGAACAACTGATTTTGTTGCTAGAACTATTACCAGAATGGATTTCTGAAAAGTTGGCCTCTGGTGGGGATATCCTCGTCCGGTAAGTTTCTTTGGTTTAGACATATTATCTATTCCGAATTCACAATTATAACAACGTACGCTATGTTGTCTATTGTTTTGATGCTATTGTCTGCCTTTTTTTTAGCATTAATAAAATGTCAAATGCTGAGACCAAACGAGCATCACTTGAAGAAGCAAAGTGAGCGGTGACAGAGTTCTTGGAAGTACTGTTGGATGTTTATCGAGGCCATGATGTATATTGTCCTTTTCTGTTGGGTTGCTTGTAAATGTTCAATCTATTTTCTTTTGGGTATATTCATGAGAAAGGTGAAATTGGTAGATCAGTGTAACTTTTTTGATAGATGACCGTATATCACAAAACAGACAGACCATGAGATAGATCAAAGGGAACGCAAGATTCTTATACAAGACTAATTTAAGCTGATGAATTATCTATTACTTTTGCAGCCTCTCAGACTCGAAATCAAGGTGTGTGTAGCCGAGAAATGTTTGATTTCTGTGAATTAGATTTCTCGACAATAAATCTACCAGGAACACCATTTCACACAACAAAGGTGCTCTTCTCTTAAAGGCCAGCCCAGACCCAAAGTTGTGCTTTCTTTCTTGCGTGGCATTTTGCCTATTCTTGATTGGGGCCAAAACTACACAGTAGCCAAATTCAGAAACGGTTTACTTGCAGGCCTAACTATTGCAAGTCTATGCATTCCTCAGGTATAAATAAGTCTCTAACTGCATAATTAAAATATATATGTGTGTGGGTGTGAGCAAGCGTGTGTGTGCTTTTTTTTTTTTGTGTAACTCAACTCACACAGTTTATGTTTCAATGTAGAGCATTGGGTATGCATGATCCGGAATATGGCCTCTGTAAGTCACTTTCATTTCTATTTTTTTTATTACATGTAATGTTTTGAAATAGAGTTGAAATCAATCTTATGCTAAAAAGAATTATTAGATACAAGTGTGGTGCCACCTCTTATCTATGCTTTAATGGGAACATCAAGAGAAATAGCAATTGGACCTATGGCAGTGGTATCGCTTCTTTTGTCATCTATGATTCAAAAATTAACAGACCCTGCTACCAATCCTATTGGTTACAAAAAACTTGTTTTCACTGCCACTCTCTTTGCTGGTATCTTTCAGGCTGCGTTTGGAATCTTTAGGTGGGTATGCTATGAAATAATGATTATTATTTATTTCTGAGGCTCTTTAGTTTTAACGTTACCAAATAATTATAGGTTGGGGTTCCTTGTGGATTTTGTCACATGCTGCTATTGTTGGATTCATGGCGGGAGCAACTATAGTAATTGGTCTTCAACAGCTAAAGGGACTATTTGGGATCATTCATTTTACAAACAAAACAGATATAATCTCTGTCATGATGTCTGTCTGGGAATCAGTTCATCATCCTGTTTGTTACTCCTCTTATCCATTTAGTTATGCTTTTTCCCCCTTAGTTTTGCTTTTATAGCCATCGGTTGGAGAACATTTATTCTCATTGGAGAATTATTACAAAGGACTTGCGTGTTGTGATCATTAGATAACATGCCGCCATAGAATGTTAACCCAAAAAGAATAATAAATTATCTCACGAACACTTGTATTTGTTTAACTACAGTGGAACCCGCGAATTTTTTTTCTAGGATGTTCGTTCTTCATTTTCATCCTATTTACAAGATTTATGGTGAGTGATAGTAATAATACAAAGAAGTAATTCTCTCGTCTTTCTGAAATGTCCTTGTGCATCTAATAATCAATTTATGCTTGTGAGGACCTGGATTTTATGATGAATGTCTCAACCGAGCATAGTGATATCATCATCATTTTTCTTGCCATATGTTTATATGGCCAGGAACTTGTTCTTGCTAGTGTCCTTTAGAATGGATATTTTAATTATGTGTTGGGCTGTGTTCCTCTGAATACATACTTTAAATAAAATATGGAAAGAAAAACGATGGTGGCATACCTGAAGATTGCATCCTATTTATCATACATGCATTGGTTTGTGCTTGTATTTGCTTGCCTGATTCTCCATAACAGTTGAAAAGGAAGGATTTGGTTCCTCCATCTTTTGATACAATTGTGTAAAATAAAATCCTGAAGGCCATTTATTTTTGGATGATCCATTGAGATTTTGCTTTTGTGGATTCTTGCAGCTTTATTCATAGTAAGGCCAGCAATAAGGATTTTGTGCGATCCAGCAGAAGATGGAAGTCGCATACACAAATTGTTTAGAATTACTAGTGTGTTAATTAGCTTGTAGACATTGTTAGTAGTGCATGGTTATCGTCTAGTATAGGTTAGTGACCTTTTGGTTTATGAACTTAAATATTAGAATTGGTTATGTGTAAGCCTTACTATGAATTATGTTAAAGTATATTAGTTAATTGGTTAGAATATGCATTATTTTGATATTTGGTTTGGTTTATATATACTTACCAATATTGTATGTAAGCTTCGTACAATATATACGTGTGACTGTTTTTTAGTACTTCTAGTACTCTTTCAATACAAATTTGATTTATCAACAAAAAAGTGTGAATTACTGAGTGCAGGTGGGAAATGTAGAAAAACAAAATGAATAATAATAATAAAAAAAAGGGAATAGGTAGCGCTTCCTTGAGAAAGCGTCGTCTAAATTTATAAACAGACAGCGCTCCCTTAAGAAAGCGCTATCTATTGCATACTTTAGACAGCGCTTTCTCAAGGAAACGTTGTCTAAAGTATATGCAATATATGTCTATTTGTAACTTTAAACAGCGATTTCTCAAGGAAGCACTACCTATTCCCACTTTCAATAGCATTTTTTAAGCGCTACCTATTTTTTTGACTTTCAGTAGCGGTGAATAGATAGCGCTTGTAAGCGCTACTAAAGGCAAAAAAAAGGGCTATTAAAGCCCTTTTCTGTAGTAGTGAAATATGCTTTAAGTACTTCCTCCTGACCCTTGCTATTAATCATTACACCATGTGTACCATTGCCTTGACATATTCTCTCATCATGACGAGGCTTAGGAACCCCTATAGGATCAGTGTTAGGAAGGTAGTCTGAACAAAACTCAATAGCTTCTTCTGTAAAGTACCTTTGAACAATAGATGCTTCGTGATGGTGTGGATTCTTCACATACCCTTTCAAGATCTTCATGTATTGCTCAACTGGGTACATCCATCTCAAAAAAAACAAGGCCACATAATCTTTTCTCCCTCACTAGATGAACAATTAAGTGAACCATGATTTCGAAAAACGAAGGAGGAAAATACTTCTCCAATTGGCACAAGATTGTAGCAGCCTCAACTTCTAAATCATCCAACTTATGGGGGTCAACGACTTTGCTACATATAGCATTGAAGAATGAGCACAACCTAGTAATGGCATGTCTCAAAATTTTAGGAGCAATACCACGAATAGCCATGGGCAGAAATTGTTGTATCAGGATGTGGCAATCATGAGACTTTAAGCCAACCAATTTGAGATCACTTGATACAAGCCTCTTGACATTTGAAAAGTAACCATGTGGAACTTTGATGCCCTGAAGACACTCACAAAAACTTTGTCTCTTTTTTTTTGAAAAAGTATGACATGTTGGAGGCAAATATGTCCGCTTACCATCCTCAACAACTGGAGCTAACTACTCTCGTATACCCACCGCAACGAGATCAAGACGAGCATTTACACCATCCTTTGTCTTGCCCTGAATGTTGAGAAGCATCCCGATCACACTATCACACACATTTTTCTCCACATGCATCACATCAATGCAGTGTCTGACATCAAGCTTCCACCAGTATGGAAGATCAAAGAATATCGACCTCTTCTTCCATATGTTTTTCTCAGTAGCCTTACCCTTCTTTTTGGACTTGCTGAAGATAACATTGATGTCCTTCACCCATTGATAAACTTGCTCTCCATTTAAGGCCGTCGAAGCATTTTCAGTCTCTTGGCATCCATTAAAAGCTTTTTTCATCTTACGATATGGGTGATCACATCTAAGAAATCTTCGAAGTCCAAGGTAAATAATCTTCCTTCCATGATGCAACTGAGTGTAGCATTTGCCTTCTTCACATATAGGGCATGCTTTATGCCCCTTAACACTGTACCCGAACAAGTTCTCGTATGCTGGAAAGTCATTGATGGTGCAAAATAACATGGCACGCAGCTTGAAAGTCTCGTGATAAGACCGATAAACTACATCAACACCTTCGACCCGCAGCTTCTTCAAGTCTTCAATCAAGGGAATTAGATAAACATCTAAGTCATTTCCCGGTTACTTTGGGTCTGAGTTCATTTGGGGCAATCGTGATTGTCTTCATGAACACCGGTGTACAATATGCAATCATTGGGGCATGCGTGTATCTTCTTATACTCCATACCCATCGGACACAATACCTTCTTGGCCTGATCGTTACGGTCAGGAAATGTGTTACCCTCTGATCAGCCTCTGGCTAACTAGTTTTATAACTAGTAAGACCATGGCTTTTGCACTAATTACTCGAGTTTCAATCTCGTTTTAGCCCAAATTTGGATTTAACTGTTCTCAAGCAACATTTTGAGTTTCTTAAGTAGTTTAGGACATTTTAGTTAGTTTTTGAGTCAAATAAAGCATTCACTGTTATCTCATGTTTTCAGGTTAAAAAGGGAAGCACTTAAAGTCAAGAAAATGGAGAAAGCAGTGGAAAATGCAAGTCTGGAAGTTTTCACCTCGCGAGAAGCTATTCGCCTCGCGAGCCTGAGGACCAGCCTGAGCAGCAACAGTCATCCTCTCTGTCTCGCATCGGGAATCATTGTCTCGCCTCGCGAGCCTGAAGGCCTGACTGTTCCAGAGAATGTCACCCTTTCGGTCTCGCCTTGCGAATCACGACTCGCCTCGCGAGAACTCAATTTTGAACTCGCGCCACATTTAATATTCGCCTCACGAGCGGGCGCAGATGCTGAAGGATATAAATTGCTGTTTTAGTGCAGAACTGGGGACATCTTCTTTTCCTTTTTAGATTAGACGACTGAGAATTAGGTTTAGTGTTTTGTGTTACGTCTGTAATGGAGAACTAATCTCCTTGGATTGATCTACTGTAATTGGTTCCCATTGCCACTTGAGGTTCTGTGGTTCCTAATCTTATTGCTATTCTCTTTCAATATTGTTCTATATGTTCTGTTTGCTTAATTTAGGATTGTATGGAATATGTATTGATTTGTTTCGATGATTTTATCCTCCTATACTTAATCGCGTTTTCTTAATTCGCGTGTGTTCAATCGTGTTTGCTTAATTCACGAGAGCTTCACCCCGTTTGCTTAATTCGGGAATTAGGAACATATATCTCGTAATGTCAATTTCGCTTGTTAATTGATGCTACAATCGAAAAGAGATTAGAATCCGCTTAAGGCATGGAATTATATGAACCAATGATAGTGGGAAACCGAAAGCAGTAGATTGATCATCTTTAGCTTATTGATAATTATTTAGTTTGCATTGTTTTCTGCTTTGTTTTCTTAATTGAATTTCAAACCAACCCCCCCCCCCCCCCCCCCCCAAAACTGATTTTTTCTGCGAATAACAATCCAAGAGTCCTTGTGAGACGATACTCGAGTTGTCGCTCCCTAGCTACATATTTTCCAACCACTCGCTTTTTGACCCGTGTGCGACAGGGTGTCAAAAATTGGCGTCGTTGCCGGGGACTCTTGTTGTTATTAACAGAAAAATAAATAAATAAAAAAAATACATTGCTGAATTAGTTACGGCAACTAGGTCTGGTTGTGAACCTTAGTATGGATAATTATATGCAAAATTATATGCCTAACGTGTATTATGAGTCATCATGCATATATTATCCTGGCTTCACTAGTGGTTTTGAGTTTAGTAGTGATTTTGGCATGTTTGGAGTGAATGATTATTCTGGCCAACATGGTGGAGATCAAGGCAGCCTGAATGTGTTAGCTTCTTTGGTACAACAAATGACAGAGCACACTCTTGAATACCAACGGAGGACAGAAGCAAGTCTTCAGGATTTGGCCGCTCAAATTGGTCACATTGCCTCCGCCTTGACCACACTGCAAACTCAACGTCTCCTTGAAGAACATACAGATTCACAAATAGTTGTTCTTGACAATACTTCTTTTGAACATGATTTTGATAATGATGTCAAGAACACTATTACTTATGAACTGTGTGTTGAATTTCCAGACATTCAAGCCTTTTCTGATTCTGTCTATTGTACTATATGCACTGACTGTACTAACACTAACCTTTGTGTGGTGTGTGCTGAGATTTCTGCATGTATAGCAGGTGATGGATTTGATAATGCAGTGAATGAAAATCGTGCAGAAGTTGAAGCAGCACCAGAGATCCTCTCTTCCTGTTTGCCACCTCCCACTGTGGAACAACCAGCGATGGAGTTCAATCCTCTTCCTGAGAGACTGGATTTGGCATCCTTAAATATGAAGGCACTATGGCCAGTCCAAGAGGTTGAACCCCATTTCTATTGGGAGGACTTTGTTGACAAGGAGGTCATCTTTGACCCGAGAGGGAGTGAGAAGTCCGTCGCACTTGGCGGAGTCACCATAATTGACAAGCACCCACTGTCATACTTATGCTGCATACCATGGGATCCGGGAGGATCATATTGCATTTTGGGCATTCCTTGGCCGCTGTATCACAGACAGTGGGATCCCGGTGGAACCGCCTCCATGAGTTTCTCTAAACCTTCTTCTTTTTAATTATCTTTTCCTTGCTTTGTTTTTGTTTTGTTTTCTTTTAGCTCTTGAATAATTTGAGAAGATCAAGAGTATGTGTGTGAGTCATGTGTCGGTGAGCTTGTTGGATTTTAATCAAATTTCGCGTAGATGGATTGCATGATATGTGTTGACTGTTGATGATTTCCCCCCTAGGTTTTGAAAATTGAAATTTGATCCCCATGTGAAAAATTGAAAATTGAACTTTGAGATATTTTGTTGTGACTGGATGATTTATGATAAGTTTGGGGTGAAGGGGTGCACACACTAGGGATTGAATCTCGGTCAAACAATTTGCAAAAAATGTCCAAGTGAGGGTTTGAGCCTCCAACATGTTTTTAATTGTGTGAATCACTTTCAAGTTGCACTTTGCCGAATTTGCTTGAGTCTCTTCATGGTTTGCATGTGTATGTGCTTGCATCAAATGATTTAGGCAATTTTCTTTGAATTAACTACTTGGCCTAAATTGAACCAATCCCGAATGCATGTTCCCTAGTTAGCCCCTTTGAGCCTAATTAGCCTATTGTTTCGTGATGACCCTATGTTACAAGCCAAAAATCTGAATAAAAAAAAACCATGTTGACCCGATCTTAGGATTAGGAGAGCATGGATCCTTAGCAAGACAAGGGTTGCAAGAAAGTAAGTTTGGGGTGGCTGCAAGGTTTGATATGTCATTCTGGGTTGAGAAAAAGAAAAATAAAGGTTGGAGCCAAAGGCAAAAAGAAAGGAAAAAAAAAGAGAAAAAAAGAAGAAGAAAAGAACAAAAAAGTGTCAAAAAACGGTATTGAAAGGAAAAGGCTGTAGTCACCCAAGGCAAAAAGGAAAAAATGGAAAAAGGAACTTGAGTGGGAATTCAATATGTTAAAATGCTCATGCTCTCTTAGTTCCTAGGGACTTAAGCCTAGTACCTTCGAATATCCCACCTTTAGCCAGGCCCCATTACAACCTTTAAAAGACCTTCTGATGTTGCATGCATGTTTTCGTGGGAACTTTGTTTGAGATGAAAATCAAATTCATGGGAAGTGCTCTTAAAATGTGAAATTGAGTGAAAGGTTGATTGCCTAGACAAATTGAGCGAATGAGTGAAATATTACATGCCCTTGTGAGGAAGGCAATTGTTTGAAATTGGTGATCTCCCTTTTGTGTGTAACTTGGATCCTCAACTTAGATTAATGATTGCATGAATGGTGGAATTCTCAATTGTTTAAAGTAAATGAATGTGGGGGTCACATTGTTAAAAGGGGGAAATCATTGAAGAAAAATTGTTTGGTTGAAATTGCGTGAAATTTGTGCGGAATTGATTGAATCCTTTAAGCTAGCCAAGTCTTAGTCTTTTTTCAGTTTTAGTTTTCTTGGGGACAAGCAAAGTTTAAGTTTGGGGTATTTTGATCAGCCTCTAGCTAACTAGTTTTATAACTAGTAAGACCATGGCTTTTGCACTAATTACTCGAGTTTCAATCTAGTTTTAGCCCAAATTTGGATTTAACTGTCCTCAAGCAATATTTTGAGTTTCTTAAGTAGTTTAGGATATTTTAGTTAGTTTTTGAGTCAAATAAAGCATTCACTGTTATCTCATGTGTTCAGGTTAAAAAGGGAAGCACTTAAAGTCAAGAAAATGGAGAAAGCAGTGGAAAATGCAAGTCTGGAAGTTTTCGCCTCGTGAGAAGCTATTCACCTCGCGAGTCTGAGGACCAGCCTGAGCAGCAACAGTCACCCTCTCTGTCTCGCCTCGCGAATCATTGTCTCGCCTCGCGATCCTGAAGGCCTAACTGTACCAGAAAATGTCACCCTTTCGGTCTTGCCCCACGAATCACGACTCGCCTCGCAAGAACTCAATTTTGAACTCGCGCCACATTTAATATTCGCCTTGCGAGAGGCTACTCGCCTCGCGAGCGAGCGCAGATGCTGAAGGATATAAATTGTTGTTTTAGGGCAGAACTGGGGACATCTTCTTTTCCTTTTTAGATTAGACGGCTGCGAATTAGGTTTAGTGTTTTGTGTTACGTCTGTAATGGAGAACTAATCTCCTTGGATTGATCTACTGTAATCGGTTCCCATTGCCACTTGAGGTTGTGGTTCCTAATCTTATTGCTATTCTCTTTCAATATTGTTCTATATGTTCTGTTTGCTTAATTCAGGATTGTATGGAATATGTATTGATTTGTTTCGATGATTTTATGCTCCTATACTTAATCGCGTTTTCTTAATTCGTGTGTGTTCAACTGTGTTTGCTTAATTCACGAGAGCTTCACCCCGTTTGCTTAATTCGGGAATTAGGAACATATATCTCGTAGTGTCAATTTCGCTTGTTAATTGCTTCTACAATCGAAAAGAGATTAGAATCCGCTTAAGGCATGGAATTATATGAACCAATGATAGTGGGAAACCGAAAGCAGTAGATTAATCGTCTTTAGCTTATTGATATTTATTTAGTTTGCATTGTTTTCTTCTTTGTTTTCTTAATTGAATTTCAAGCCAACCCCCCCCCCCAAACTGATTTTTTCTGCGAATAGCAATCCAAGAGTCCTTGTGAGACGATACTCGAGTTGTCGCTCCCTAGCTACATATTTTCCAACCACTCGCTTTTTGACCCGTGCGCGACAGCGTGTCACCCTCTGGAAGCAAGTCTTTCAGCAATTCAGTGAAGGGCATTACCGCGTGAACTGAGAGGAGAAGGAGAATAGGACTCGCGGTTCGAATAGGAAAGGGAGTTGTGACAGAGGCTCTCGCGTGTTGGTGGGGATAGGAGCTCACGTTGTGGCTGCCGTTCGAAGTGGTTGCTGAGAGTGAGAGAGACAAAGCGAGTTAGGGCGCGCAAGAAATAGTGTGAAGTTAAGAGAGAGAGAGTACGTACCTAGCTGTGGTGGTGGAGAGGAGCTTGCGGTGGTGGCAGTGGAGAGGAGATGAGTGATGAGCGTGGAAGGGTTAGGGTAGAGAGAAGGTCGTATGAGAACAAAGGCAGAGATGAGTGATGAAAGTGGAAGAGGCGCGCAGGGGTGGTAACAGATACTTACTAAAAACAATTAAAAACACCTTTTTAACGTCAGTTGTTATTACAACTGACGTTAAAAGCCACCTTTTACGTCAGTTGTTTAAGTAACTAACGTAAAAGATAAACCATTAACGTCAGTTATTTAAACAACTGACGTTAAAGGTGATTTATGTGACCCTGATAATTACAATTCTGCCACCGCCTCCTTTTTAACGTCCAAGTTTTGGTTAACTGATGTTAACCTTTCCTGTTTATACATATTTTGCACTAGTGTTAGAAAAGTTCAAGATTTATGGTTTTGGATTATTCTACCGATGTGATTTCTTTTTGGTTGTAGTTGTATTAAAATGTGCAATCATGTTCTTAGTGTTAACAGTAAGAGTTAAGGATGTCGGAGGAGGATTTCCTAAATGGATTAGTATTGAAATAAAAGTGGTTAAGTTTTAATTATATCTTTCACGTGTGAGAGATTAAGGTAAGGTATTAAGGAGAAGGAGTATGGATTGAGGATAAGTGATTTACATTTTGGAAGGTGAATCGAACGAAGAATCAATATAAATTTTATTAGATTACAAATGTTACCTAAGGGAGAATTATATACAGAGAGTACAATGTGGAACCTAGGGATTAAGAAATCTTGTCTAGTTATGAGTCGCGAAATTTCGAGGACAAATTTTTTTTAGTGGGGTAGTAATGTAACACCCCGATTTTCACTGCTTTCTAATATCGGTATATAAATATATAAAAGTTTATATTTCTATCTGAGTCTTATAAAATGATTTTGGATAAACCAAAATAATATTTGTATTCTATTTTATTGAAGAGAGTTATGGTTAAAATTTTGGTTGAAAATTCAGACGAAACCCGGTCTGTGTTTTTACTGACAGTAAAAGTTTACTGATCAGAAAACCTAATTTTGATTCGTGAACGAAATGGTTAGGTTTTATATCGTTTTTGAACGATTTTAGTTTTTTTTGACATATTTCACTTAAAAGTGAAATAATATATATTATTCGGGCGATATATTAAATCGGGGGAACGACGGAGCTGAAAACGGGATTTTTCGGGACCCGCTAATGGACGAGAACTATGAGTCATATGCGATGACTCAAAGGGGGGATTCACCATGGTGAGTCATCGTGTGACTCACCATGTGATGATTACTTTAGGGTGGAAATTACCTAATTGTCCTTAAGTCCTAATTTATTCACAATTTTACCTAGGTGAAAATTACTAAATTGTCCTTAAAATGAAAAATTCTAACCCTAAATACCCTTGAAACCGCACGGCCCTACCCCTATATAACACCCCACACTCAGCCATTTTGTGTTATTTACTTCATCTTCTTCATTTTACTAGAAATTTCTCAAGAACTCCATTAGAAAAATTGTGAAGCAAGTTCTTGATTCCTTTCAAATTCTTGACATCTAAGAGGTATACCTTCCTTTCCTTGCTCAATAAACCCTATGTTCTTCATTCATTTTCATGATTGAAACCATGATCACCATGTTCTAAATTCCTAGATCTAGAATTTCAAAAATTTCTAGAAAATCATAGAAAAATCATTTTAATGTGATTCCAATTGCTATGAACTAATCATGATCCCAGGTATCATCATTCAAGAGCATGTGTAAAAATAATTTTTTTCCCCCAATTTTCTTCAAGAGGCCGAAACCCTATTTGTGAGGGTGGAGGAGATTTTGCTTCAATTTCCATCACGTAACAGTTGATTTCATCTATTCAATACTTATTGTCAATGAATTTAGAAGCTTGAAAATTTTGAAAATCTCTAACCTATTTTATAACTCAAGGCCAAAAACCCTAACTTTGGTGTTAGAAGATTTTGTTTCAATTTTAAGTGATGATCATTTATTATGTAATCTCTAATGATTAAGAATCACTAATCCAAGAGCATGTGAATTTTTGAAATTCCTAGCCATTTTTACTAGTCATGACTGAAACCTAAATATAGAGATTAGGGGACCCTTTGGATAGCCGACACACCATAACGAGGATGCGCCACTGTGGGGGCGCACGGTCCACTAAACCCTGGGTGAACCACCGAGACTTGGCCAGATCATCGTACTCTAGGACGACCTCCACTATATTGATCTTCCCCCACAAACAACTTCAACGTATGAATGCATGAGCACAACAGTAAACAAGGCAACCACCTCCTTTGCTTAGGCCAATAAGCACCCAAGACTTATCACCAACATCAACATCAACATCAACACCTTAAACCATAGGGGTCAAGGCCCCCTTAGCCAAAAATCACCAAGGTCCAACTTATCTACACCTCGACCAAAAAGCATCGAGGCCACTTTGGCCAAAAAGCACCAAAGCATATCAACGTGTGGTAAGCCAATGGGCACCGGCTTAACCAACTTATTATTCTTTATTATCTTAATTAACTTTTAATTAAGTTATCTAACTCTTCTCCATTCAATTGATGCGTTAGTACATTATTGGGGACATTTGGGGTTAAACACCCCTTATTTCCTTTAATCTCATATTCTGACCAGTAAGGGGAGCACGGGCGTGCTCACCCCAGCACGGTCCTGCTGCCACATAAGAGGAGCACGGTCGTGCTGACTGTCCCACACGGCCGTGCTCAATGTGTGACCATCCTCGAGAATTCAACTGGGAGCACGGGTGTGCTCCCTGGTCGTGCTCTTGGGCCAGTCGTACTATTCTGGGTAGATTCAACTTATGTTCTTGGAGCCAAAACTCCCTAACACTCTCAAATCAGATCCTAGGGCCTGTTGACTAATCCAGTTGGCATCAATCCTCACCTCTCACTAACAATTCATGTCTTGTGAATATTGGGGAATTAATCCCTTAATTATTATGTTAATTAAGAGTCCTGTTAGCCAATTAGAGTCTTGTTGGTTTAAGCCCTAGAGGCCAATGTTTTTCCATTGGAATTACATTTTGTATCTTGCTATTATTTATCATATGAGGCATTTCAGTTTATTATGTCATTTGTTTAAATGTAATAAAGTCCTTAGAATATAAAGTTTTATTTAATAGAATATCAAGTATAAGACTTGATAGTGAGACACTATTAATCAAAATAGAACTTTATTCTTAAATATCCATAGTCAAGTATTATTATTAATAAGGACAATAATAATACATCGAGACTATTATGTGTGTTGATCGATGACCACTTCTCACGGGTCATGGATATGAGATATCAAGTCATATACATAGTACACATTAGAGTAATGATGTACTGGATTGACCCGCCGTGAGAACACTGCATGGAACATTACGTGAGTGCCACAAGTAGTTCTCACAGTGACAATGGTGTATGCAATCCTTCGACCTGAAACCACTACGAACCCTACATGAGGAGCTGTGTGCTTTAACACCGTCAAACGTTATCTGCAACAGGATGACTATAAAGTCCGTCATTGGGTACACCTCAAGTCATGCAGAGGGATGTGAATGATCTAGATGAGATTTGTCCCTCCTACATAACATGAGTAATATCTGTGGGGCCCTTGATAGAGTGAGACTGTAAAATGCATGGTCGTGCTAAAATGCATGGTGGCATTTGATATGATCGAACACCTCAAGATGCTCTACCAATAACAAGCAAGGCATGAGCGGTATGAAGTTTTCAGAGATCTTTTCCAAAGTAAGCTAGCAGAAGGAAGCCCAGTGTGTCCTCATGTGCTTCAAATGATTGGGTACATTGAGAATCTCAAGAGGTTGGGTTATGCTTTGGTCCAAGAGTTGGCCACTGACTTGATCCTGCAATCGTTGCCAGAGAGTTATAATTAATTTGTCATGAACTTCAATATGAATGATCTTGACAAATCACTGCCAGAGTTGTTGGGCATGTTAAGAACTACTGAGACCAACATCAATAAGGGAAAAGGGAAGGCCATTATGATGGTCCAACCTGGAAAAGGCAATAAGCAGCCCTGGAAGCCCAAGAGGCCTGTGAACAAGCAGAAGGGTAGGGACAAGGACCACAAGTTCAAACCCAGCACTTCTGGCTTGAAGCCTATTGGCGGAGTGGCTAAGGAGGGCATGTGCTTCCATTGTGGGAAGACCGGGCACTAGAAGAGGATCTGCCCAAAATACCTGGAAGAGTGCAAGAAGAATCAAAGTGGGACTTCCAACTCAGGTATGTTTGTTATAGAAGTCAATTTATCTACTTTTGCATCATGGGTATTAGATACTGGATGTGGTTCTAACATTTGTACAAATGTACAAGAGCTAAAAAGGAGTAGACCATTGGCGAAAGGTGAAGTTAGCAATGGAGCAAAAGTTGCTACTTTAGCTGTAGGAACTTATGTATTGACTTTGCCCACTGGGCTTATCATTCAGTTGGAGAACTGTTATTTTGTAACTGCAATTAGCAGCAATATCATTTCTGTTTCTTGTTTGGACAAGATTGGTTTTTATTTTATAATAAATAACAAATGTTGTTCTATTTATTTGGATGATATTTTATATGCTAGTGCACATTTGAGTAATGGGCTTTATGTCCTTGATCTGGAGATACCCATCTATAACATTGATACTAAGAGGTTCAAACCAAATGAAGTGAACCCAACTTATCTTTGGCATTGTCGTTTGGGCCATATAAATGAGAAACGCATTTCTAAACTCCATAAAGATGGATTCTTGGACTCATTTGATTATGAATCATATGAGACATGTGAGTCTTGTTTATTGGGAAAGATGACAAAAGCCCCATTCACAGGAAAAGGTGAAAGGGCGAGTGATCTTTTGGGCCTCATACATCGTGATGTATGCGGACCACTAAACACAACTGCTAGAGGAGGTTTTCAGTACTTCATTACATTTACTGATGATTTCAGTAGATATATGTTTGTGTATCTTATGAAATACAAATAATAATCTTTTGAAAAGTTCAAGGAATTCAAAAGTGAAGTAGAAAACCAACTAGGTAAGAATATTAAAATCCTTCGATCAGATCAAGGCGGTGAATATTTGAGCCTAGAATTTGATGATCATCTGAGAGAGTGTGGGATTTTATCTTAACTCACTCCACCAGGGACACCATAATGGAATGGTGTTTCTGAAAGGAGGAATCAGACTTTATTGGATGTGGTTCGGTCTATGATGAGTCATGTAAATATTCCAAACTCCTTCGAGGGACATGCCTTATTAACAGCAGCTTTCACACTTAACCGTGTTCCATCCAAGACGGTAGAAAAGACACCATATGAGATATGGACCGGTAAGAGGCCCAGTGTGTCTTTTATGAAAATTTGGGGTTGTGAAGCATATGTAAAACGTCAGGTTTATACAAAGCTTGATCCCAAATCCGGTAAGTGCTTCTTTGTGGGGTATCCTAAGGAAACCAAGGGATACTATTTCTACAATCCTTCCGAAGGCAAAGTGTTTGTCTTGCGAACTGGTGTATTCCTAGAAAAGGAGTTTATCTACAAAGGAACAGTGGGAGGAATATAGACCTTGGAGAAATTCAAGTGTCACAAAGTAGCGACATACCTATGGAGGAACAAGAGCAGCCTTCACAAGATGTTGCGGAAGAACAGCATGCTCAAGTAACACAAGACCAGCGTAGGTCTAGCAGGATACGTCACCAACCTGAGAGATATGGATTTCTCATGACTCAACAAGGTGATGTACTACTCATGGATCAAGATGAGCCTGTGACTTACCAGGAGGCCATTACTGGCCCGGAATCTGAGAAATGGCTTGAGGCCATGAGATCTAAGATGGACTCCATGTACACTAACCAGGTATGGACCTTGGTAGAGCCACCTGAAGGGGTAAAACCCATAGGGTGCAAGTGGGTTTTCAAAAAGAAAACTGACATAGATGGTAAAGTGCTTACCTATAAGGCACGATTGGTTGCTAAGGGTTTCAAGCAAATTCATGGTGTAGACTATGATGAGACCTTTTCGCCTGTTGCAATGCTTAAGTATGTTCGGATCTTGCTTGATATCGCTGCATACCATGATTATGAGATATGGCAGATGGATGTCAAGACTGCTTTCCTTAATGGAAATCTCCTTGAGGATGTGTATATGACACAACCCGAGGGCTTTGACACTTCAGAGGATGCCATCAAGGTATACAAGTTGCAGCATTCAATCTATGGATTGAAGCAAGCTTCCAGAAGCTGGAATCGTTGTTTTGATGATGTTGTAAGACAATTTGGATTCATCAAAAATGAAGATGAGCCTTGTGTTTACAAGAAGGTTAGTAGGAGCATAGTTGTCTTTCTAGTGTTGTATGTGGATGACATACTACTTATCGGAAACAACATCCCTAACTTGCAACAAGTAAAGACTTGGTTAGGGAATTACTTTTCTATGAAAGATTTGGGTGAAGCTACCTATGTATTGGGAATTAGGATCTATAGAGATAGGTCACTGAGATTGCTTGGCCTGAGTCAGAGTACATATATAGACAAAGTATTAAGACGCTTTAATATGCATGAATCCAAGAAAGGACTCTTGCCTATGTCACATGGTATATGCCTATCAAAGGCACAATCCCCTTCCACTCAAGAAGAAAGGGATCGTATGAGTAAGATTCCATATGCATCCGCAATTGGATCTATCATGTATGCCATGCTGTGTACTCAACCAGATGTCTCGTATGCTTTGAGCATAACAAGCAAGTACCAGTCTGATCCAGGTGAAAGTCACTGGGCTGCTGTCAAGAACATCCTCAAGTACTCGAGAAGGACTAATGATTTGTTCTTGATATATGGAGGTGAGGAAGAGCTCGCTGTAATTGGTTACACCGATGCTAGCTTCCAAACTGATAAAGATGATTACAAATCGCAATCTGGTTATGTGTTTTGCCTAAATGGTGGAGCTGTGAGCTGGAAGAGTTCAAAGCAGAAGACAGTCGCTGATTCTACTATAGAGGCCGAGTATATTGCTGCCTCCAATGCAGCAAAGGAAGTTGTTTGGATCAGGAAGTTCATTACTGAGCTTGGTACAGTTCCTAACATTGTGGACCCCATTGATCTCTATTGTGATAACAATGGCGCCATTGCACAGGTTAAGGAACCTAGATCTTACCAGCAATCCAAACATATACTTAGGTGTTTCCATCTCATTCGAGAGATCATCAATATAGGAGATGTGAAGATATGCAGAGTCCAACACTTGACAGCGTTGCTGACCCGCTTACGAAACCACTTGCTCAACAGAAGCATGATGGTCATACTAGATCATTGGCTTTTAGGTTTATGTCTGATTGGCTCTAGTGCTAGTGGGAGATTGTTGGTGCAAGCCCTAGAGGCCAATGTTTTTCCTTTGGACTTATATTTTATATCTTGCTATTATTTATCATATGAGGCATTTCAGTTTATTATGTCATTTATTTAAACATAATAGAATATCAAGTATAAGACTTGATAGTGAGGCACTGTTAATCAAAAGAGAACTTTATTCTAAAATATCCATAGTCAAGTATTATTATTAATAAGGACAATAATAATACATCGATATTATTATGTGTGTGGACTCATGACCACTTCTCACTGATACACCCCGATGTGCCCCATCGTATTATTACATTAAAACCTTAATATTTATTTACTTAATCGCACGCTTATCTTTGAAAATACGTACAAATTAAAACTTAATTAATAATTATATAACTTATGCAGATATAAAACACACCAAAACTAAATTACATAAATACATACATGTTTATTTATTACAAAACCAAAACACTGTTAAGGGCACCCTCTCAGTAGGATCCCTCACATATAAAAACTTCACTACAGACATACTTAGCGGAAATATAAATACTCCTTAGACACACTGGCCATAATGTCTCTACTCTAATCGCCATGAATTACAACTCGACCTCCAGCGTCTGGTTCGTAAGGAGTTCCATCTAACTCCTCAGCAATTGGTTCCTCCGTCGAGTCTTCTCGTACGATCACATCATAAATAAAATACAACACACAGAAAGATATAGGGAATAAGAAACAGTTCTATCATCAAAAAGCGGAAAAGAGTAATAGTAAATTATACAGTAATTGTCACAGACACGCATCACTCAAAATCAGCAATCATCCTCAATTCACTATATCATCCTCTACCCTCAGTTCATGTAGTCTAAACACTTATATTATCATAACTTTCTCTATTCCTTTCACATTCGTTAGTAGTCCATGGCAGTCTGATGCAAAGAACTCAGCATAGTACACTTCTATCTTTTGATAGGATAAGACTCAACATAGTGCCCTTCTATCTTTCGATAGGATAAGATTCAACATAGTGCCTTTCTATCTTTCGATAGGATAAGACTCAACATAGTGCCCTTCTATCTTTCGATTCGATAGGATAAGACTCAACATAGTGCCCTTCTATCTTTCGATAGGATAGGATTCAGTATAGTGCACTTCTATCTTTCGATAGGATAGGATCTGATATAGTGCTCTTCTATCTTTTGATAGGATAGGATTTCAATATAGTGCACTTCTATCTTTCGATAGGATAAATTAGATCGACGCGTCATGGACTGAAAAAGTATTTGCATCAAAGCCTCTATATGAATCTCACTATCTCAAATCAATAACAACCTTGTACCTCAAGCTCCCATCATAACCTCAACTCGTATTCTATGTCACATCTCATCCATTAGATAACTTAATTAAGCTTGGCACCTCTAAGTCAATTCATTCTCTCACCTAAACAATCATCTCCCGAACAACATATATCCTTACTTAAAATCAACTAGGCATAGTATTAAAAACCAGGCAGATCATGCATAACACATTAATCAACAGAATATTCAAATATCTCAATATCATATAAAGCAATTTATCACAACCAACTCATAATAATCAAACCAAATAAATAACAAAGTCAGACTCTGTCACGGCCTGGTCGTGATAGCCATCACGGTCGTGATAGACAACAAACATCCTCAATATCATAATTATTCAAACACCGAAATAATACGTCACATGCAGATGGAATACCTCAACCAGCGTATCACAATAAATTTGATAACATAAAATCAAACATCCTCAAATACTTAAAATCAACTTAATGTCGATAAACCTACAATCCCCGAATCACATTGGTTTTACAGAAAAGGTTTCCAATGGGATTTTGGTCTTGTCGATTACTCGACTACTAGTTGGGTTTAGGTCGCCCTACACAATTATCATATAATCTACTACTTATCGATTCCGACGATAGGTTGATTCTTTTCCCCACCTGAGCTAGCACCGGAAATACGTACACGACGATCCTCGTTATCCCGCCACAAGTTAACACAACCACCTTCATCCAAACAACATAACTATAATTAATCAACTAACAACCATCTATGACACTTTAGGTCTAGGTTCGGCCAAGACTTAGAAGTTAGGTTTAAGGTTATCTTCTTAATGCCATCTTTTGGATCCTAGTTACTAGAGTCTTAACTAACATAGATTACTTATTACAATACTAGAATTTGAAACAAAATCCTCTAATCTTTAGGGTTAGGGTTTCGGCCCATATTAGGAAAATAAGCTAGGAAATTTAGTTGGATTCAAGCTCTTGGATTTAAGCTATATATGTATTATAGAACTTAAGTCAAGTACTGACTTTCAAAACAAACAACAAAACACCAAACCCATTTTCCTACATAGGTTCGGCCCTTAATGGTTAATAGGGAAGGAAAATGATTTTGATCACATGCTCTTGGATAAATAAATTAGGGATTATATCTAGATCATAGAAATTGGTTTCATGTCAAAAGGATTTTTCTAGAATTAGTTATGAATTTTTGAAGAAAGCTTCAAGAACTTTGACTCATATGAAGAACATGATGAACACAACCATAAATCCATAAAAGTTGTGAATATAAAAGCTTAAAATATAAAGATTAAGAGAGAGATTCCTCACCTTGGAATAAAAAGATTTATTCAAGAACTTGAAGAACAAAGATGATCTTAGCAAGAACACTAAGGAGTTCTTTGTGTTTTGTGGGGAAAAACTTGAGATGTGAAATAGAAATTGTTTAGATCATCTAGATAAGTGAGAATATGATCTTAGAATATCAAAACAAGGTTTGGATGGTTATATATGGGTATGGGCCGAATTTGAAGGAAAGAAAAGATGAACTTGAAAGTTCATGGATTCAAGAACAAAATGGATCAAGTGATGGTTATTGATCTAAGGAACAAGTTTCATGAATGAAGAATCATGAAATTATGTTTCTAAGTTAGAGATAAATGATGAATAAGTGAAGAACAAATGAAGAACAAGTGAAGAACTTGTGAGAGAAAATGAAGAACATGAAGTTTTGAGAGAGACAAAATGATGAAGTTGGAAAATGAGTGAAAATGATCCCAAGTGTGGATGATGGGCACGGTTTAGAGGTGGGTGTGAGGAGAAAATGTGTGGTTTGATGAGATAAAAGAACCATGGTTGAGTTTATTTGATCAAGGTTAAGTTAGAAAATAATATAATAACTGAACTATAGTTAATAGTAACCTAACTAGGGTTTATGTATAATCATGGTTAATAAAATATGTGGTCCTAAATTTTGAAGAGATGTGGCTTCCTCCTACACCACATATTAGGGAGAAGATATTTTGTGTTACAAATCATGGTTAATTAAGCTTGGTTTTCTAAGTTTTCTTGAGAAGTTTAGAGAGAAAGATAAAGATGATGAAGATTTAGAGCAGTTTCGGTAATTTGCACATATATCCCAATATACTTGTCCGTTTTTGATGATCTTTATGTCGTTGGAGAGAAGAGAGAAAGATGAACAACTTTCATGTATAAAGTTTTCCGAGATTCAGAACAGATAAGAGTCATAATTTCGTGGCAGTTTCGGGATAATGATGAGAATGTGACTTTGCCTATGACTCATCCACTTAACATCAATGCTCATTTATGGCTTGGAAAAAGTGGTGTCCAAATGCTTGGAATGGAGGAGGAAACCGTGTGGATTGGGGTTAATTTGGTCCAAATTCTCAATGGCATGGCTTGAAATATTCATGAAGAGCCAAGAGTAAAATCGTCATTTCCAGGCAAAAGATTCCTCTGTCATAAATGCGCCATTATGGCCATTATGACACGGATAAGCTCATCATAAATGCTCGTCAAGTTGGTCAAATCCATCACCTCAGCCCTGTTGCCTACTCCTTGGTTCATCTGGCGCAGGCTTTTCCTAGAGATAATCTCAAGGTATACACCCGCAACAAATATAATATTTTAATTTTTATGCTAAATTTTTCAAAACTTCCAGTATCATAGTAAATACAATAAAAACATTTTTCATCTCGTTCACGAGTTAAAATTAGGTTTTCTGAGCAGTAAACTTTTATTGTCAGTGAAAACACAAAAAACGGCAGACCGGCTTCCGTCTGAATTTTCGACCAAAAACTTCCCCGTAACCTTATGAAAATAAGTATAACAAGGAAATGACCTTGGTTTATCCAAAATCATTTTCTAAGTCTCGGATAAAAATATATATTTATATATTTATTACCGATATTACAAAGCAGCGAAAATCGAGGTGTTACACTCACGGGTCATGGATATGAGATATCAAGTCACATACATAGGTACACATTAGAGTAATGATGTACTGGATTGACCCGCCGTGAGAACACTACATGGAACGTTATGTGAGTGTCAGAAGTAGTTCTCACAGTGACAATGGTGTATGCAATCCTTCAACCTGAAACCACTACGATCCATACATGAGGAATTGTTGTGTGCTTTAATACCGTCAAACGTTATCTGTAACAGGATGACTATAATATCGATCATTGGGTACAATGCAAGTCTTGCATAGGGATGTGAGTGATCTAGATGGGATTTGTCCCTCCTACATAACAAGAGTAATATCTGTGGGGCCCTTGATAGAGTGAGACTGTAAAATGCATGACCGTGATGAAATGAGTCGATATGAGATATTGACCTCCTTTAATGTTAAGTCTACTCGGGTATCAAATGACGTAATATTGAACTATACAAGGGTGACACATTCTATGCCTTGGGTTCAATATAGATATAAGGACAAAGGGATAATAATACACATTAACATTGGTCACGGAAGGTTACATCAAATCACTGGCTTTCTCATTACTTGGGTAGCAATGATGTGTTGCTAGACACCGCTCATTGTTTAAAATATTAAAAATGATTTAATATTATTGCCAACGTCGTGAGAACCTATAGGGTTACACACTTAGAGCAGATTAATCAGAGCTAAAATAAATTGGGTTAGACCCAAATTTCTATTGGGCCATGCTCATGACAGATGAGCCCAGAATGGCCAGGTTAAACCTTTTTCCATGCAAGGGGCGCTACCTATAAGTGGTAGTAAAACAGTACTGAGTCGTCACGCCATTTTGCTCTGATCGCACTCAGTACATTGTTTGCGTGTGAAAAGATATATATCGTCGCATTTCCTTTCGTACTTAGCAGTGCTTAGAGGCGCTGTTCTGATTGAACACGTGAGACGTGTTTATCTGTTCGTGTGGACTACATAGAGGCATTACTGGTTCGTGCAGTGCTCGTGATTTGCAGTGACTCAAATCAAAGGTCTGTGCTTCAAGAGGTAAATTTTCGAAACATGCATCATGACCATTCGCAAGGGTTCTTGGTGGGAATTATTCCGCTGTGCTTGTTTGATGCACAAATTCCAACAGGTCTTATTAACATATTCAACATTAACCAACACTCAGCCAATCAATACATCAACATGATCTATAACAAAACAAAAACATTCACAATATAGGTATTCATACCAATTCAACCAAAACTCATGGCATAAAACAGATTAATAGGACATACTACATTATGAACAATTTAACAATTATAACAAGTAGGCATACAAATTAACTAACCAACAAATATAGCAATTAACCATATAATCAAACAGAACATGGCATACTCATAAATAAACATAACAGTTAAGAATATACAACGGAGCTATGAGAACCCCTCATCTTATGCTACCCACTTGCCTAATGTCTACACTATCCTTCTCCCCATACTTGGTTTGAAGAATCCGGTAGCGATAACTCAAACGGTAAACCACGCGTTCCTCGAGCGGCTCAGTTAGCTCTCCAAGCCTTGGTCAACAGAAAAGGTTAACCAATTAGTTCCCAAATCTAAATAATAGAAAAAGAAATTCTAAGGGGAAGGAATCGTTACCTATAGGGATCAACACCGACGAACTAGACGTTCCTAAGAGTCTCTAAACCTCCAACAACGTAATGGGTTTAGATAAAATAGGGAAGAAAAGTGTTGTAGCCGCAACAGGGTTTCTGTTTTGCCAAAACAAGGTTTACAACTAAAACCCTCGGTTACTGCTCTATATATAAAGCCACAGACTCGAGCACGATCGTGTTCCTCATTGAGCACAGTCGTACTCAACTTAGCGCTTACGAGGTGCGATCTGCTATTGAGCACGGGCGTGCTCAACTTAGCGTTAGTGATACGCGCTTTCCCAACTAGCACGGTCGTGCTCTGTATTAAGCACGGCCGTGCTTGTGACCCAGACAGACACAAGACACAAGCCTAAGAAAGGGATTTTCCACTTAAAACCCCACTTAGCCCACTTTAAACCTTCCTAACAAACAAGGCACACACAAAAAGCACTTAACGAAAAATGGGGTGTTACAAAGGCAAGAAAGTAAGAAGAATACTTCAAAAAGTTGGAGGTCATATTGATTAGAGCAAACATAAAAGAAGATAGAGAGGCAACTATGTATAGGTTCTTGGGAGGACTCAACGAAGAAATCCAAGATATGGTAGAGCTTTACAACTATGTTAAATTGGAGGACTTGGTGCACCATGCAATCAATGTTAATGATATGATCCTAAAAAGGAGCATGTAAATTTTCGGATCTATCCTTGAGTGACAACAAAAATTATAGAAGAAGATAAAATACAAAAATGGATAAGATGAGAAACGGAAGGTAGGCGCCACAATTCCAAGGAGAATTGATAAGCCAAGGTGAGGTTCGCCACAAGAATCTTGGATTCTTGATAAGAACAAGGGTGGTTCAACCAAGAACCTAAGAGAGGCTAAACACTCTCACAAATGGATTCAAATCCAAATTGAACTCAAAGTTATCATTCATGTGTTTAGGGGCGTCTTACATATAGATAAATGGCCTAAGATCACGCATTAATTGGCCTAAAATCAGGGCATTAAAACACCCAATAACCCCCACTTACCTCAGCCACCATAATCATGCGTTAATTGACCTAAAATCCCTCATCTTGACTTTTTATCCCCCTAATTATGTGGTGATTACACTTGTTTCTCACATTAAAAGTGTAATTCCCCCCATAATCAATACAAAATACATAAAAGACTAATAATTCAAAAAGGAGTTACTTGTGGTATGCAAACCAAAAGATACCTCCAACTAAGCCTAGAATTCATGTAAAACGGAAAACAATATTTTCAGCATGATATAAGCCGAATTTGGTCAAGAGGCTTGAAATACGATTTGTAGATACTTTCCTCAGATTTTCAACGCATCAAAGAACGTATCAATCAGAGATTTGTAGCTCAAGATACAGCCCAAACAAGAATACGGGTTCATCACAAATGAAAATAAAATTTTCATCAAAACTAATTTGGTCTTAAATTGGACATCATTCTTGGTTTGCATCAGTTGAAGAACAAGTGAAGAGAAATAAGTCCTTCAAGAGACTCTTCTTCAACAACAACAACTCATCTTGGAAGGATAACTCCAAGAAGGAGGGTGACTCATCAAAATAACTTGAAGTTGTTGGTAAAAATAGATCAAATGCCACATTTCCTAACTCTAAATCCTCCACTTCTACCCCTTCTTCAAATAGATCTAGAGTTATTAAATTCTTCAAATGTTTGGGTAAGGGACATATAGCATCTCAATGTCCCAATAAAATAACAATGATCTTTAGAACTAATGATGAAATAGAGGTAACAAGTGCCTCTTCAAGTGAGTCTTCTAGTGAGAATGGGGAAGATGAAGTCATCCCACTTAGAGGAGACTTATTAATGGTGAGAAGACTCTTAGGAGTCAAGGTTAAAGAAGATGATGAGAGCCAAAGAGAGAATATTTTTCACACTAGGTGCAATGTGCATGGAAAGTTGTGTGCATTAATCATAGATGGAGGATCTTGTTGGTGTGAGCACTAGAGGCCAATGTTTTTCCTTTGGACTTACATTTGTATCTTGCTATTATTTATGATATGAGGCATTTCAGTTTATTATGTTCTTTGTTTAAACATAATAAAGTCCTTAGAATAGAAAGTTCTATTTAATAGAATATCAAGTATACGACTTGATAGTGAGACGCTATTAATCAAGAGAACTTTATTCTTAAATATCCATAGTCATGTATTATTATTAATAAGGGCAATAATAATACCTTGAGACTATTATGTGTGTATGGACTAATGACCACTTCTCACGGGTCATGGATATGAGATATTAAGTCACACACATAGGTACACATTAGAGTAATGATGTACTAGATTGACCCGTCATGAGAACACTACATGGAACGTTATATAAGTGTCATAAATAGTTCTCATAGTGACAATTGTGTATGCAATCCTTCGACCTGAAATCACTATGATCCCTACATGAGGAGTTGTATGCTTTAATACCGTTAAACGTTATCTGTAACAGAATGACTATGATGTCGGTCATTGGGTACATCACGAGTCATGCAGAGGAATGTGAGTGGTCTAGATGGGATTTGTCCCTCCTACATAACAGGAGTAATATCTGTGGGCCCCTTGCTAGAGTGAGACTGTAAAATGCATGGATGTGCTGAAATGAGTCAATATGAGATATTGACCTCATTTAATATTAAGTCTACTCGGGTATCAAGGAACGTAAAATTGAACTTTACAAGGGTGACACGTTCTATGCCTTATGTTCAATATGGATATAGTGACAAAGGGATAATAATACACATGAACATTGGTCACAGAAAGGTTACGTCAAATCACTGACTTTCTCATTACTTGGGTAGCAATGACATGTTGCTAGACACCGCTCATTTTTTATAATATTAATATGATTTATTGTTATTGCCAACGTTATGGGAACCTATAGGGTCACACACTTAGAGCAGATTAATCAGGACTAAAATAAATTGGGTCAGACCCAAATTTCTATTGGACCATACTCATGACAGATGAGCCCAAGAGGGCTAGGTTAAACCCTTTTACATGAGTGGGGTGCCTACCTATATATGATAGAGTTAGAGTGCTGAGCCGCATCATACACTCTCTGGCCGCACTCAGTACTCTGTTTGCTTGAAAATGAAAACACCGTCGTGTCTCTTCTCGCACCTAGCAATGCTTAGAGGCGCACTCCGATTAACATGTGAAACATGTTTATCTGCTAGTGTGGACTACATAGAGGCATTGCTGGTTCGTGCAGTGCTCGTGATTTGTAGCGACACAAATCAAAGGTCTGCACTACAAGAGGTAAATTTTTGAAACATGAACCACGACCATTTGCAAGAATTCTTAGTGGGAATTATTCCGCTGTGCTTGTTTGATGCACAAATTCCTAACAGATCTTGCACCAATGTGGCTAGTCAAAGATTGGTGACCAAACTTGGTCTTAAAACCAATCCACACCCTAGGTCATACAAGTTGCAATGGCTAAGTGAAAAGGGTGAACTCTTGGTGAACCAACAAGTATTGTTGAGTTTTGCCATAGGCTCTTATCAAGATGAAGTGATGTGTGATGTGGTGCCAATGGAGGCGGGGCATGTTTTGCTAGGAAGGCCATGGCGATTTGATAGGAAAGTGATAAATTATGGCTTTTCCAATAGATTTACTTTCATGCACCACAAAAAAAAAAAAGATTACTCTTGTACCCCTATCTCCTAAAGAAATTGGTGAGGATCAAAAGAAAATGAGAGAGAAAGGGGAGCTTGAGAGAAAAGCCAAGAGTGAAAAATAACAAAAAGAAATAAATAAAGAAAATAATGTGCCAAAAAATAATATGAAAAAGGCAAACGGCACAAGTGAGCAAAAAGTTTTTGAAAAAAATAAAGGTAAAGAAATAGATGGCTGGGAATGCTTATTTCTAAAAGAAAAAGTAAAGAAAATATTATAGGCCAATCAACCAATATACTTACTTTACTCCAAAAATAATAATGAAAATTCTACTCCATCTCTTTCTTTGCCAAAACTCTTTGAGTTTTTTTTTTGGATGATTTCAAAGATGTTTTTCCAAAAGAGCTTCCTAAAGGTTTGCCACCTATGAGGGGGATTGAGCACCACAAGGACTTAATTCCTAGTGCATCTCTTCCTAATAGGCCGACCTAGAGGAGCAATCCACAAGAAACAAAAGAAATTCAAAGGCAAGTTGAAGGATTATTGGAAAAAGAATGGATAAGAGAATCACTTTGTCCATGTGCAATGCCTGTTATTTTAGTACCTAAAAAAGATGGTACATGGGGAATGTGCACAGATTGTAGATCCATTAATAACATAACCATCAAATATAGACATCCAATCCCAAGGTTAGATGACTTATTGGATGAGCTGCATGGGTCACAAATCTTTTCAAAAATTGACCTAAGAAGTAGCTATCAACAAATAAGAATAAGAGAAGGGGATGAATGGAAAACTGCTTTTAAAACTAAGTATGGACTTTATGAATGGCTTATGATGCCCTTTGGACTCACTAATGCACCAAGAACATTCATGAGGCTCATGAATCACGTCCTTAGGGAATTCCTTGGTAAATTTGTGGTTGTCTATTTTGATGATATCTTAATATATAGCAAAACACTTAATGAACATCATGAACATTTAAAGTGTGTTTTGTTAGTTTTAAGAAAGGAAAAACTATTTGCCAACCTTGAGAAATGCACATTTTGCACCACCAAAGTGGTTTTCTTTGGTTATGTTGTTATTGCACAAGGTGTACAAGTAGATGAGGAGAAAATTATGGCCATCCAAAGTTGGCAAACACCTAAAAATGTTGGAGATGTTAGGAGTTTCCATGGATTGGCAAGTTTTATAGAAGGATTGTCAAAGACTTTAGCACTTTGGCAAGTCCTCTAAATGAGGTTTTAAAGAAAAATGTGTCATTTCATTGGGGCCAAAGCCAAGAAAACTCCTTCAACATACTCAAGGCAAAATTGACCAATGCACCAATTCTATTGCTTCCAAATTTTGTGAAATCTTTTGAGATAGAGTGCGATGCTTCTAATGTAGGCATTGGGGCTGTTTTACTTCAAGAAGGACACCCCATTTGTTACCTTAGTAAGAAACTTGTCAGGGAAAATTTGAACTATTCAACTTATGATAAAGAACTCTATGCCATAGTATGGAGTCTCAAAGTTTGGCAACACTATCTCTTGCCCAAGGAATTTGTAATTCATAGTGATCATGAATCATTAAAACACTTTAAGGGGCAAGGAAAATTAAACAAGGGACATGCCAAATGGAAGGAATTCATAGAACAATTCCCTTCTGTGATTAAACATAAACAAGGCAAAAGCAATGTTGTGGCGGATGCGCTTTCACGTAGATATGCCTTACTATCAACTCTTGAAACAAAACTTCTTGGGTTTTATCACATAAAGGATTTTTCATAAGTGAAGGGTTTCTTTTTAAAGACAAGAGGCTTTGTGTGCCAAGGCATTCTATTAGAGAGTTATTGGTTAGAGAAGCACATCAAGGGGGCTTAATGGGGTACTTCGGTGTTCACAAGACTTTAGAGGTTTTGCATGAACATTTTTTGGCCAAACATGAAAATTTAAGTCCAAAAGTTATGTCAAAAATGCATTGAGTGTTTGAGAGAAAATTCAAAGAGTAAGCCACATGGGTTGTACACTCCATTACCTAGTCATTCTTCTCCTTGGATTGATATCTCTATGGATTTTGTATTGGGATTACCAAGGACTAGGAGAGGGAATGACTCAATCTTTGTGGTTGTGGATATATTTTCCAAGATGGTCCATTTTATTCCATGTCACAAAAGTGATGACGCTTGCCATGTAGCCAACCATTTCTTTAGGGAAAAAGTTAGACTACATGGGATTCCTAGAAGCATGGTATCCGATAGAGATACAAAGTTTCTAAGTCACTTTTGGAGAACTTTGTGAGGCAAGCTTGGAACTAAATTACTCTTTTTGACTACTTGCCACCCACAAATGGATGGGCAAACCGAGGTGGTTAATAGGGCTCTTTCTATTCTCCGAAGAACCATTCTCAAGAAAAACCTAAAGTCTTGGGAAGAGTGTTTACCTTTTATTGAGTTTTCATTACAAATGTGGGCAATATTCTACTACTAAGCACTCCCCTTTTGAGATATTCTATGGTTTTAATCCACAAACCCCACTTTATTTGCTTCCAATACCAATTGAACAATCATTGTTGTATCAAGATGGGCTTGGCTAGGATGAATTTGTTAAAAAGCTCCATGAACAAGTAAAATTAAATATTGAACAACAAGGGGAGCACAATGCAAGGCAAGTAAATAAAGGAAGAAAACAAGTGTTACTCAAACCAGATGATTGGGTATGGGTGCACTTAAGAAAAGAAATATTTCCTTTACAAAGGAAGTCTAAACTCCTACCAAGGGGTGATGGACCTTTTCATGTATTAGAGAAAATAAATGATAATGCATATAAAATAGATCTCCCTGGTGATTATAATGTGAGTGGCATGTTTAATGTGTCTGATCTAAGTCTTTTTGAAAATGACACAGATGATGATCAACACAATTCGTGGATGAATGTGCCTCAAGAAGAGTGGAATAAATATGAGAATGAAAGACTGCGAATTAATATCAAATGATTGAAGAGATAATCAATGAAGGAATTAAAAGTAAATGAGAAGAGTAAACGCTTCTTGAATATGCACATAATTTCTCTTATCTTCATCTTCATGGTTTGCTCTATTTAAGGGACTTCAATCAATTAATTCGTTGGACACAACCTCAGAAAGTGAGTTCCTTTAACTTTAAATTCTGGGACACCATTAAAGCAAAAAGTCATTTGAGTATTCATTAAATGCTTAGGGACGTTGAGCTTTGACATGTACGACCAAGAGTACACTTTGTTCCGAGTAATTGTTGTTTCAGAGGTGCAAGAGCAGAGCTTTTGTAATTGTAGCAGAGGACATTCCCATTTCAGTGCAACACTCAGTTCATCTTTTTAAAAGTACTTCTGCTTTGTACTTTGAATAGCTAAAAGCAACTGATTTGGTGCCTTCCTCAACCTCTTATCCTTCTCTCCCTCACAGGACTTATTAGGAGTTTTGATATAACCGAATATTGTTATAGCGTGTTTATTCTTTAAAACCTTGAAAGAAAAATTTCTTTATTTTGTGTGCTTGGTGCTTTTGTCCAGAAGTCTTCGAGGTCCTTAAAGAAAGCATCTTGATCAAAGAAAGTTAACTTGGACTTTCTTCTGACAACTGGTCAGTAGGTGAGTGTAATACAGTCCAGTTTTAGACGAGTGCACTGATCCAGATTTTAGACGAGTGAGCAAGTCTATTTTTAGATGAGTGATCTACTAGGGATTCTTTAGAACTTGTTCTTTGCCACGTCATCTTCTACAGTAGATCTTTGACTAAGAGTTGACTTGGTCTCTGGCTGAGCTGACTTTTTATAGACGGGTGGTTTTTCAGACAAGTCTGAAAAACTGATTCTTTGTAGAACTTAGACGAGTCAGTTTTAAACGTGTGACCTTGAAGACCAATTTTCTGCACACTTAAACAGTCTTATCGGTAGTTTCACATTGTTCAATATAACCATATTTAATATATTTGGAATAATCAAAACTTGTATAATTTACACATCAAATATGTTCCAGACTTATGAGGTCTCAACAATTGCAAGAAGTCTGGTCACACTAAGGACCCTTGTTTCAAAGTCCATGGCAGAGACAAGGTTCTTGGATGCTCTGGGATTTTTAAAGGCAATCAACAAAGGCAAGTGAATCAAACAGTGTCCAACTTGGTTATTGAGGGTGAAAAGGTATCTGCACCACCATCTGGGGAGGGAATTCAGCGCTTAGTAAAGCCGAGATGGATCATTTGTGCACTCTCTTGGATTCTATGAGTAAACCTTTTGGCACTTGTTCTCTAACCATGACTGGTAAGAAATTGATGGAAATGACTAACCTGTAAACGTAACGTAACATGTAGGACCAATTTGACAAATAAAAAACTTATAAGACCAATATGAAAAATAAAATAAATGTATACGACCAATCTACCTATACAAATAGCTTCATACCCTTTTTCGTAATTTACTATAAAAGTGATTTTTTCACTAAATAGACTATCTTAAAATTGCTTTTCAGCAAACATATTCAAACAAAAACATATTATGATTATAATCAATTATCACAATAATTGATATCGGTTATTTTTCCAGCTTTCCCAAATAGACTCTTAATAAATCAAACATACTTTTGTATTGTACAATCCCTTTTTCTTATATTTTTTAAACCAATCCCGTTATTTTGACAACCAACAATATGCACATCGTAGTTGACATCGTATTGACACTTTTTTAATAAAAAAATTAAGTGGGCCCACTTCTTTTTCTCTATCTTTCTATCGATTAGTTATTTCTATCATGTCCTGGTTTCGTTGCCCACTATTTCTTCTTTCAGTTCTCTGTTTCTATCGTAAACTTAATTATCTCCTCTGACTTTCGCATCTTCCTTCATGTAAAGGTGGATAAATTTTGCTTTTAATCATAACTATCTCCCTTGGCTGCTGATCTTTATATTTGTTCCTCCTCCCACATTCACTACACAACTCCACTAAGCCTTTCACATCATACCTTCATTTTCGTCAACCTTCACCTCCTCAAATTCCAGCCAGTATATTCCCCCTCTTCTTTGTTTCTTTTTGTTTTTTGCATATGCAACAAGGGAAAACAAGTTAATGGAGTCTTCAACTAATGCTCATACATGTGATGTTGTTGATAGTGTTGAAAGCTTGAGCAATGATTCCACAAATTTGGAGCCAATAACATGGATGTCATTTTTGTCACTAGAACATGTGAAAACAATTTATAGAAATTATGCTTCTAAAAAGGGCTTTGGATGGAAGATAAGAACTTCAAAAAAAGGAGATGATGGACAATTAAATTACTTGATTTTAGCATGCCCACTTGAAGGAAGCCGTGTTTCAACAATTCCAAGTACGTTGAAGACATTGCCAACTATAGTGAATAATTGTCCAGCAAAGATTACAACTAAGTTGAGTGAAGATGGACTATGGTATACCAAACATGTTGTTCTTGACCACTCTCACGAACTAAGCCCTGCAAAGGCAAGGTTTTTTAAGGCTAAAAAAAACATTAACATGCACGTGAAAAACACAATCCAAATCAATGATGATGCAGGGGTGAGGATTAACAAGACATATCGGTCCCTTATTGCAGATGTGAAAGGTTTTGAGAATCTACCATTTGTTGAACAAGGCGTTAGGAATTATGTTCAGAAAGAAAGGAGAGCAATTGTCAAGGAAGGTAATGGTAAAGCGTTGATAAGTTATTTGCGTAGGATGCAGCAGTAAAATAGTAATTTCTCCTACGACATAGATTTAGATGATAATTTTCATGTGAAGAATGTCTTTTGGGAAGATGCTAGAAGTAGAGCCACATATGAGTCCTTTGGAGATGTTGTGACTTTCGACACAACATATTTGACAAATAAATATGACATGCCTTTTGCTGCGTTTGTCGGTGTGAACCATCGTTAGCAATCTATGTTGTTAGGATGTGGTCTACTTTCAGCTAAAGATACAGAGTCATTCATATGGCTTTTTCAATCTTGGCTTCATTGCATGTCAGGTAAGCCACCTCTGTATTGTGGACTGACCAATGCAAGGCAATGCAAAACGCTATTGAGTTAGTCTTCTCCAATACTCGCCACAGGTGGTGCTTATGGCATACAATGAAAAAAAATTAGAAAAGCTCAACGGCTATGCTGAATATAATAAAATCAAGTGTGCAATGAAGGTAGCTATTTATGATACACCGACTGAGGAAGAATTTGAAGACAAGTGGGGTTCTTTCATCATCGAATTTTTACTAGAGAAAAATGTGTGGCTAACTTCATTGTATAAGGAAAGGTGCAGATGGGTTCCAATTTTCTTGAAGAAGTATTTTTGGGCCGGAATGTCAACAACACAGAGAAGTGAGAGCATACATGCTTTTTTTTATGGATATATCAATTCAACAACAAGCCTTCAACAATTTGTAAAACAATACGATAATGCTCTACATAGTAAGGTAGAAAAGGAGTTCGTTGCAGATTTTCGATCAATGAGCACAACAATCCATTGTGGGTCAAACTCGCCAATTGAAAAGCAATTCCAAAGTGAATACACCCATGCGAAGTTCAATGAGGTACAATGTGAATTTAGAGAAAAAAATGAATTGTTGTGCATTCCTTAAGTTTGTGGAGGGTCAAGTTGCTACTTATGATGTGGTAGAGGAGATGTTAGTTGGAGACCACACAAAGGAACGTTTCTTCCAGGTTGTATTTAATCGAGAAAATCACAACGTTATTTGCAAATGCTTGTTGTTTGAGTTCAGAGGCATTATGTGTAGGCATTCACTTTGTGTGCTAACTCAAGAAAGAGTTAAAAAAGTGCCAATAAAGTATATCTTGAAAAGATGGAGAAAAAATATAAAATGGAAACATTCTTACATCAATAGCAGTTATGATGTGACAGAAATGAAACCGTAAATGGAGAGATTTGATAAATTGGGCATCAATGACCTTGCTGGAACTTTGAAGTGGAGCAAATTTCTTTCATTATTTGATAATGTTCAAAAATTTCTTATTAAGCTTGTAAATGACTTGTATCAAATTCCATTTTATTCAAAAGTGTCCATTTTATTCCATTTCGAACAACTGAAAATTATGTACAATCCTTTACAATTATTTATATATCATTACCAATTCTCTGATTAGAGAAAGAAAAAGGGTTAGATGAAAACAACTTCAGTAATTATTTGATGGGTTTAGCTATTGATGTCAAGTTTATTATCATCTTCAAAGATAATAAACCTGACATCATTAGGTTATTGGATCTTATTAAAACAAGAAGCTGGTGTTGGCAAAATGCTCACTTGGGGAAAAGGTCTCCTTCTCAGATTGGTGTATCAACCCTATTGAATGTATAAAAAATCAATGATATACCATTTCTCAGTTTCTCTACCTCTAGTGTTAAGGAATTGGATCAGTTCTGGATGCTCCCCTGCCACAAGTGAGGTTTTGTTGCTGCTAGTTACATCAAGTGTTAGATTGTGCTATTATTTGGATTCCATTCATATCATTTTCTCCTATGGTATTGCTACATATAAGTGGAAGTCACTTCTTGTTCTCTATTGCAGTTTATTAGACTTCACTAGATTAAGTCGGAAATGCTTTAGAGCCATCTTTTTGGGGGTTCATTGCTGGTTTAGTTGTTATTTGGGTCCTAAACAAGGGATTTGGAGATCTTAGGTTACTGTTAATTTTCTCTTCGGTTACTCTATGGAGGAATCTTACTTTTGAAAATAGTTACTTGTGCATGGGATAGAGTACCCCTAATACTCTTATTAATACAATTTTACCTTATCAAAACAAAAACAAAAAAAAAATCCGGTTTATGAATCCAAAAGGGTGCTTGAACCTGAGCTAAGGCTGGACTGGTACATTAGAGGCCGTTTTTGTTGGTACAAGAGGCCCAATTAGCCTAAGCCAAAATTAAAAGCCCAAAAGCCTAAACTACCCAAGTGCTTTTTTAATAAGCATTTTTATTACATGAACTCTACTCTATACAAGGGTCCTAGTTCCTACCTTTATTACATGAACTCTACTCTATACAAAGTTCCTAGTCCCTATCCATAACTAGGTGGTCAGTGTCTCAATGCATAAGAGGTTCAAGATGATGCCCTCTTCATGAAGTTGCCTATGAGTCAAGTAATTGAGCACCGCCTTCTTAAGTGTGTCTTGGACTCTTCTAAGCCTTGCCCTTGTCATGCGTCCATGTAAGTCTTCAATGCTAGGTCCTTGACTTTGTGTGTTCATGCTCACATCATAAGATCACCATAATGGATCAACAAAATTCTCAAAAATAATTGTTGAATATGTTTCAATTAGTTCAAATAAACATATATGTACATACTGTGGGAAAGCTGGACATATTACGTCTAAGTGTATTCACAAAAAGAGAAAGAAGTCTTCACAGACTCCATATACTAACAAAAAAGGACCCCATAAAATATGGGTACCTAAGTCCATGATAATTCTTGTTGCAGATATGCTCAACAGAACAAAACATACACCTATCATGGTACCTGAACAGTGGATGCTCACGACACATGACAGGAGGAAGGTCTATGTTCTAAGACCTCCAACCTAAGAAAGGGGGACATGTAACTTTTGGTGGCAACCAAAGAGGAAAGGTTGTTGGTGTAGGTAAAATTGGTGGTAAACCTCCCTTTCCTATCATATGTGATGTTCTATTAGTCAAAGGATTGAAACATAACTTGCTTAGCATAAGTCAATTATGTGATAGTGGGTTCTGTGTCTTTTTCTAAGGATGCATGTATGGTCAATGACAAAAATGGAAAAACCCTCTTTTCTGCCAAAAGACAACACAATCTGTATAATATTGACCTCTCTGAACTCTCAAATCAACGTGTAACATGTTTTATGTCTAAAGAGGATGAAAAGTGACTATGGCATAAGAAACTATAGGACATGTTAGTATAAAACAAATTTATAAATTGAAAAAGCATAAATTTGTGAGAGGATTGCCTGATATTTCTTTTAAGAAAGATGTTTTGTGTGATGCATGTCAGAGAGGTAAACAAGTAAAATCGAGTTTCAAATCTAAAAAGGAAGTCACCTCCTCTAGACCTTTACAATTGTTATATATGGATACCAGTCAGTGTAGCTAGCCTAGGTAGAAAGAAATATGGTTTGGTCATAGTTGATGACTATTCTAGATTCACATGGGTACTCTTCTTAACCCATAAGGATGAGTCCTATAAGGTCTTTACAGTATTTAGTAAGAGAGTACAAAATGAGCAGGGTTTCTTTATTTCTTCTATTAGAAGTGACTATGGGAGTGAATTTGAAAATAAGCAGTTTAAGCTGTTCTGTGAGGAAAATGGTATTTCTCATAATTTTTCTGCACCTAGAACTCCTTAACAAAATGGAGTGGTTGAGAGAAAGAACAGATCTCTTCAAGAGATGGGTAGAACAATGCTCAATGAAAATAATCTCCCTAAGTACTTATGGGGAGAAGCCATTAACACTGTTTGTTATGTACATAACAGATTATTGGTTAGACCTATCCTAAATAAAACTCCTTATGAATTGTGGAAAGGTATAAAACCCAACATATCATATTTTCATGCATTTGGATGTAAATGTTATATTCTGAATATAAAAGATCATTTGGGAAAATTTGATTATAAAGTAGATAAGGGCATATTCATTGGATATTCTGAAATGTCTAAAGCTTTTAGAATTTTCAATCCTAGAACCTCTGTAGTAGAAGAATCAATATCTGTAAAATTCAATGATGGTTTAAGGACTGATAAAGAACTATCAGATCCAGTAAATGATATTGCAGGAATTGATCTAAATCCTCCTAAGGGGGAGGAAGTAAAATTGAGACTTAATAGATTTAATACACTAAATTAGCATTAATTCACCAAACAAGGGGGAGTCATAATTATAATGTTTATGTTTGAAAATAATAATATATATACATGATCTGAGATTTGTTTAAAAGTACCAATTGTCTATATTTCTTTCTGTTCAACAAAATCAAAAAATTTATTTATCATCATCCAAAAGGGGGAGAATGTTGAGACCTCATAAGTCTGGAACACATTTGATGTGTAAATTCTATAAGTTTTGATGATTCCAAATATATTAAGTATGGTTATATTGAACCATGTGAAACTAATGATAAGACTGTTTAAGTGTGCAGAAATTTGGTCTTCAAGGTCACACGTCTAAAACTGACTCGTCTAAGTTCTACAAAGAATCAGTTTTTCAGACTTGTCTGAAAAACCACCCGTCTATAAAAAATCTGTTCAGTCAGAGACCAAGTCAACTCTTAGTCAAAGATCTACTGTAGAAGATGACGTGGCAAAGAACAAGTTCTAAAGAATCCCTAGTAGACATCCGAAAATAGACTTGCTCACTCGTTTAAAATCTGGATCAGTGCACTCGTCTAAAACTGGACTACATTACACTCGCCTACTGACCAGTTGTCAGAAGAAAGTCCAAGTTAACTTTCTTTGATAGATGCTTTCTTTAAGGACCTCGAAGACCCCTGGACAAAAGCACCAAGTGCACAGAATAATTAATATTTTCTTTCAAGGTTTTAAGGAATAAACACGCTACCTCTGCACCAAGTCAGATGCTTTTATCTATTCAAAGTACAAAGCAGAAGTACTTTTAGAAAGGTGAACTAAGTGTTGCACTGAAACGGGAAAGTCCTCTGCTACAAGTACAAAAACTCTCTTCTTGCTGCACCACCAAAGCAACAACTACTCGAAACAAAATGTACTCTTGGTCGCACATGTCAAAGCTCAACGTCCCTAAGCATTTAATGAATACTCGTAACGACACTTTGGCATTAATGGCTTCCCAGTGTCAAGTTAAAGGAACTCACTTTCTGAGGTTATGTCTAACGGATTTATTGATTGAAGTCCCTAAAATAGAGCAAACCATGAAGATGAAGATAAGAGAAATTCTGTGCATATTCAAGAAGCATTTACTCTGCTCATTTACTCTTCATTCATTCATTGATTATCTCTTCAATCATTTGATATTAATTCACAGTCTTTCATTCTCATATTTATTCCACTCTCTGAGTGTTACCAGAAAGACTTGCAAAGTTGTACTAAATATAAAAAACCTTTTTACCCTTTGTTTTTGAGCCTGAAGAGGCTTGGTGAGAAAAGAATACTTGTTTGAGAGTGAACTTAGAGAGGCTAGGTGTGAAAAGAATACTTGTACTGTAATATGATCAGCTATAGTGGAAATACTTGGTGCTGTCAAGGACTGGACGTAGCCCTTTTGATTTTGGGGTGAACCAGTATCTTGAGTGATATTCCTCTTCCCTAATCTCTTCAAATTTATTTAAGAATTTATTTGTCCAAGCTTTTTTAACTTGGGGAGTTAAGATTGTGAGTATCAAATCTCTTTTAATCATTCACTGTTTGCGCGCGTGTGTTGATTTGAAATTAGACGAGTCGCCCGTCTAATTTTCTCTACTTTAGTTTTTGCTTGTTGTCCCTGCGAAAATATTTTCAAAAGTTTTATAAAAAGTAGGTAAACACAATTCAACCCCCCTTCTTGTGTTAACTTTGGTTACTTCAGTAATAAGTACACCAATGCTGGTCACGTTTGGCGGATGACTTCCAAGAGGATGATTCGTGCTTTTCAGATGATAATCCACCAATAGGACCCTTGCCGATGGCCAAAGTAGAACCATCACTTGAGTTACCATTATGCAACATGACATCCCGACGACTCTCTTCCCCCTAATTATGTAGAACACCTTGGAGAGAGAAGGAAGCTTGTCCTTACCTAAAATCTGAACACAAATAGGATCATACTCAGAATTCAACCTAGAGAGAAACTTAAAGACCCATCCACGCTCAATAAACTTGGTTAAAGTAGCAGAATCCTCAATGCATTTCATCTGTAAATCCTGGTTTTGGTCCAACTCAATCCATAAACCATTCAGAGTACCATAATAATCAATGACAGAAAGATATCCTTGCTTGGTATTAAAAATTGTGTTTTCTAATTCATAACACGCAACAATATCTTGTTTCATAGAATAGGTCTGACTCAAACTATCCCAAATTTCACGTGCAGAAATAAAAAACATACAATTCTTACTGATATATGGTGCCATAGAGTTCCAAAGCCAAGTCATAGTCAAAGAATCTTCATCATCCCAAATTCCAAATTGTGGGTCATCTGCCTTCGGAGGATCCCCGACAATGTGTGACAACTTCCGACGACCCTTGAGAGTAGAGCGAATAACCTGGGCCCATTGGAGATAGTTCTTACCATTGAGGTGATAAGAATAGTATAAAGCTAGAAGATCATTTGGATTCAGTGCTGCAACGGCAACCGGAGGTGTTGGAACGACAACCGGAGGCGGCGTAGTGATGGTGGAGGACTGTGTGTCTACTGTAGACATTCTGGTTGGACCAGAAAACAGTCAAAAATGAACGGGGAGAAGCCGAAGATCAGAACGGAGGCGGTTGCACGGTGAACGACGGCCTAGAGGGCGTCGCGTGGCTCTCACACATGGACAATGCGGCGGCGCGTGGTGGCATGTGGGTGGTTGGTTCAGGGTGGGATTTTTGGAGGTGGCCGGAAAAACGTCGACAAGCAGTTTGGTGAGGGCGGTGAGGCAAAAATCTGGGGCAATGGGTGGCAGGTGGTGGTTTTAGGTCTCAGACAGTAATAAGGCTGCAATAAGAGACAACAATAAGGCTGCTCAGCAAAAGGAAAAACAATGGCAAGCCCTAGGAACGACCTAGGATGCTGATACCATATAGAAAGATGGAATGTTGGAATGTATGAATATTATTCCTTGAATCAATTGTGTACAAAGAAGGTTACAATATATAAGCTATGCCATTGATTGCTATCCTAAAAATAAGGGAGAAAAATCGGCCCTAATAAAAACAAGAATAAAATCATATCTGTACATATATGATATTAATGCTAATATATTACAACATATATATACATTGTTAGATGGATTTTAATTTTTATAATTGACCCTTTCTATTGTTCAAGTCTGGTTTCATCCCTGAAAATCACTAAATAAATATGGTGAAGTCTAAGGTGAGGGTGTGTTTAAATCCGTCACATATGAGGGAGGCACTTTTACAGGTAATAGAAGGGAGACGTGGTAAACATGGGGTGCCCTTTATAAATTTAAGTATGAAAGGAGAGAAGAGTGAAGATGTTTTTTTGCAAGTAAGACCCTGTTATAGAATAGAGCAAATCGTTGACTCCCACCAGACATCTCTCCGGCGTCGTCGCAGCTGCAGAGGACCTTCCTTCTATGGTTCGTCATTAGTATCAAAGGGTTTGCCATTTTCACAGAAATGGTTATCATTGTAAATGGTTATGGATTTACCATTTCTTTTCATTTACCATATCTTTATCAGTCAAGTCCAATTCTTTTCGTACTGAATCAATGGCTTTACACTTACCATTTTTGACTTTGTGTCACTGAAATGTTGAAGTTAATAGCATCTCATATGACTGAAATGAAAGTTTTATACTTTATTTGAAATGATAACAGATCTAAGTTGTTAGTGGAAGATTATAATAGAAGAACTAAGTTTGCAACAGGTTCTTGTTTTTGGATAAAAACTACTTGTGTCTTGGCCATCTCAACCCTCTGCGACGCTTCCTCTAACCCATCCAGCAAAACCTTTTTTTCCTTTTTGCTCAAGAGCTCTTGAACTTGATGGTCCATGAACCCGAACAGTTCATCACTGTTACTTTCCTCCTCTTCCGAGCTGCTCTTGCTGTAGCATTTGAAAGATTGGAAATTTTTTAATTCAACTTTAAAAGAAGACTTTACTAACAAAGGAGAAGAAGGGACCCAAATACAACAGTTCATAATTATAGAGCAGCAAGTATTAAAGGAAAAGGGGATGATTGATTGTCTTATATGTGTTCAACTTTCCCCAAAATGTTGGGGGCAAAATCAAAAATGTTATGCAATCGGAACAGCAGTCATGTTTCCCTGTCGGAGACTAGTAAACTCACTCTCCTTCGCACGTCGGACTACATGCAGAAAATACTTCTTGAAGAAACATTCAGTAAACAACTGCCAGTAAATAATCTTGCCCTCTTACTCCAGTAATCTTATCTTACCTCTCCACCAAGACTATGCTTCTCCAGTTAACATGTAGGCAGCATAAGTCACTTTCCTCTCCTCTCTGTAACGCATGGTGTCAAATATCTTCTCTACCTCTTGTACCCACCATTCTGCCTTCTCTGGGTCATAGTCCCCTCGGAACTGTGGTGGCTTCCCTTTCAAGAATGTAATCAATCCTGCCTCTTCAGCTTAAATAGTTGTTATTTGATTCTACAGTTCATGTTGCTCTTTGTTTATTTGCAGTATCTCCGCATTCTGCTGTGTTTGTAATAACAAGGCAGCAACTATCGTTTCCATGATATTGGGAGTCGCAGATGACTCTCCTCCATTTCCAGTAAGATTAACCTCACCGTTGTCAGCTCCAATGGTTCCCTCAGGAGATCTGCCACCACTAATAATCGGACTTCCTCTTCCACGAGCCATGATTCTGTAAAAGAAATCATCCGCTCTCATCAGTATGACATATAAAACTACATAGACAGATATATAAATACCATATGCCATACTAATGCTAATTATTGCATCGGGTTCGGACACACTACCCAACTTCTAAGCATAGTTAAAATCCTATGTGGACTCAACTAGACACGGCCAGTAACAACATCCTAGACCTCACAGTCCGATTAGAATCGAACTGCTCTGATACACCAAATGAGACACCCCGTTGTGCCCCATTGTATTATTAGATTAAAACCTTATTATTTATTTACTTAATCGCGCGCTTATCATTAAAAATATGTAAAAATTAAAAACTTATTTACTAACTTTATACCTTCTGCAAATTAAACACACCAAAGTTATAATATATAAATACACACATGTTTGTCCATTACATTACCAAAACACTGTTTAGGGTATCCTATCAGTAGGATCCCGCACAGGTATTTAGTTATACAAATTGCTTATAATCAGTGGAAAATAAAACATCTTATAAGACTCACTGGCCCTAGACACTAAACCACATTGCTGGAATCCACAACTCGTCCTCCCACCTCTGGTTCATACGGAGTTCCATCTAACTCCTCAGAAACTGGTTCCTCCATCGGGTCTTCTCGTACGATCACATCAGAAATAAAATACAACACACGGAAAGATATAGGGGATACGAAACATTTCTATCATCAAAAGCAGAAAAGAGTCATAGCATATCATACAATAAATGTCACAAACAATCAACATACATAACTAACAAATCATCCTCAAATTAATGTACCATCCTCTACCTCAATCTCACACAACTATACTTTTATACTGACGTGGCCACCACTAATCCTGTCACGCATTCCTCGTTAAGAATGTCAGTGAGTCGTCCAGGTGACACGTTCCCAACACCGGTGCACATTTTTATCCATGGTGAGAATGCTCATGCAAAGCAATGATACTATAGCAGCATAGTATCGTCGGTGCACACCCTGGTTCTCTCTCATCTCTATCAAGGGTGCTCATGAATAACAATGACACTATAGTTGCACAACTTAAATTCTAAGGTGGAACGGTCGAACAAGAACTCTTGACCTCGTATATTCCAAATATACGATTGTTAACAACAACGTAAACACATGAATATCACTAACCCATATTAATAACATCCTAGTGCCTTAACCTTCCATCAAAGCCTTGACACATATTCTATGTCACCCTTCCTCTTTAAAATAACTCATTTAGGTTAGGCACCTCTAAGTCACCATTATCCTCACACCCAAACAATTATCTCCCGAACAATATATATATATATATATATATATATATATATATATATATATATATATATATATATATATATATATTTGCTTAAAATCCGCTAAGCACAATATTAAAACCAGGAAGATCATGCATAACACAATATCAACAACATATTCCAATATCAGCAAAATAACACAATATAAATTTAATAATGATAATAAAGTCAAATCAACCATAAACAATCTAAAATCAACCTAATGTCGATAAACCTACAATCCCTGAATCATCATTGGTTTTACAGAAAAGGTTTCCAATGTGAGTTTGGTCTTGTCTGTTGTTTTGCTTTCAAAGACTCAAGAGGGGGGGTGAATTGAGCTTTCAAAAAGCTTTTCAAAAACTTTACTTTTCAAATCAAAGTTTCCTCGGGATCTTTTACAAAAACAGTAAAGGGCTTTTTATGAAATCTTGAATAGAAGGTACGTGGTGAGGAAAGAAAGATTAAATCAGAAAGATAAATCAGTAATAAGATTCAAGTTCACAGCTCACAGCTATCAATTAAACAGTGATTGAATCAAACAGGAAGAATTTCAGTTCAGGGTCGTACAGGTATAAGATACAGGCCTTAATCAGTCAAGAACTGAAGTTAAAATATATCAGTTTCAGTTTCAGTGATCAAGAATAGTCTTAATCAACTCAGTTTTGAACAATTAATAACTCAAGATTGATTGCAATAATACTCAGGTTTTAATTCATATTAAACAGATCAAGAAATGATATTAATTGAAAACTTAGAACATCAAGATCACAATTATATGCACAAGACAGAAATACCACACAATCAGTTTTATATTGGTTCAGCCACCACCACTATGACTTACATCCAGTCCCCACTCCACCTGTGGGTATTCACACACTAACACAACAAGCTTTAGCCAGGTAGCTTGAAAAACCTTTACACCACAGAGCACTCCTTCACCTCGAGATACCGCACTCTTGTGAAGAGCCTCAATCAATGTTCTTCCTTAGGATTCCTCACCCTAATCACACAGAGAGACTCCCTCTCTCTTTACAATTGAAAAGTAAAGAAAGATTGATTCCTAACTCTCAGAAGTCAGATATACAAGTTGAAGTTCTTATGAGAATTGAAATACTCTTTTTCACAATGAAGCTCAAGCAAGAAGATGAATGATTTTCACAATTGATCTCTCAAATTGATTTTGTAAAATTTCTTATAGGTTATAAGTGTTCCTTTGATCCCTCTATATATAGGAAACAAGTTATAGTCGTTGGGATCAATTAAAACAAATTTGGGTCTGATACGTGGCTGTATTAACCAATTTCATACTGATAGTTCTGATAGTTTTTGTACACTTGTGTGATACATGGTTGTACGTGTTTTTCAAAAACTTAAACTTGGTTAATCCATCAGTACACCCATTCAATACATCTATGTATTGAATCAAGAACCTTAAATTCATTTGTCAGTTACAGTAGCAGACCTACATCCATTGATTACAAGGCTGTACCTGAAAAATAATTTTCTTATTTCCAAAAATCATTTTCATTAAAAAAAAAAAACTTATTCCTTTTAATGCAGGTTATGAAAATTGATTTTCTTCATGCATCTTTTTAGTTGAGCTATTTTGTGACTAAGATATTTCTTTCTCTTACAAATCATCTAAGACTTAAATCTAAAATTCTCCTTTAAGCTTGGTCTTAATGATCCTTTGATCTTTGACTTTGCTCTTTTGATTTCTACATGCAGCTCCTTGATTCCTTCAAGTTCTTCCTTGAATATTTTCCTTGAATTTGCTTAATGAACTTGTTGATCACTGCTTGATACCTGTCTTTGCAATTTGACACTAAAACACTTGCACACACATTAAATTGTATTTGTCATATATCAAAATCTCTAAGTCATTGAGTCTTACATTGTCGATTACTCAACTACTAGTAGGGTTTAGGTCGCCCTACACAATTATTACAGAATATACTACTTATCGTTTCCGACGGTAGATTGTTTCTTCCCCCCACCTGAACTTATCACTGAAGTCCCGAACTTTTCGATCCTCGTTACTCTACCACAGTAATGGTTAACCTTCAACCAAAACAACATAACACAAATAAATCAAACAAAAACCAACTATGACTAATTCATGCTAGGTTCGGCCATGATATCAAAAATAGGCTAGGGTTATTTTCTCAACTACATCTTTTGGATCTTAGTTCCTAGAGTATTAACTAACATAAATCAAGTGTTACAAGTCAAAAATATGAAACAAAATCCTCTAACCTCTATGGTTAGGGTTTCGGCCATAATAAGAAAAATAGGCTAGAAATTCCTTTTGCTCACAAACTCTTGGATCTAGAACCTACACACACACCTTAAATAGTTGATAAGAATCATGATCTAGTTAAAGATTGAAGAAAACCTATTTTGTTTATATGAACCCAATTTCGGCCAAGACTAGAAAATAGGGTTAGGAATTTATTTTTATTTTAAACTCTTAGATTTAGAACATAGAAACCCTAGATAGCTTATAAACAACATCATCTAAGTTAAAAGTTGAACAAAATCTCATTTACCCACCAATACTTAGATTCGGTCATATATAGAAAAATAGGAAGGAAAATTCTTTTGCTTACATACTCTTAGATGATGAAAGAATAAGTCATACAAGGATCATAGAAATTGGTTTCACATTAAAATGATTTTTCTACAATTTTCTAGAATTATTTGAAGTTCTAGATCTAGAAATGGAGATTTGTGAAAAGTTGATGAAAGTGAAGATTTGATGCATGATTAATGAAGCTAAGATGATGAGGAGGGATTACTCACCCTGGAATGAAGAGGTTTAATCAAGAACTTGATTAGAAATGAAGAACTTCTCAAGAACACAAAGGATGTTCTTGGTGTTCTTGGTGAGCAAAATGACTTATAGGAGAGAAAATGAAATTTTGGTTAAGTACGGGAGGGGTTTGGGTCGTGGCTTTTAGTGAGGGGGTGAGGGAAATGAGTTGTTTAATGTTAAAAATGAACCAAGGTTAGGTTAGTTGACACAGGTTAAATTTAGAAAATAATATAATAACTTAATTATGGTTATAATAGCCTAACTAGAGTTAATTTGTAACCATGGTTTGGTTAAAATACTTGGTGGAGAATGAAGGGAGGTGTGGCTGATTTTGGGCCACATATAATGAGTCATCCATGACTCATCGATTCAATCCGTTAGCGGTTCCCGGAAACCCCGTACGCAACTCCGTTATTTACCCGATTTCGATTTTTGAGAGGAAAATGATGAAACGAAAACAAAAAGAAATAGGTATGGTTTATGGAATGTGGCTGCACGAAATTGGAGAGATGTGGGAGGTTTACAACCATGTAAAATGAGTGGTTAAAAATGCGTAGATGTGTCTTGTTAATAATTGCGAAAGCTTGGGGTTATTTTGATCATTTACTTAAAAGTCATGATTACTAGCATTTAATGCTCATAAATTCTTGGTGACTCTTCCTCCATTAGTCATCATGTATGAATCGTTGTCCCAATATCTTGACGGGTCTCTGCAGTTCCGTTTTCGATTCCGTCGGCTTCCTGATTAGGGTTTCTGTCTGTTTTTCGATCGAAAATTTTCAAAATAACCAAACTCGTTGGAAATATGTTTTAAACATAAACAATTTCATTCACGATTCAAAATTAAGTTTTCTGATCATTAAAATCTTACTGTCAATAAAAATACTGATTGTTTTTCATCCGAACTTTTAACAAAATTCGTCCGAATAAAAATAATATTTTATTTCTGATCAGAAATTTGGAAAATAGAATTCCTCACGAAAAAAATATAGAAAATCTACAAATTTCAGTTTCGGGTCAAATTAAGGTTTTCTGCCGGTACAAATTATACTGTCAGTAAAAAAACGCAAACTGATTTCCGTCTGAGTTTTAAACCCAAAATTTCACTGTAATCTTCTACCATAAGAGAGACTATGAATGATTTTATTTTATTTAAAATCACTTTCTAACTCTTAGATTAAAATATAATTAATTATATTTTAACCGGTTAAACAGCATAATTAAAAATCAGGCTGTTACACTCACCATCCTCTGCATAGACCAAGATTCATACAATAAACAACAAAATATGGGGAGTAAGAAACTATACATATGAACATAATGGCAGAAGGATAGTTGGTAAGATGTTCATGCAACAAATCACAAAACATAACATAGCAAGTATAACATACATCATTCACAAAGCATATCACACAAATCAATTGTATAATGCAATGTGACTTCACTACTTCGAATGCATGTGGATCCATCTATACTGGGAACACGACTTTGGAGTTATATATCCACATTGACCAAAAAGCACCAATGTCGGTAGTCCACCAAACCATGGGTGAACCCCTAGGATAGCCGGTGCGCCTTACTCTCGGATGCACCACCATGGGAGCGCACGATTCACCTAACTCTCGGATGAATCATCGTGGATGGCCAAATTGGCTTACTCTCGAGCGACCTCCCCTGTCATCGTACCTCCCCTAATAACTTCGTGCATGAATGCTTGCATACCAACAAACAATCAAACATTATTCACCACCTCCATCAACACCATTCATTTATGGTTTAAAGACTTTGGCCAATAAGCACCAAACTTTAACATTATCTTTAATCTTTATTTAACAACTTTGGCCAATAAGCACCAAAGTCAACTTTGACCAATAAGCACCAAAGTCATCAACAACAACACCTTGACCAATAAGCATCATGGCAACTTTGACCAATAAGCATCAAAGTTCATCAACATGCGGTAATTTATCATTACCGTCTTAATCATCATTAACGTCTTTATCATTAATTATTCTAGTTAAGGTTTATAACATCAATTATAAGTTTGGGTCATCTTTCTTGTTTTTACTAACTTATTGTCTTATCTTATTATAGGGAAATCTGGGTGAAGCTACCCAAATCTCTCTTAAGTCACTTATTGATTCGGGAGCACGGTCGTGCTGACCCCCAGAACGAGCGTGCTGCCTATGTGCACGGCCGTGCTTACTGGAGCGTGTCCGTATGAATCTGGGCAGAAAGTTTGGAAACCCTTGCCAAACTCCCTAGGGCGCTCATAGATCAATCCTATTGGCTATACTACACCATTGAATATAAATCTCACCTATCTTTACTAATCTTCATGTCTTATGAGCAATTTTGGGAATTGAAATCTCAATATTTATTTCATTGTTAACATCCTTAAAACACTCGTGGATCAATCCTAGTGTCTTTGCTATACCATTAAACATTAACCTTGCCTCTCTTTACTATGATTCATGTCTTATGAACATTGGGGATTAATCTTTAATTAATATATTCATAACAACAACAGCATCAACATTCATCTCATAACATCAACATTGAAAGCATCCAATCATGCTATCATCATAAATCATTCCACAATTAATCATGTTATCAACAAACATATTTGGCAACACATATCAACAAAACATATAGCACACAATAGGGTCATGGGTTAACCCTCATCTTACGCTACCCCAAAGCCTACATGATCATACTAATCCCTTCTCCCCATAGCAGGTATGAAGATCTAAGCTACGATTGGACTTAAGCGAATCTACTCTTGGTTCCCTCAAACGGCTCGATGAGTTACTCAAGCCTTAATTTGACACTAGCGCGCGACTTCTCTTCTAAACATAAGCAAGAACGCCACGAACACGAATGGTCTTAAAGAGAAGAGAGGGAAAAGGTTTCTGTTGCATAAGGATTGCGAAAAGTGTAAAAAATGAGGGTTGTACTCGCAACCCTCCTATCAGAACAGTATGTATGGCCGTGCTTCGTGATGTACGTCCATACATCAGTAATACGCAGGCGTTCAGGGAATCGACGGAAAACAGGATACAGGTGGGACATAATATGTACAAGCGGTACATAATATGTACGCCCGTGCATAATTATGTACAACCCTTCATAACTATCTGGAGCTCTATCAGTCTTTTTAGTTCCAAGTCCCATTTAACACAATTTTAACTCTCCTAAGGCATTTTTTTTAATAAACTAGCATAACATACAACTAAATAGAACACATATAAACGTATAAGGACATATATACAAAAAACGGGGTGTTACACCAAACAGCCCAATAACATAAAATAATTGAGTGCATCTAAACCCTAGCAAGGAAGGCAAGCTGCTCATCGTGGAGCCGTGGAGGTGGCTCATGGTTGCGCTGGTTCATCTTCTCTGCACCTCATCCAATGCCAACAGCTGTCGACACCATGAGGTTGTGCGTAGGAGATGGATCGATGGATGAGGAGGTCGGGGTGAAAGAGGAGGTCGTGAGTGGAGGAAGCGACTCAGCAGTAGTAGTTGTACAACGGAGGAGGATGCATGCATGGAGGAAGAGATCGTGCGATGGAGGTGGCGGTGAGATGAGATCAGAGTAGCAACACTAACAGAGAAGAGATGAGAAGTTGAGAACAGAGACCAGAACTGAAATGCAAAAGATGACGACAGAATTGCAGACCCTATTTTTTGTCCCCTGAAGCTTGTCTACAAAAAATAGTAAAATATGCTATACGGGTCGGGTGGTCGGGTCTCGGGTTTGAAATCACTATACCCGTTATCCGAACCAATGAGGCTCGGGTTTATTCGGTTTGGGTCGGGTTGAACCTGAACAACAAAAATACCTGAACCAATATGTTCGGGTTGGGTTGGGTTGGGTTTTCGGTTTGATCGGGTTGGCCCGAACCCATAAACACCCCTAACAGCAGGTGAAGCTGACTTCATCTTAGCCATCCAATTATTAAATACATTTATCCATTGGTAAAAAATGCTCCCTCATGTCACCCTAGAAGCCACCAATAAATATATATAACTTAACATTTAAAAAAAAAAAACCTAACATAGTATATATACATAATTTCTTTTTTTCAACGAACATGTTTTTTTTAAAGGCTTAATTGCAGTTTTGGTCCCCCAAGTATTGATAATGTGCGATTTTGGCCCCCCACTTTTTTTTTTAGCGCATTTGGTCCCCCAAGTTTTTCATTTGTACCAATATGGTCCTTCCGTCCATCCCTGTTAAATTTGTAACGGAAATTACTTAAAAATGTGCAGATTTGGTCCCTCAACTATTTGTTATGTGCGATTTTAGTCCCTCAATTTTTTTCAAAGGCATTTTTATTTCAGAAATTTTTATCCCAAAAAAAGGAGAAAAACTTTATGAAAATAAGTTAATAATAAAATATATACAAGTAACAATTATTGAAAGTAATAAATGCTAATTAGTGTATATATATATATAATAAATAATAAAAGAAATTACTTAATATAAGTGATGTCACATGATTCAACGGACAAGTGAAAGATTGTATAGAATAACTCATGTTTAAAAATGAGCACCGGTGACTTGAGGGTCAAGCCACCCGAGCAAGGGTTTTAGGCTTAAAAAAAATTTACTTACTAGTTAGTAGTTATTATTTAGTTAAGTACATTTTTTAAAAAAAAATAAGAATTTTTTTTACCTACTAGTTGCTAATTACTATATTATAATTTAATGAATGATTTTGCATAAAAAAAATCGGAAAAATAAACTTCAAATCCGAAAGATAAACATCAACAAGGGGCTTAAGCTAGTTACTTTGTATTGCATCTTTAGCTTCTTTTGTGCTAGTTACTTTGTTTTTGGGTTCGTATATCCTTGAACTCTGTTATTAATATTATTCTTTGTCTTTCAAAAAATAAAACTATAGTGGCTTTTAAGCCGCAAAAAAGTTGGGTCAAACGCTATCTAAATATATAAAAGAATTGGTTTGCAAGTACACATTTATTTATGATACACCAAATTTAAATATACTCTTTATGGCAAACCTATCAGTTACACTAAGTAATAAAAATATAGAATATATTATTTGTGACATTATGAAAATAAAGTGATTTTTATTGTTTTAAGTTTACAATTTTATTTTCCACTACATAAATACAATAACATGTGAACAAAACAATTTAATGAATATATTGTCTTCTCCACCATAAATTTGAATTTTCTCTCTAATGTTGTAATTAGAGTTTATGTGTTTATTCACCACTTCTCCACCGTGTTTCTTTCAAATCTTATAAATTCTTATGATATAAATCCGTTAGAATCCAAACTATAAAATCTTGATATAAGTGTCTTTAATAACAGATTTTCACAGTGATAGTTATTAATGTGATTTTCATAGCAGATTTATTACTGTGATTTTAATAACAGATTACTTGAAAAATTAAGGGGATCAAATGCCTTTGAAAAAAATTGAGGGACTAAAATCGCACATAACAAATAGTTGAAGGACCAAATCTGCACATTTTTAAGTAATTTCCGTTACAAATTTAACAGGGATGGACGAAAGGATCATATTGGCACAAATGAAAAACTTGGGGGACCAAATGCGCTCAAAAAAAAAGTGGGGGACCAAAATCGCACATTATCAATACTTGGGGGACCAAAACTGCAATTAAGCCTTTTTTTAAATGGTTTTTTTATGTCTTATATGATAATTTTGTAAGAAAAAAATATATATTTCCACGTGGTTAAATCCAAATTCCAAATAAATTAAAATTTGTTGTTTTTCAAAAATACTTTTATAATTATAAATAACTACAAAATAACTTATGCTTTTCTTTAAAATGTGTAAAAAATTATTATTTTTTAATTATTAAATATTTAAAACAAATTTATTGTTGGTTAAAATAATCTTTTGGTCCCTAAACGTGGCACTGATTTTTAATTTGGTCCCTATACGTAAAAAGTTATCAATTTGGTCCCTATACGTGACACTGATTTTTAATTTGGTCATTACCGCTAATTGGTCGCTATATAAGAGGGACCAAATTGTAAATTATTAGCACATATAGAGACCAAATTGAAAATAATTGTCACATATAAGGACCGATTTCAATTTTTTCGTTGAATTGGTCCTTACATATGACAATAATTTATAATTTGGTCCTCTTATATAGGGATCAATTAGCGGTGAGAACCAAATTGAAAATCAGTATCACGTACAAGAACCAAATAAATAACTTTATACGTATAAGAGCCAAATTAAAAATCAGTATCACATATATACACCAAAAGATTACTTTAACTTTATCGTTTTAGTGTGTGTTTGGATGAACGTTTAACAAACGTGATTTTGGATAGAATTGATTTTGTAGAATTGATTTCAATACAATTGAGTTTGAAGTAAAGTGATTTATGTTTGAATGTTTTTACTTTGAAAGCAAGTTTGATGTAAAACTTAGTGTAATTTTTCAATCCAAAAGCAGAAGCTACTCCAAGCTGTTTCTAGTAGAATGAATTCTGGATGCAAAATTGATTCCACAAACATATAATCAAACATCTCTTATCTTACCTGAATGACGTTTGACAGATGTAAAAACATATCTGATACCTCTAAAAGTGAAACCGAACACACACCATACGTAACAAATGTTACTCGGAGCGAGACTGGTATTGTTCAGTGTTGTTTTAGGCCTCGGGAGATAATAGGATAGAATACGGCGTTTTATCCAAACTTGTTTCTTCAGCCAAGCTCAGTTGGGGGAGTTCAATGGCGTCAACTCTCTTCACCTGTCCGTCATTGTGTTCTTCTTCTTCTTCTATATTTTCTACATCCGTCAAATTCCCATTAAACCTTAGTAACATTTCTCTCCCGTTCCTTAAAAACAAAAATCCTCTTCCACCTCTTACTTCTCCAACGATATTACCCGCAAGGCCAAGAAGATTCAATGTCATTGCCATGGCTCCCCCTAAGCCCGGTGGGAAGGCCAAGAAAGGTAAGACAAATCCGATTTTCAATTTTTACCCTCTTTATTGTTGGCCTAAGACTATGTTTGGGAGTTTCGGAGGGATGAGTGGAATGGTTGCTAACAGAATGATGAGATCCATTCTTAGGGAGTTTTAATTTCCCAAACTCCTAAATTCGAGATATAAAAAATAGAGTTTTTGATGGTTTAGATAGTTTGACTTCTTAAAACTCCCAAACAATGGTCAAGAGATTTGTAAACTCCACTCTATTAGTAACCATCCCACCTGTCCTCCCAAACACACCCATTTGTTCCAAGTTTACCTGTTTCTTTCTGTTGGATGTTTCCAGTGGTTGGAGTTATAAAACTGGCTCTTGAAGCTGGGAAGGCTACACCTGCTCCTCCCGTTGGTCCTGCTCTTGGTTCCAAGGGTGTCAATATTATGGCTTTCTGTAAGGATTACAATGCCAGGACTGCCGATAAGCCCGGTTATGTGATTCCTGTGGAAATCACCGTCTACGATGTATGCTCTTTGCTCTTAATTTCCTCTGATTTTTCTCCTCCCTTCATGAAAATTATTTTTTTACACGTTTTTCTTCTTCCGCAGGATAAAAGCTTTACTTTCATATTGAAGACCCCACCAGCTTCGGTTCTACTACTTAAGGCGGCCGGTATGTTCTCTAGCATTCATTGCCTCCAAACTATTTGATGTTATGTTATCCTTTGGATTATTTGTAGTATTTTAAACAATAGGGGTGTTAGGTGTAATTTAAACAAACCTCAAGGGAGGTCAGTGTAATTTATGCTAGTATAATTTCTTATTGTCTATGCCAATGTTTTGTTCATATGTTACTTTCTTTCACGGCAGAGAGGGAAGGAATCATCTTCATCAAAGTATTTAGAATCTTAATTGAGCCCCTTGGTCACAAATTCATGCCTAATAATTAGTATTTTTGACCTTATTTCTATATCTCAAATGTGATCAAGAATAACTGGATCCTGAGTTCTGGGGAATAATGCTATTATTCAAGTCAACTAGACAGTGAGATACTGTCATTTTGGAAACTTATTTGTGACCTGATTGAAATTAAGTGATCTAGCACATTAATTCAATTTCTTGCTATATTGCCATTGATTGGAATAGATTGCCCAGGTTAAAAAAATTTGGTGTAGATCCTTACTATTATTTGAAATTGGGTATAAATTTGAAAGGATAAAATAGCATGAATTATTTGAGCTGCCATTAGCTTTGAATTTCTGTTTCCAATGATTTTAAGCTGGATCTAAACAAGGTAAAATACTTGTTTTCCTGACAGTTATAGTCTCTACACATCTGATCAAAAATTTATAATATTTTTTGTTTAATCCACTGACGTGTATTACTATGTTGTGCCATGTGTTATGTTTTTTATAAATTGGTATAATACTCTGATAGTAGCAACCTCCTTAGCAGTAAATGGATGACACAATACTAAGAAGTGTACATCGTAAGTATGTGCACCATCACCCAGACAGTATCCAGCCCGTGCTTTAGGTAGCCCTTCTATAAAGTCCATAGAAATGTCTTGCCAAACTTGATTGAGTATAGGGAGAGGGTGCAGCAAACCTTCTAGTGATAAAGTTTCATATTTATTGCACTGACAAGTGTCGCAAACAGTTACAAATTGCTTAATAGTTCCCTTCATTCCTTCCTGATACAATAGGCCAGAAATATGCTTGTAGGTCATAATGAACACTGAATGTCCTCCAATAGGTGAAGTATGGAACTGCTTCAGTAAGATAGGAATTTGGAATAACCATCCTTCCCTTGTAAAATAGCCTCCCTGCCTTTGTTAAATATCCTGGACGGGAATTATCATCGATGAAAAAGTTTTGGAAAATATCATTGAGTTTAGGGTCAGCCTGTATCTCCTCACTGAGATGATCCAAATTAGTTGTATACACAGTAGATAATGCTGCAAACATCATCTGTCTCTACAGTGCATCCACAGCAGAATTCTCCTTCTCTTGCTTGCAGTGAACCTCAAAGTCGAATCCCAGCAGCTTTGAGATCAACTTCTGTTCCTCGCCCATTATTCGCTGTTCCATAAGGAATCTTAAGCTGTGTTGATGGTAATGACCACAAAATGTCTTCCTGTCAAATGATGTCGCCATTTTTGAATGGCCAACACTGTGGTCATCAATTCTTTTCCATTGATTTGGAAAGGGCTCTTTCTGCTAACCCTTGGCTGATATATGACACAGGAGTCTTCTTCCTTGCATTAAAACAGCTCCAAGACCCTTCCCAGATGCATCTGTATCAACTATAAATTGGTTCTCAAACTCGGGACAGCCAGCACCGGATGCTGGTCATCGCATCTTTTTAAAGCCTCAAAGGCTGACTGAGCTTCCCTAGTCTTGCTGAAACCTTGTTTTTCTAACAGTTTAGTGAAGGGTCTCGTTATTTTGCCAGTCTTTTGCATATCACCTGTAATAGCCTGGCAATCCAAGGAAACCTCTCAGCCCTCTTATGTCCTTACCATAACAGAATGCTACTCTCACTCCGACCTCCCTGCTGCCACATGTACAGGCAGTTTTACATTGGGGTCCTTCCTATTTTCCTTCCTCAGCCCAATCTGGGTCTCTTGGGCCTTTGACCAATCAGCTTTCCTCTGAGCTCTTAATGTAAACCTTAGTGATTGGGGCGTATTTATCATGTTTAGGCTGTGTTTCAGTTCTGCTATTTATACCTCTGGATTTGTGTTGTTGAACAGTTAGAATAAATCAAATGGGTGTGCTTGTTCGTGCAATTCTACCATACAAGCCAGAGGAAGTTCCAATGATAAAGGCTGTTCTGCGTTTCAGGCCATAATTTTATCATCAGGAATTAATTTATATCATTAATTTAGTTATATGGACTATAAGTCCAGCGAATTAGAGGTATGTATAAATTTAGTTATATAGAAATAATCAAGTTCATCTATGTGAAATTTGTTTTTATTTTTTGTGTATGACCATGAGGTGTTAATGCTCCCTTTGGATTTGGACTAATCTCTATTCGTTGGTTGACTTGGCTCTGGCCACAAGATGCTCTCAATTTGTTTTGAATCCTTGCATTGCAAGTAAAATCGAACCACGTAATTTATTTGCCAACTAGTCACATATCGTGGTTTCCTATGTGTGAAATTATACAGTGTCATACATGACTTACTAAATAGATGGGATTTGGTGATTGTAGTAGCAGAAAATGTTGTGAGTTTTTCTTCGTTAACAGAAATCCAATTATTGATTCTTGAAAGAATAGTCTAGCTTTTTCATACTATCGAAATAAACAAAATACAACAAATATATTGATAGGCTATCTGGTGATTAGTACTTTACACAACCTTATTGTGTTTTTATGTGAACTCACTGTTCCAGTTTTAAATTGTTTAATTAGATTGGTTTGTTGTGTAGGGGTGGAAAAGGGTTCAAAAGACCCCAAGCAGGAAAAAGTGGGAAAGATCACAATTGACCAATTGCGTGCAGTTGCTACTGAAAAGCTGCCAGACTTGAATTGCTCGAGTATTGAATCGGCTATGAGAATTATAGCTGGCACCGCGGCAAATATGGGAATTGAAGTTGATCCTCCCGTTCTTGAACCCAAACGAAAGGAACTTGTATGATAAGTTCTTTTTCCAACCAAGTTTAAGACGGTTCTTGCTCCCTAGTGCCTACGTCGTGCCTGTACAAGATCAAGGAGCACATTGTTTAGTACTGTGTTTTTTCCCCTAAAACAGCAAGCAAAACAACAGTTGTTTTAACTAATTCGTATCACTTGAAGGGTTTTTCTATGCATTTCTAGAATTTAGTGGAGTTGTGTTAATAATAGCCACCACCAAAAATAAAAAATAAAAAAGAAAAACAACAATAATAATATTAATATTAATATTAGTATTATGCAGAAGAAGATGATTATGATGATGATGGGAGCTACTCCGATACCTGCACACGACCGTGCAACAGATATGGTACTTTGTAATTGTATTGTAAATTTCCTGTAAGTTTCCATGTTGGGTGGTTAGTTGAGAAATATCGTATGGCTTTAAGTGGTTAACTAGTGTTCTCACCCAAAATAGGGCTAGGCCTAATAGGTGAGGCCTAATAAAGATATGGCCATGTGGCCTATATGAAGGATACCTTCGCTCGAGTTGCGAAAGTTCGAGGTGGATCCCAGTCATCATGGATTGTGCTCGAAGACTAACCATATTTATAATCCATTGATTTGATAGATGGGGCACCTCCCCCTCCCCCTCCTCTATTTGTTTGGTTGGGATGATAAATAATGACCCAAATAAGCCTCACTTACTGATATCAGAGCAATTCTTCCTGTTGCTTTTACCGAACTTCCCTCTTGTATCATCAAACCATCACCCATTAATACAACACCAACATTATTTGATTCCAAATTCAAAGCAATGCCTATAGTACCCTCTTCAAATTCCACTAATTCACCCGCCATTACTTCATCAAGACCATAAATACGAGCAATGTCGTCGCCTACTTGAAGTACGGTATCGGTATTTACAATCTTTACTTCTGTATTATATTGCTCAATACGTTCACGGATAATTTTACTAATTTCATCTGCACAAATGGTTACCATGAGTATTTCTTAATTTAATTCTTTTTAGAAGAAAAGTAATGCATTGCCTATATTCTATACTATAGTAGAAGGACTAATCCTTTATTTCTTTCATCGCCCCAAATATGCTAATATTGGCACTGATGGTATGTAAATGTAATTCGTTATTCAAGCAACTATTCAGAGTTCCTAGAGCTCCCTCTAAGGCTTGTTGGAAAATCCGTTGTCGAACTTGATTAATCACCCTTTTTTGTTCAAAATGAATGGTTTCATTTTTGTAATTTTCGAATTGTTCCAAAGTCGTATAAATTGAATTGATTAAATTTAATTTTTCTCGTTCTATATCAGAATAGCCATTAACGCGAAATCGATCTGCTTCCGTTTCGACTTTCCTTAAGAGGGCTCGGGCTTTTTCCAATTGTTCAATGGCCCCTTCCTGTAGTTCTTCTGAATTTCGAATAGTCTTCAAGATTCTCTGTTTTCGATTATCTAATAAATTACTTAATGAAAGTCGATTTTATTTCCATTCATTTCAAAACGTCTATGATCTCTTCCTGAACCAAACATGAATCTTTTGATTCATTTGGCTCTCACACTCAATTACTTAATGGGAAATTTCCCAATCTTTTTTTTGTAATGAGCCTATCATCTCTTCTCTATTTTTATTCTAAAAAAATATTGAAATTGATTACTAATACAAGAATTAGTAATACTACAAGAATTACTAATACAAGACCAGACTATTCGGAGGACTCTTCTGACCCAATAAATAATTGTCAGCAAAGTTATTTTTTTCCCTTCAAATCCAAAGAATTCTTATTAATATATACATAACATAGGTCATCGATTCTGCATTGTAAAAAAGGGGGGTGGCATTAAATACACCCATTTTCCCAATTTTTCACCGTAAAGAGGATTCAAGCCATTTTATCAACATGAGTGTTCTATATCGAAAAAATTTGTTTTTTTTTTTTGAAACCATTTTTGTATTAACATAGTGGTAGAAAGAGTACTACACGGCATCTAGACTTCAAACTGCTTAAGTTTTAACCATGGTATGGATGGTAACCGAAATTATTGGTTGATAGAGAATCAAAGTGGATTTACCAATGAATCACGAAATGCTATGGTTCTTATAAATATTATTTCTTAATTTATTCAGAAGTAATTCGCAGGATCATGCACCTTTTCCTAGTTATAACGGAAAAGTGCAGTTGGTTGGATCCAACCTATTCTTGAAATAAACAACTCGCACACACTCCCTTTCCAAAAAAAAAAAACCAATACATCGAGCACTACACTTAGATTTATTGGATTTGTTGCTAAAATATCAGTATTAAACCCGAAACTTGCGGCAAATGGCCAGTAACCCAAGCCCAAGAAAAGGAAAGAATCGGTTATATTTTTCATATGATTTCATCTCCTCTTATGGATAGACTAATTATTTTTCTACGATTCCTATTTTTATTTTGAGATTTTTTTTAGGACTAAACAAAAGGATTCGCAAATAAAAGCGCTAATGCTACAACCAGTCCATAAATTGTTAAAGCTTCCATAAAAGCTAGACTAAGCAATAAAGTACCCTGTATTTTTCCCTCTGCCTCAGGTTGTCGTGCAATCACTTCTACAGCTTGCCCTGCAGCAGTGCCTTGACCAACCCTCGGTCCAATAGAAGCAAGCCCAACAGCCAACCCAACAGCAATAATAGAAGCGGCAGAAATCAGTGGATTCATGATAAATTCCTCGCACCCCAAATAAAATAAAGAAAGAAATAGTTAATGATACAATCAACCAAAAAATTATGAATTAATTATTCAACTACTAAGATTTATCCGGTCAAAAAGTCATTAAGAATTCCGAATTAAGATAATCATTTTTATTGAACTATCCAAACTACTTCGATATATATTTTTTTTGTTTCTATCCACGTAGTTTTTTTTTTTTTGAATCCATACAATTTGATTTCTTATCTTAAATCATTCTTTTAATTCTTCGTTCTTTTTCTTGATTTAATATTTTTTCAATTTTTGTTATAGCTATTGCAGCTGCTGAAACAGCAATCAGATTGGCTATTGTTTCCTCAATTTATCGTAACAGAAAATCAACTCGTATCAATCAATCGAATTTGTTGAATAAATAGTATTTATAATCATAATTAAGAAGAAAAAGTAGAATTTAGATCGAATAGTGTAATATTTATCAATTCAATATTAGTATGTGTGCTACACCTACACAACTTATGATCATGTTTTCTAAAACGTAAGAAATCAAAGTAACTTGGTCCTCTTCTATTCTTATCAATTGATCCAGAAGTCTCAATTTCTATTACCAAAGTTCTGGTAAATCATTGATTCATCTGGAATCTAAATATATGATTCATTTACGAGTTTACTAGATCGATTTTTTTTTTGAACATAAAAAATTACTAGAGATCCAATGTCACATTCAGTAAAGATTTATGATACATGTATAAGATGTACTCAATGTGTCCGAGCTTGTCCCACAGATGTATTAGAAATGATCCCTTGGGACGGGTGTAAAGCTAAACAAATTGCTTCTGCCCCAAGAACAGAGGACTGTGTTGGTTGTAAGAGGTGTGAATCCGCCTGTCCAACGGATTTCTTAAGTGTTCGAGTTTATTTATGGCATGAAACAACTCGAAGCATGGGTCTAGCTTATTGATACGTTTCAAAAAACAACACACGAATACGACGGTTTTTTACTGGAAAAAACATGTTCTCAAAATAGATAAAAAAAGATATTTATCTATTTTGAGAACAGGTTTTTCTGCCCCCAATAGTGTATCTTATTTTTATCACGAATTTTTTCCTTGGTTAACAGTAGTTGTCGTTTTGCCAATAGCCGGGGATTCCTTAATCTTCTTATTTCCTCATAGAGGAAATAAGGTAATTTGGTGGTATAGCATTTGTATATGCTTAATAGATCTCCTTCTTACAACCTATGCATTTTGTTATCATTTTGCAATAGATGACCCATTAATTCAACTGACGGAGAATTATAAATGGATCAATTTTTTTGATTTTTACTCGAGATTCGGAATAGATGGGCTCTCTTTAGGACCTATTTTACTGATGGGATTTATTACTACTTTAGCGACTTTAGCGGCTCAGCCCGTTACTCGAGAATCCCGATTATTCCATTTCCTGATGTTAGCAATGTATAGCGGCCAAATATGACTCTTTTCTTCTCGAGACATTTTATTTTTTTTCATCACGTGGGAGTTAGAATTAATTCCTGTTTATTTACTTTTATCCATGTGGGGGGAAAGAAACGTTTGTATTAAGCTACAAAATTTCTTTTGTACACTGCGGGAAGTTCTGTTTTTTTATTAATGGGAATTCTAGGTATCGGTTTATATGGTTCTAATGAACCAACATTAAATTTGGAAACATTAACTAATCGATCGTATCCTGTGGTGCTAGAAATAATATTCTATATGGGATTTCTTATTGCTTTTGCTGTCAAATCGCCGATTATACCCTTCCATACATGGTTACCAGACACCCACGGAGAAGCACATTACAGCACTTGTATGCTTTTAACTGGAGTCTTATTAAAAATGGGAGCATATGGATTGGTTCGAATTAATATGGAATTATTACCCCGTGCTCATTCTATATTTTCCCCCTGGTTAATGATATTAGGTTCGATTCAAATAATCTATGCAGCTTCAACATCTCTTGGTCAACGTAATCTTAAAAAAAGAATAGCTTATTCCTCGGTATCTCATATGGGTTTCATAATTATAGGAATTGGTTCTATAAGGGCTATTTTACAAATAATCTCTCATGGATTTATTGGTGCCGTGCTTTTTTTCTCGGCGGGAACCTGTTATGATAGACTACGTCTTCTTTATCTCGACGAAATGGGTGGAATGGCTATCCCAATGCCAAAAATATTCACGATTTTCAGTATCTTCTCGATGGCTTCTCTTGCATTGCCGGGCATGAGTGGTCTTGTTGCAGAATTAATAGTTTTTTGGGGAATAATTACCAACCAAAAATATATTTTAATAACAAAAATACTAATTACTTTTGTAACAGCAATTGGAATGATATTAACTCCTATTTATTCATTATCTATGTTACGGCGGATGTTCTATGGATACAAGCTTTTTAATACACCAAACTCTTATTTTTTTGATTTTGGGCCGCGAGAATTATTTATTTCGATTTCTATCCTTATACCCGTAATAGGTATTGGTATTTATCCGGATTTTATTTTCTCATTCTCGGTTGACAAGGTTGGGAGCTATTCTATCTAATTTTTTTATAGAGAGTTTTCGTGAAGAAATAAAAAAAAAATATTTTTCCGTAAAGTAAAATGAATTTGAATTGTAATCGAATATGATTGTTGTTTGTGAGAACCCCTTGAATCACTATATTACTTGATTTAAAGGGTTCTCGACGATTAATTTATGAGAAGTTTTTTTCTTTTCACTTAAATAATATATATATCTTTCTACTTTCTATATTTGTATTTGTCAAGTTAAGTTCTTTTTGACTTACTTTAATTCAATTAGATGTAAATGAACCATAACTATGTAGTCCTATTCCTAATAAATTGATCCCCAAATAACATATCCAAATTATAAGAAAGCCCAAAGCGGCCACTATTGAAGAATTTATAGCTTCCAATTTTTTATTTTTTCTAGTATGTAAATAAATTGCGAATATGGTCCAAGTAATAAAGGCCCAAATTTCATTGGATCTCAATTCCAATATGATCCCCATGCCTCATTAGCCCATACTGCTCCTGAAAGAGTACCTAGTGTTAAAAAAATAAAACCTAGACTAATAATACGATAACTCCAACGGTCCAATTGTTGAATAAATTGAGACATTTAATAATTTCTAGAAGAAAAAAAAGGAAGTGTTTCGTAAACCATTCTTTCTTTCATTCATATTTATGTATTTGATCTCAGCAAAAGAAAATAATTCATTCACAAAATATAAATTATTGCTTTTACCAATAATTTGTAGGACTTCGCGAAATGTAATGACTAAATAGCTACTGATAATAATGATCCACATAAAAGAGCTGCATAGCCCAATATCATCATACTTACATGCATCATTAATCAATGGGGTTGTAGAGCAGGTACTAATATTGCGGATTGATGCATTTCGGTCAAAAGACCCGAAGTAGCAAAACCTTGGGTAAACATAACACTTGGTGCAATTATTGTACTTAAATGGTTTTTATGCTTTTTTAAACATGGAATCATATGAAAAATGGAAAAACCCCATGAAAGAAAGATTAATGATTCATATAAATCACTAAATGGTAAATGGTTTGAAAAAATCCAACGAGTAACTAACAATCCCGTTATACATAAAAAAGTTATTATCATGCCCTTTTCGGATGAATTATATAATCCTACGATTTCACTGACTAGTAAGGTTATCAAATGAATTGAAATTACAATTGATACGACCGAAAACGATATATGAGTTAATATATGCTCTAAAGTTGAAAATATCATAAAAAAAATAAAAATAAAGGTCTGAATACTAGAATAGAATAGAAATCAGGAATTGAATTTATTATAGGACTTACTTTTTTTCTTTTAGAAGATAAAATAAAATGGCATGCCGCCACTCAGACTCGAACCGAGATGCTCAAGCACTGCTTCCTAAGAGCAGCGTGTCTACCAATGTATACAATACAATTGCACAAACCAAACAACTAATATTAGGTCAGGACTGACTTGACCATGAAGATATCTTGACCACTCATCTTGGCCATGAACCCAACGTCTTGGCCACACAATCACCTTAACAGATCGGTAAACCTTGACTATGCCTAGAAGATAAACACCCGGCCCAAGAGGGACACGTCAAAAGAGGACACGTCATCTTTTAGAAGGATCATGCGATGATTGGAGAGAGAAGGAGAATCAGCAATACGCATATGCGAATCACGCCAACAACTTGGTGGACACTCAGTGTAACTGACTCACGTGCCTCACACACGTAGGGATGAGCTATATATATAAGGGGGGCCATCGTCCTCATTAATGTCACATGTACTTTACACACACCACGTCTAGAGTAAATATATTTGTCCTATTTGTACTCGTTTTGTCACCAAAATTAGATAGTTAGTTTTAAGATCTAACAGTTGTATAAATAACATTTGTCCCACATTTAGAGGTAGTCAAATATTCAATGCAAGATTCATTTCTAAATTTTATTTCCTCTTCTCTGTCATTAACAACGTTTGTAAAACCAGATCGGTCATTAAATTGATGGGGGCACTAGTTCTCAAACCATGGTCGAACCGTTTCTAATTATATATATATATATATATATATATATATATATATATATATATATATTTAAAATTTACATTTAATATTAAAACAATAAACTAATATTTCTACCAAACAAAAACAAGAAACTAATATGCTAATGACTTATTGGTCCCTTTCACTTGGCTCCAACGTACAACATCAGGGGTTTTGGCATTGGCAATGGCATGGAAATTTCAATTGGGATTCTCTTTAACATCACAAGTTCACAACCATCATACTTCCTAATTCTGCACCAGATACATGCCATCTGCTCCAGCTCCACGAAGGAACACAAACACCTCTTGTCTCCATGAATCGCCCGTTGCACTCGATAATTGAAGTGGAGCTATATGATGCCACAATTTTGAGTTACCCAAGGATGCTATACTTTGAAGTCTAAAGCTAATATGAGGATGTCTGATTCCACTACATGCTTTAATTTTTAGGAGCTAACATATTTTATTTTCTGTTGTTAATTGTTGGGGTCCTCTCTCCATCTTCACACCCCAGCCCCTATTCCATTCTTTTCTCTTCCCCAACTACTCCAAATCCCACAAACTCATCACAGCCACCCTGAAGATCTACCCTCAGCAACCCCTATCTACTGCATCCCCGCCAACTTGGACATTGAGCCTACATTAGAAGTTCTGCTTCTGACATCCATGGCATTTGGGGAGTCAGTGGCTGACAAGGACGGCAAAGCATGAGCATTGGAGAAGGTGGGAGCAATTGATGGTTAGATAGTGGATATTGGAAAAGCTACCTCTAATTCAAAAGTAAGAAACCAAGGGAAGAATGCAAGGTCCATTAGCCATTTTTTTGTTGGTTTTGCTAGGTCTGGTTTTGGGACCTATCCGGACAGGTAGCCTAACCGGTTCACCGGTTTTTTGGTTAACCCGGTTGGTGCGGTCCGATTTTCATAATCGTAGTCATTCCTCGTCTTGCTCGATTTGCTTTCTTCCCTAGTTGAACCTACACTCCAAAGTTGCATCTCTTGGATTTATCCCTAAGATCCTAAAATGCAGCATTGTTATAAAAGCTCGATCGATCAATCAATGCCACTAATGGTCGTCCCAATAAGATATCAGACCACCATTCGATAAGTGGAGGAAGCTCTTACCAATAAGATTAATGACACGAATGATTGAGTTGAACAAGCCATAGTTGGATTACGAGATATGATTGTGGCTTTTGCAGAGCGAGAAGTAAGATCATCACATGGCAGTAATGGTAATTCTACAAACTCTTCATTCTCGGGACAGACTTATGAAGGTAGGGTTTCCTAAATTTGATGGGGAAAATGTTAGAGAATAGGTCTATAAATGTGACCAATTCTTTTTGCTTCATAATACTGCTACTAATTCTAAGGTTGAAATGGCTGGGATTCACCTAGATGGTAAAGCTAAAAATGACACCATTCACTAACAAAATATAGGTTAACTACCGGTCCTATTGGGTGGGAAGAGTATGAGAAAGCTATCACAAATAGGTTTGGGGCTGTTTATGATGACCCAATGTCAGAATTAATGTCCTCAAGGTAAATTGGAACTGTCATAGAGTATTTGGATCGGTTTTAAACCATCTTAACTAAAGTGGAGTTGAGCGAAGAGTATAAATCAACTATTTTGTGACTGAGTTGGAGTATGAAACTCAAATGCATGTACAAATGTTTAGTCCAAAAATAGTTCAGCAGGCAACAAAATTTGCAAAGCTCTATGAAGTAGCCAAAACACATAAACCCAAATCCCTTGTATTTGTTAACCACCCTAAATAACAATTTTCACTTGGAGCAAACCCACAATATAAAAAAAAAACCAACACAAACAACAACTAGCCACTGTTACAACTATCAAACACGACCAAAACAGTCAAAGCCTAAACACCAGACAAGTCACAAAGAGCATGCTCTGCTGCTGAACAAAATGAAAGGAGGATGAAGGGGTTGTGCATGTTTTGTGATGAGACATACAATCTAGGTCATCAGCTTTAACACAAAAGAGCTCAATTATGTGTTTGAAAGGGAGAATGAAGACAATGTAAGTGAGGAAGAGCTATCTACGCCAGAAGTTGAACCATGTATTTCTGTGAGTGCAACCATTGGATTTTAACATTTTCAAACTATAAGAGTTACTGGGTATTATAACAAAAAATGCTTTAAAAATTTTGATTGACGGTGGAAGCACCAACAATTTCTTAAATGAACAAGTTGCCAAGAAGTTGGGTTGTAAGTTGAAAGCTTCCAAACCCTTGCCATGAAATTGGTTACTATGGTGGTTTGCAAGTCTTTTACTTGGCAAATACAAAATAATTATGTAACACTCCGCTTTTCGTAAATAAGCTTAATGGGTTTATATATATGTTATATATATGTTTGTATATTCTTATTATATTTGTTTTTATATCTAAGTTTATGTTTAGGGAAGTTTAGCCTTAGAAAGGTTCCACCATTTTATAGTCCTAGTAACTTGTTTCACCGTTTTGACCATATCTTGAGTTCTAGATATCCGATTGAGGTGATCTTTGATGTGTTAGAAATCTAAAAGAATTATCTACAAGTCTTATTTTGGGTGTTTTGGCCAAATTCTATTGTTTAGTAGGCCTCACACCGCAATCTTTGTTCGCCCCGTGCTCATGATTGAGCACTGCCGTGCTTAAAGTGAGCACGACCATGCTCGAGTCTAAAGTTATAAATAGAGAGAAGTCTGAGAGGGTTTCGATTGAAAACCCTTAAATTGGCACTTTGGGCAATCATAGTGTGACAGAAACTTCTTCCCTTTCCCTTCCCTTGAACCCTTTGAGGTTCTTAGTGTTCTTGCTCTAGTTTGAGAGACATCACGCAAGCTAGTGTCGAATAACAGGTAACATATCCCTCTTTAATCTCCTTTTCCCTTTTTCTTAAATTGGAGATTAATTGGTTAATCCTCTTGTGTTTGGCCAAGGCTTGAGGAGTTCGTCGAGCCGCTTGAGGGAACAAGCGTAGGATCGTTACGTTGGGTGTTAGAGGAATCTTCATACCAGGTATGGGGAGAAGGGATAGTATGAACATGTAGGCATTGGGGATAGTGTAAGATGAAGGGTTAACCCATGACCCTATCTGTTTGCTATTTGTTTAAATGATACTTGTTTGTTAATTGTTAGTCGCTATCCTATTCATGATGATGTATGATTATTTGTTATTGGTATGCCTATTTGTGAATGATGTTTAATGATGCCATGAATGGATATTCATAATGATGATAATGGTGTTGTGATGATTTGATGATAATATTGCCTTGGATGATTGTTTTGGCTCTTTGGTTGATGTTGTGAGATGAACGCTGATGTTAATAAGACTCTAATTAAATAATAGGGCTTATTAATAAGGTTAATAAGACAGTTAAAGATGATAATAACGATGTTTAAGAATTAAGGGATGTTTTCCCAATTTGTTCATAAGACATGAATATAGTATGAGAGGCAAGGTTATGTTCAAAGGTTTAGTTAAAGGCCCTAGGACTGGCTCATGAGTGTTTTAGGGACATTAATAATGAAGCTGGAATTAAAGGATTAATTCCCCATAATGGTAAGACATGGAGATCAATTAAGAATAATGAAACTGAGGACTGATGGATAGTTAAAAGCCAATAGGATTGATCCTTGAATGCCCTAGGAAACATAGTAAGGGTTCATGAACCCTTTCTACCCAAATCAGTACAACCATGCTCTAATGAGCATGATTGTGCTTAATAGTCAGTGTAAGACTAAGCCCTCATTGATGTTTTGATGTATGACAAACAAAATGTATTTTGCTTAAGCTTTTTGATATTGATTAAGCACTTATAATGTGTTAAGTATTATGCAAGATCACTCATGAAAAAGAAAAGTCAAGGATCAAAGGATGCAAGGACAAGGAAACAAAGCAATGGACAAGGACTAAAGTATCAAGCAATGAAGATCTCATCCTTTAGATGCTATTGTAAAAATAGCACACTTGATTTCTTAGGTGAAGCACTTGAATTTATGAAGAAACTAAATTTTACAAAGGATAAACAAAATAGTTTTTCAAAAGAAAGGTTTTTCAAAAAGTGTTAATTGAAATAAAGAAATAAAGTATGTTGTACACATGTGTATGTAAAGCTAAATTTCAAGTTTTAGAAAGAACCTTTCTGTACACAGGCATCATACACATGTGTATGAAAAGTTGAGTTTTAAAAACAAAAGAAAATTTGCCGATACACCTGTGTATACAAGAGTGTGCTCTCAGGTTTGAAACTGAAAGTTTGTACACATGTGTTGTACACTTGTGTACACAAAACTGTGCTCTCGGGTCTGAAATTACAAATCTGTACACATGCGTTGTACATATGTGTAACAACGTTATGTTTTGAAAAATATGAATAATACACATATGTACAAAAATGATACACCTGTGTATAGAACAACACAAATATTTCAAAACAAGTTCTTCAATTATAAATCGATGTACACAACATGTGTATTGAGTTTTGGAATAATCTGGGTTGGTGTTCTAATATATACTTGTGTACAAAGGTATACACATGTGTATTAAAGCACAGCACAAGAGATACACTTGTGTACAAAAGAATGCAATCTGTGTATACGTTTGAAAAAGCTGAAGACTTGGTTTAATACATAGATGTACAAAAGAAGCTAATCTGTGTACGAGCTTTGAAAATGTTTGAAAAACACGAGTACACAGATGTACTACACAGATTATCTATAACAGCTTTTCAAAACTGATTCTTAATTACTTGTGATAACTTTTGTGATAAGTCCCACGGATCTACATCTTCAAATACATATAAAAGGACTTCATAACAACACTTTTCAATACCTTATACATTCTGAAAGTGAAAATCCGAAATATTCCAAAGTTTCCAAAAGTGCTTCATCTTTGAGAGAAAAGTGTGATATTTCTTAGAGTTTCAATTTGTATAATCAGACTTCTAGAGTCTTTCTTCTACTCAATTCTTTCTGTGAATTAGTGAGATTACGAGAGGGTATCTCTTAAGATTGAACAAGGATAGAAGGGATCCTTGTGTAACAAAAGCAAGTGTGCTTTTTGGTACAGGTTTGAACAAAGAGGTTATCCTTGTGTTGCTGTAATTGGAATTTTGTAATTGCTGATTATAATGGAGAAAATCATAGAGGTGTGAGACTGGATGTAGGCTTACCAGAGGAGGTAGCTGAACCAGAATAAATCGTTTTGCACATTCTTCTCTTCCCTAAACTCAATATACTTGTTATATGCATGTGTGTGAATGAAAATGTGTTTTAAGTGATTTTAACTTGAATCTTTAATCTGAATCTTCTTGTTAAGATTGTTGTTTCCTTCTTGTAATCCCTCTTAACATCATTACTTGATTAATAATCTGAATCTTGGGAATTAAAATTGAGTGAAACCCAATTTTCTTTAAGAAAACTCTGTTTTGCTTTAAATTACTGAAAAAGTTTTCAATCTCTCAATTCACCCCCTTCTTCATATTGTAGCCATTACCTACAAGTGGCATTAGAGCTAAGTCTCTTGTTACAAAGCTTAATATATAGCTTCAAGAGATGGCTACAAATGACATCCTAGGTGAAGGGGCTTCTCTCATTAGACCTTCTGCATTTAATGGCTCCCAATACATGTATTGGAAAGAGAGAATGCTAATGTTTCTCGAAGCTGCTGGTTTAGATATTCTAGATGCCGTTGAAAACGATCCCTATGTTCCCTTTACACTAGATGCGAAGGGAAATAAAGTTGCTAAACCAAAAGATGATTGGAATGATGATGATAAGAAAAGAGTTGGCTATAATGCTAAGGCAAAGAATATTATAACAGCTTCCGTGAATTATGATGAGTTTTTTAGGGTCTCAAATTGCAAAACGGTAAAGCAAATGTGGGATACTCTACAACTCACTAATGAAGGAACCAACGATGTGAAAAGAGCAAGGATGAATGCACTAGTCCATGAATATGAACTCTTCCACATGATAATGGTGAGGAGATAGATGAGCTGCAAAAGAGGTTTACACACATTGAGAACCAACTAGATGGACTTGGACACACAATCTGGGATGAAAGTCAGATCAACAAGATAATGAGGTGTTTGAGTCGTGAATGGCAGCCAAAGATCACTGCAATTGCTGAATCAAAGGATCTAGACACCATGAAGATTGCTACTCTATTTGGTAAGTTGAAAGAACACGAATTGGAGCTTAATAGATTGAAAAGCTATGAAGATAAGGAGAAAATGAAGAAATGAATCTCACCCAAGGCTCATGTCTCTAAAGAACCAAAAGAAAGTGATGATGATGATGACCTTGATGAAGATGAAGAATCCGAAGAAGAAGATATGGAATTGCTTATGAAGAAATTTAGAAGATTCATAAAAAAGAATAGAAACAAGAAGCCATTCACTTTTCCTACCAAGAAGAGCACAAACAAAGGTGAAAATTCTTCCTCTACAATCAAATGTTTTGAATGTGAAAAGCTTGGACACTACAAAAATGAATGTCCAAAGCTACAAAAGAAAGAAAAGTATGAGAAGAATGACAACAAAGAGAAAAGAGGAAGAAAGCCTAGAAGAGCATACATAGCTTGGGAAGAAAATGATATGGATTCCACTAGTGAATCTGAAAATGAAGAAGCCAATTTATGTCTCATGGCAAGTCACCAAAGTGATAGTGAAACCGAGGTAAGTGATTCTTCTCCTACCTATGATGAGTTACAAGATGCTTTTGATGAGTTGCATGAAGAATATGTTAAAATTGGCAAACAACTTATAACCTCTAGGAAGATCATTGCAAAACAATGTAGTGATTATGCATCTTTACAAATAAAGCTTAAAGAATTAGAAGCTAAGAATTTAAAATTGCTTGCATCTAGTTTAACTTGTACCAAATACACTACACTTGAAAATGAAGTTGAAAAACTGAATGTAGTTCTATCTAAGTTCACTATGGGTAGAGATAACTTGAATGCCATATTAGGACATCAAAATGGTGTTTATGATAAAGCTGGAATTGGATATAAGCCAATGATACATGAAAAATCTTTCAAGAAACTTTTTGTTGCACCTAGTTCTTCAACTAGTTCTTTTGGGAAATGTTATTATTGTTTAAAGAAATGTCATACAGCTGCTACTTGTAAACTTAGGAAAAATATACATGTTGGCATTAAACAAATTTGCGTTCCAAAAGGAATATTTGTTGCTACTAACACCAAAGGACCCAACCAGATTTGGGTACCTATTGAACACACATAAATTATGTGTTGCAGGTGTGCTTGAAGGCCAAGAACTCAAATTGATATCATGATAGAGGCTTTTCCAACACATTATGGGTAACAATAAAGAAAGAATGTTGATTGAATATCTTTTCCAATTATTATTATGAATATGTGATTGTGCATCCTTTTGTTTAAATTTATTTGATCAATCATGAATCAACCATCGGAACCAAATGAATTTTTATTATGAACAAGTTTGATGAGAATGAAACCATAGTGAAAAATAAAGCTAGATAAATGGCAATGGGCATAATTGTTTGATATTCGATGTTATAGAATGCTTGATTGTTTTTAAAATGAGCTTTTAAATGATTTGAATCAATTAATATGTGATAGATATTGTTTGTTTTGAATCTTTGATTGATTTGGAATTTCTGTTAGATATGTACATCGCCTTAGTACACAGATGTATTGAACCTTTTTAGTGTTGAAGTTTCTATACACGGATGACATACATAGGTGTATTTCTTGTTTTTAGAAGTTTTGTCTCTGTACACAAGCTTAGTACACAGGTGTACTGCTTAAAAACATTACTGAAACTCCTGTACACAAGATATGTACATAGATGTATATATCAGAACATTTTTTTTTAGCCTCATCTGATATGCTATACACAGATTGATAATTTTTGTACACAGGTGTATAAACAGAAAAATGGTTAAATACACAGGTGTACATAATCGATGTACAAAGGCCAGAAATGCTTTTTAAAGAGAAATTTAGGTTTTCTGGTTGTATTTTTTTTTTATCTGACTATGTTTAAATCATGTTATGTTTTGATGTATTGCTCTTGCCATGAATGATGAATTTTATGAAAGCAATATTAATTTTCAAGTTTGGTTTATATCTTCCATATTTTCTTTTTGATAATGACAAAGGGAGAGATATACCATACATGAGATATATCATACATGAGATATTAAGATATTGAAAAAGCTATAAGCTATGATACATGGATGAATAGGCTTTGATACATAAACTAACTTTGAATCTCTAAGTAAATGAAAATGGCTTTCTATGATAATGATATGATAACACTTGATCTTTTGAAAAATGTCTCTGAGACAGGGGGAGGATCAAAGTGTGTCAAGAACCATGCTTAGTATAAAGCTGCACTCTGATTTTAATTACTAAGGTTAAGTATGGTAAGGTTTGTCATAATCAAAAAGGGGGAGTTTGTAAGACTAAGCCCTCATTGATGTTTTGATGTATGACAAACAAAGTGTATTTTGCTTAAGCTTTTTGATATTGATTAAGCACTATAGTGTGTTAAGTATTATGCAAGATCACTCATGAAAAAGAAAAGTCAAGGATCAAAGGATGCAAGGACAAGGACACAAAGCAATGGACAAGGACTAAAGCATTAAGCAATGAAGATCTCATCCTTTAAATGCTATTGTAAAAATAGCTCACTTGATTTCTTAGGTGAAGCACTTGAATTTAAGAAGAAACTAAATTTTACACAGGATAAACAAAATAGTTTCAAAAGAAAGGATTTTCAAAAAGTGTTAATTGAAATAAATAAATAAAGTATGTTGTACACGTGTTGTACACATGTGTATGTAAAGCTAAATTTCAAGTTTTAGAAAGAACCTTTATGTACACAGGCATCATACACATGTGTATGAAAAGTTGAGTTTTAAAAACAAAAGAAAATCTGCCTATACACATGTGTTGTACACCTGTGTATACAAGAGTGTGCTCTTGGGTTTGAAACTGAAAGTTTGTACACATGTGTTGTACACCTGTGTACACAAAACTGTGCTCTCGGGTCTGAAATTAAAAATCTGTACACATGCATTGTACACATGTGTAACAGCGCTATGTTTTGAAAAATATGAACAATACACAGATGTACAAAAATGATACACCTGTGTATAGAACAACTCAAATATTTCAAAACTTGTTCTTCATTGATAAATCGATGTACACAACATGTGTATTGAGGTTTGGATTAATTTGGGTTGGTGTTCTAATATACACCTGTGTACAAAGGTATACACATGTGTATTAAAGCACAGTGCAAGAGATACACATGTGTACAAAAGAATGCACTCTGTGTATACATTTGAAAAAGCTGAAGACTTGGTTTAATACACAGATGTACAAAAGAAGCTAAACTGTGTACGAGCTTTGAAAATGTTTGAAAAACACGAGTACGCAGATGTACTACAGTTATTACGTAACAACTTTTCAAAACTGATTTTTAATCACTTGTAACAACTTTTGTGATAAGTCCCACGGATCTAAATCTTCAAATACATATAAAAGGACTTCATAACAACACTTTTCAACACCTTACATATTCAAAAAGTGAAAATTCGAAATATTCCAAAGTTTCCAAAAGTGCTTCATCTTTGAGAGAAAAGTGTGATATTTCTTAGAGCTTCAATTTGTATAATCAGACTTCTAGAGTCTTTCTTCTACTCAATTTTTTCTATGAATTAGTGAGATTAAGAGAGGGTATCTCTTAGGATTGAACAAGGATAGAAGGGATCCTTGGGTAACAAAAGCAAGTGTGCTTTTTGGTAAAGGTTTGTGCAAGGAGGTTATCCTTGTGTTGCTGTAATTGGAATTTTGTAATTCCTGATTATAGTGGAGAAAACCTCAGAGGCGTGGGACTGGATGTAGGCTTACCAGAGGAGGTAGCTGAACCAGGATAAATCGGTTTCCACATTCTTCTTTTCCCTAAATTCCATATACTTGTTATACGCATGTGTGTGAATGAAAATGCGTTTTAAGTGATTTTAACTTGAATCTTTAATCTGAATCTTCTTGTTAAGATTGTTGTTTCCTTCTTGTAATCATTCTTAACATCATTACTTGATTAATAATCTGAATCTTGGGAATTAAAATTGAGTGAAAACCAATTTTCTTTAAGAAAACTCTGTTTTGCTTTAAATTACTGAAAAAGTTTTCAATCTCTTAATTCACCCCCTTCTTGAGATTGTAGCCATTACCTACAGTCAGCACGTACGTGCTCAACTTAAATTTCAGCACGCCCATGCTGGGGGGGGCAGCACGACCGTGCTCCCCTAGACAGAACAGAACACTGAAACAAGAATAGAGGCGTTAAACCCCAAACATTCCCAATAATGAAATAACATACCAAACGAAGTAATGACAAGCTAGATAACTTAAAGATAATGTTGTCCCTTAGTAGCCGAGTGGCCAAGGGGGACCTTGATGCTAAATGGTCAAGGTGTTGAGGTATGGTGCTTATTGACCAGAGTGTTAATTAAATATTAAAGATGATGTTGTACCTTGGTAGCCTAGTGTGGCCAAGGGGACCTCGATAGCCGAGTGGTTGAGGTGTTAATCTGGTGCTTAAGGACCAGAGTGTTAAAGATTAAAAGATTAAAGATAACGTTGAACCTTGGTTTCCTAGTGGCCAAGGGGGCCTCGATAGCCAAGTGGTCAAGGTGTTGATGGTGATACAACTTGGGTAGCTGAGTGACCCAAGCGGAGGTGGTGATTGTTGATTGTGTGTTGTGTTGATCATGCATTCACGCATCAGAGATGTTAGTGGGGGGATGTTCAACATAGGGGAGGTCGTCCGAGAGTAAGGCGATCTGGCCGTCCATGATGATCTAAGTGATCTGGCCCCCCACAGTGGCGCATCTGAGAGTAAGGTGCGTCAGCTATCCAAGGGGTTCACCCATGGTTTGGTGAACTACCGACATTGGTGCTTAATGGCCAATGTGGATATGTAACTCCGGAGTTGACATTCTAAGGTAGATTGGATCCAAGTGCATGGTAGAGTAGTGGAGTAGCGCTGCATCGCATAGCATACATTATTGGTTATGTTGGATGAGATTATTATACTATATGTTGTTATGTTCTTTTTATATGCTATGTATAGGTTTATATGTGATGCATGCTCATCTTGCTAACTTCTTCCATGCCGTTATGTTCATATATATGTTTCTTACTCCCCGTCTTTTGTTGTTTGCTTTGCATGTATATTTTTGTTATTTAGAGGACGGTGAGCAGCTTGTTGATGAGTGACTCTGAGGAGCCGCTACTCGTAGTTTAGGATTTCTTAGTTTATGTTGTTTATCCAAGATGTTTCGGACTATGGTTATACCGGCTACAGCAAGTGACATCGGGTTGGGTTTCGTTTATGTTTTCAGTTATGTTTCTTTTAAACATGTTTCATTTTCCGCGTTTGAAATTTTGTTACAATGTGATATACTCTACCCGTTGGTTTTTAATTTTATAATAAATGATATGCATGTATTTCTTTTATTTTCTTCTATGATTATCGCTTTATGAATACATGCGGGGTAGAGGGTGTCACAAATCATACATATATCATCTCATATGTTATCATGAAAATAAACAAGACATAGAAATCCATCACTTACCATGAAATTAAAATACCATTGAGCAAGATACTTGTGTATCCCATTGGAGTTGTTCACTGAAGTCCGCCCACTCCGATGGTGGCATTTAAACCTCGGTCGACCATGATCGTCAAGTGACATCGGTCAACTGCATAACATCCCTCCAAACTATGAGGTTTTCACCGAGATCCTACTACTCGCGGCCACATTTATTTCTCGGACGGATCCACCAAGTCTTACTCAATGTATAGTACCAAATCACATTCCATACACAAGTGGTATCCATGTAATTTAAATATGTACATAATCTTGTACTTTCAATGGTTCCATGAACCCGTGTTTTAAAAACCGAATCGGACCGATCGATTCAACCGGTTTGACCGTGAACCAGCTGTCCCTACGATTCGATTTGCCTATAAAACCCGGTAGTCTGAACAAACCGGAGAAAAACCGTTTGAACCGCTTGAACCCGATGAAAATCGGATGAACCGATGGACCGGACCTAATTATTAAAAATCGACCTGTTACGGGAAACACCCACTGTCTGACTGGTTTCTCCTTGCATCCGTCGGCACCCACCGCGGCTTACCTAGGCCGCCATCCTGCTCCTTCATGACCATGAGTTACTTGTTTTGTTCAGCATCTAAGAGATCCTCGAAGAAGAAAGAATGGAAGAGTAATGGACACAGATAAGGAAGATTATGAAGATGAAAATTTTGATGAAAACACTTCCACTGTTTTGTGTTTTTTTTTAAGATAGAGAACTTTTCGGAACTTGAATACGGAGTGAATGTGGCGTTGATGGAAGTATGGAACTTGAAAATTGAAATAGGTTTTGTGTGGTTGATGTTTTAATGAATAGATGAGAATTGGGCAACGTAAATGGGTTGAAAACAGCTGAATGTTACTTCTTATTTGACTTATATAATTTTTTTTATATATTTTGTTTTTTATACATATATATATATATATTATAAATATAATTTATATATTTA
>CM061070.1:53700240-53712740 GCA_030762895.1 Sophora flavescens
TAAATTTTAAGGATCATCTTGGTTGATAATCAATACTACTCCATTTTCTGGTTTCCGGTTCATGTAGCCTTTGGTCAACATTCAATTTGTTCTGCAATAGAAGAAAAAATGTTCATCATGAAATGCTTTTTAAATGCCTTCATGATTTGATAAATTTTTAAGTTTGCTGTTGAATGCCTAATGCAATCCTTTTTTATTCGGATATCATTTGATTTATGAAGTCGATCCCACGTTATGAAAAAAGGCTTTGTTGCTATTGTTGTTGTTTTTGAAATGTTTTATTTTAATTAGTGCAAGTTGTTACTTCTCTGCAGGGCATGGTTTTCTTACCACGTTTATCAACACAGGGTCCTGCTCCAAATGCAAAGTAACTCCAATTTCTGCAGCAGTTTTCTTTAGCTCTTTCATTCTAGTTTCCATGGCTGGGTGTCTTGGTGTAAGCTTTTGAATCATCTAGATAATCTAGATAATAGATAAGCCAAAGAAAAGTTATCAGAATAATGTGATGATTCTCTTGAAATGGGGTCTCATGATCTAAGCAGTAGTACCTTAGAGTTCAATCTATTATACTCTAATTTTTGTGCAACTCAACAGTATGATATGCAAATTCTTTCCGAAATATTATGTGAAGAGCTCTCGTATCTTGTGCAGTTCTGGAAATTCTCCACACTTTGAGGATGCATATATAAGGCTGGATATTGCTTCCTCTAGCTCATGAGAGCACTCCCTATGTCATTTTTTAAAAATGCAATCAGTAAATTAGTATAGTAAAATGCATGTCATTAAGCAATTAATCATCACTTCATTTTTGTGCCTAAGATTCACTCAACTACCATAAAAGAGGTTAGATAAGAAAACTAACTTGTTCTTGTCTAGCACTTTAGCTCTTTCTCTCGAGAAATTGCAATAGTTTTCTATCATAACAAATACATCGAAGTTCCAACATGTTTTGTGCTTATGATATGGCAAATATAGCAAGTTGGCAACCATCCCCCAAAAAATCAAAACAAAATCATTTATGCTTGCCACACACGCTGGAGCAAGGGGCACCAAGGTTAGATTTTTGTTTACACACTCATTTTGCATATTTAGAGTCTACACAAAATGACCATTCAAGGTCAGGTGTATATTCGTGAGAAAGGCTCCAGCAACAAAAGGAACAAAATGCTAAGGGGTTCATGAAAAAATTTATTAACATTCAAGGAACAAAATGCTAAGGGATTCATGAAAAACTTTATTAATAGCAAATATTCAAGAGCATGATTTTCTTATTTACAATAATTATACACACCCTTAACATTTCTCAAATTAAAACTCAAACAAATCATTTCAAACATAAAAAATCTCTTACCTTAAAATAAAGTAGAAGTATTAAATTAGCACCTGCGCGAATGAAATTTCGTAACCATCCAAGAATCTGCATGCTGCTATCAAAGAAAATTCCTGAACACTTCAGCAAATTGCAACTTGAACGTGTAAAAAGTGATGTCTGATAGATATGCTTTAAAAATTTTATGTTTCATAAGGCCTAATGGAAATCATTTGGGAAGAAAATGGATGCAGATAGATAAGATTGCTTGGGATTCAATGCAAGATCATGCAGAACATCATTTACAGAACCCACCTTGGGTGTAGGTGCTATTTTAATATTTTTATATACTATCATTAGTAGCAACTGAAGAGCAAAGCTTAACATCAGGAAGCCAGGAAAGCCAAACCAACATGTCGTACAGATCAATCAGAGGACCTAATAGTCATGTTCGAGAGAATAAACAACAGGACCATCAGAATTAACCACAGCATACATGATAATGGCCCATTGTTAATTCATGGAAATTTTATTGTCATCCCATACAATCATGTAAATTGACAAAGACACCCATTTAAAACAGAAAAACTTCAACAATCATGATGAAATATTGGTGCAAAACCATTGGTAGAAAAATTGCATTTAGAAATATAGGAATAGTAGCTCTATCAAATAAAGAAAAAAAGATAGAACACAGTCCCTTATTGATAGCAACCATGGCAAAAATGAACATGTTGACGGAACATTTTTGCAAGCCAAAAATAGTAGATATGGCTTTGCATTTCTAAACCACGCACCCATCTTAAATTATTATTAATCTCTCTCTAGAAACCCTAAAAAAAATAGAAATCTATATCTATATAATAATGCAAAGAAAGAAAGAGAGAAAGAAAGGGCAGTATTCTTACCACAGCAATGGCGACCCGAAAATGACGTCTCTCCTATTTCTTCCTCTTCTCGTTCTTCTTCTCCGTATCAGATTTCTCCTTTCAGCCTCATGCTCGTGCCTTTCATTCTAAACTTGTTCCATTTAACACAACAAATTAAAGGTAAAAAAATAAAATAAAAAAATAAGAAGAGGAAGAGGAAGAGGGGAAAACATAACTACCTGGACAAAGGGATTTAGAGCCATCGCGACAATGTCAATCAACTTCATGTAGCTCTGGCTTCCATTACAGATCCACGAAAACCAATATTTGTAGACAAAAGGAGATCCAAACTCAGAACCTCAAGAACTTGCTACCAGAGTGATGAAAATGTATCCATTGAATGGAGAGAGAAAGAACTTGAGAAAAAGCATAAAAATGGAAAGTAAAGGAACACTGATCATTGGAATTATATTTTTCCTATTTTAAATGCATTGGAACAATGCAATATCCTGCCACAAATGCATCTCGAAAATAGCTTGCTTTGGAAACACCATGTATAAATTTGAAATTTGAAAGAGGGGCAGGTGCCTTGAGAAATGAAAGGTGAAGTCTCTGCATATTGCTGCTATTAATGAAAGCAAAAAATATAAATAAAAAAAAAAGTTATAGCTGGAATTGACAATATTACCCCTAGTTTTGGAGGGAAAAGATTAACCAACACCAAAGAGAGATCTAAACTACATTTGGATATCGGCATCTTACTAAAGCAATAGTTAATAGGTCAAGCAACTAACGGAGTTTTCCTCAGTTTATCAATTTTCAGTGCGAAATGTATCGCAGTAGTTTCCATCCCCTCATCAATTAGAGCTTGCTTAAAGGTGCTAAACATTTGGGCAGGAGGCCGAATGCCCACATCCAACATCTGTTGAAAGTATTTACAAGCTTCATCTAACTTGCTTTCATGGCACAAGGCACTGATAAACGTGGAGAACATATGCATACCAGGAAGGATTCCCTTGGCTTTCATCTGATCCCAAACTGCCATTGCCATATCCAATCGCTCTTCATTACAAAACATCCTCACAATGATCTCATATGTGCTCACAGTTGGCTCACACTGCAACTCACTACTCATTCTCTGGAAAACTGAGTAAGCTTCTTCAGTTCTTTGAGCCCTTATCAGGTGATGTAGTATTATGTCATATGTCCGAGAATTTGGACCTATCCCACATTTTTTCATCTCACCAACCATCCTGTATGCATCATCCATCTTCATTAACCTGCAGTAAGCCCCAACAACAGCATTGTAAGTGGGTGCTTCTGGGGCAAAACCAATGGCCTTAGATTTTTCAAAGAACTTGAGAGCTTCATCCAATCTCTTATCAGAACCCAACCCATTAATCAATGTACAATATATGTGGGGACTAGGCCTGATATTCTTTGCTTCCATCTCATAATAGAACCCAATGGCCTCATCATATTTCTTAGCCTTACAATATGAATTGATGATAATACCATAGGCAACAACATCAGGTTCAAAACCCTCAGCCTTCATCTCCCTACACACCTCATTCAACTTCAACAAGTTCTGCTGCTGACCCCACCCTTCTAACAAAATAGTGTAGGACTTGACATCAGGCACTAACCTTCTCTGCCTCATTTTATCAAACAGCTCTTGTGCTTTCTCCACACACTTGGACTTGCACAAAACATCAATCAATCTATTGAAATCCAACACTTCAGGCTTCATCCCGTAGTACTGTTCCATCTTCTCAAACGTCTCCACTGCTTCTTTGACCTTCCTGGCTCTCGCATATCGCCGCGAAATCAACACAAAAGTGTCCCTAGAAAGCAACTTTCTGCGCTTCATGTCATCCACCAAAACCCAAATCATCTTGAACTGTCTGATCTTACCAAGTGCCTCAATCAGAGCGTTGAAGCTCTCCGTGGTGTGCTTGAACCCGTTTTGCTTCTCAGCCCAACGGAAGAACGACAGTGCGAGAACACCTGCGTTGCTCAGCTTCTTCAAGACCTCGACCACCAGCGCCGGCGACACCTCATCCACCAGAACACTGCCGAGAGACACGTCAATGTTGGAATCACGATTGTTGGATAAGATTTTACAGATCGTTTCAGCGGTTATGGCATTATCAACTGCATCTGGGTTTGTGTTGTCGGGTTTGGCAAATGGTTGTGCTGGAATCGATGTGTGAGAGCGAAAAGTGTGGTTTTTTAGAGACCCACATGGGTTTTGGATGAGATGGATGATTGGTATCGAGTGGTGATGGTCAAGATTTGATGTTGGGGAAGACGAGGGGAATGTTGTAGAAGCGGTGTGAGCGGTTGAGTGGGGAAGAAGATTGGGGAGGTTGTGGAAGAAGGGGTGGGTGAATCTTTTAGATGATCGTGTGAGTGCCATTGATGACGAGAGTGGCAGTGAAGGTGATTGAGCGTCAAAGTGCAGCTCGTGTGCCTGCCTGCCTGCCTATACTCAAATGGGGAGGAGAAATATGTTTTTAACACAAAATTGGGCCCCATGTGAAGTCCTCTTTGATTTTGGATGTATTTTTTAAGGGTGGAAAACAAAAGACCAGACCGAAACCCAAACTCTCCGAAGGCAATAACAACAAAATGGGCGGATGCAAGCAGGTTCACGGGTCGATGGGTCCACCAATCAGTTTCACACGGTCTTCTTCAAGCGGGTGTGGGTCTTCAATATTTTTTCCGCCACCGACCGAATTAGAGTAACATGTGATTTTTAAATGCGTCTGATCCTCCTTCGCTCCTATTGGTTGGTTCTAATATTTCTTCGATTTGATTGATTGCTTTGATTTATCTTATCCTTATCTTTTGACTTTTTGAATTTCCCAATATCTCATTTATTACTTTATCTCTTACTTTAATTTCTCATAATCTCTTCCACGAAAACTCTGCATTGAAACTATTCTCTTTCTAATCCTCGGTTCCTCTCAAAATTGAAATCATCATCTTTCTCCTCCTCTCTCAAAATTGAAGCCACATACAGATCCAAGAGATAGCCACCAATCTACACGTAACCGACCTTCCCCACTTGCCCGTCGGCGTAGCCCGTACGCGTCGCACACCGTCGTCGTCTGGAGCAGTGAGAGCACCATGCCGTGGCCGTCATCCAGAGAACCACGTCGTGGCTGTCGTCCTAAGCACCACGCGGTGGCCGTCGTCACCAAAGAAGAAGAATCCCTCTTAGATCGACCACTACGACGTCCTCAAATCTGCCACCAAGCCCAGCCCCACCTTGCATCGGATCTGCGAAGAATGAAGCCCAACCTGCTGTTGTCTTCCTTTGCATGTTTGGTGTTCCTTTTCTTTTTAAATTTTGTCTCTTGTTCCTTTTCTTCCTCTGCATCTTATTCAAGAATGTTTTACATTTTTTTCTTCCGTAAACAAAGGTATGTAAGAAAGATTGATGCTTTTTGTTGAAACTTGAAAGTTTTATTCTTTTTGTTTCTGGGTATGTTTCTGGGTTTGTTTGATTGTCTTTGTTCATACTCTATTGTTCGTCTCTGGTTTGTTTGGTCCAAAACCGAGGCAACCCACCCGCACACCCGACGACCCGTCGAAACCGCCACCTGATGAAACCGAAGGCAGATTTGGACGGCGTTGGGTGAGATATTCTTCTTCTCGGTTATTTTCGGTTTTGAGATTTTCAGCCCGAAACCGACCATAACCGACCGATGTCCACCCCTAGTATTTTCAAAATACGTGTATACAAATATGATAAAAAGTAAGTGAGATATGGAAAGAAAAACATACGGGACAACATATAGTATCTAAAATCTGTGTTCAAATAACAACTATTCCAAGAATTCAAATAACACAACTCTTCCAAGAATTACACCAATATTCATTTATTTTGTTCATGTTTGAAGGATCTTATTGTAAATTCAAAAATTAACTGTAATTGTTTTGAAATTGTAATTAGTAAACAAGTGGCTGCAATATTAAAAAAAAAACTGGTGTAAAAGAGAAAAAAGTTGCCAAAACCGTAAATATACGAAGTTTTTGGGTAAAAGTGTAAATTCTGGAAAATTCTGGTAAAGTTAAAAGACTTGCCACTATTTTCACATGCATGATTTTGTATTGATCCTTCACATATTGGTGTAGCACAATTCACGTTGACCATTAATTGTTCACAAAACACTTTGATTAAATTTGAAATTGAACATTGTTGATCTCTTCCTACTTGTCTTCTTCACATCTTATTAGAGTGTGCATTTATTCTTGAACTTTTCTTGCTTGTCTTATAAACTCCATTAGTTTTGTATTAGTTGTTTTCCAAATTCTTGACCTCTTTAAATTGATTGCCTATTGGTTGATTTGTCACTTGTTTATTGGAGACTAATTGTTGAGAATCTTATTTCAACTTGTAGATTCTTTGAAGAGGAAACTCTTGAGTGGAAAGAGACAAGAGAGAAATCATCTTGTAGAAGTCTACTTTAGTGATATACACGAGTGGTAATCATTGAGTGAATGGTGGGTGAGTGGTGAGGTCCTTGTACTTTTCATTTTTTACTTGTGATTCTTTTCTTTCATTTGATCTTTAAGTGTATTTGTTCCTTGTTGGTTTGTAAGTAATTCTTTTGATTTGTGGTGGTGTAATTGTTCTTATTGGTGTATTCTACATTTAATTTGTGTAGTTTTCAATTTGCTGGAATTTGTATTGTAATTTCTCAAATTGTAAGTGCACTATGGCTTCACAACATGGGGAAGACAATGAGGTTGCTCCTCCATCATCACCAAGAACAAGGAATTTGAATAGGAAATTGGATAGAATGACAAGGAACATAGAAATGGTGTTTGAAAGATTAGATGTGCTTGAGAATAAAGAAGGATCAAGGCATGACACCTCACATAGAGGTTCCTCAAATTCGGAAGACAATAAAGATAGGCCAAGAAGGTTTGATAGATGGAGACCTAGACTTGAGCATAGAGGAAGAAGGAATGAGAGGGATGACAAGTTGCATAATGTGAAGGTAAAGATCCCTAGCTTCCATGGGAAGAGTGACCTCGATGCATACTTGGAATGGGTGACCAAATTGGAGCACATCTTCTCTTGCTACAATTATAGTGAGGATAAGAAAGTAAAGGTAGCAAGTCTAGAATTTCATGATTATGCTTTAATTTGGTGGGATCAATTGTGTAAAGAAAGAAGAAGGTATGATGAGGAACCAATTAGTACTTGGAGAGAAATGAAGAGGGTTTTGAGAAAAAGATATGTGCCTTCAAGCTACACTAGAGACCTACAACATAGGGTTCAACGGTTGAGGCGGTGACACCCTTTGTAACAACCTGTTTTTATTTAAAACAAAACCTATTAAGTGTTTTAATAACCTTATTGATCCTTTGTATCCTTATACACAATCAATTTTTGAGGTTCCTTATTTGTTTTGGCCCAATAATCGATTGCGATTATTGGAACCACCATAATCGATTACAAGGTTTCTGGACTGAGTTCCTGAAGTTCAGAATCATCATAATCGATTATATGAAACCCATAATCGATTATGAGCTGTCTGGAACTAAAAAACCTGAAAACTGAACATGCATAATCGATTATGAGGAGTTCCATAATCAATTATGAGATCTGTAATCGATTATATAGCCTTATATAATCGATTATATCATGGGAAATCTATATAAAGCCCCCTTGATCGTCCCCAAACGTGAAAATTGATGGTCTAAGGCAAAAACCTCATTTTTTTTGGAGAAAACCTCAAATTTAATCACTCTAAACATCACTATCATTAAAGCTTGGCCATCTACATCAATCACATACTTTCATCTTCCTCTTCCATCTTCAACTTAGTTTCCATTGAAGAGCTTGCAAAGGAATCATCAACTTTTCTTCATCTTCTCTACTAGCTTGAGGTAACTTGATCATGTTCTTCCTCTTGAGTCCTTCTAATTATTTTCATGTTAATTTTGTTGGAAACCCATTTTATCTCTCCCATGAACATGAATCATAAGTTCTTATATTAGAAAAGTTCATGAAGCTTGATTCTTTATCTCATGATCACTTTTATTTGAAACCCATTTTTGCCTATGTTCATGAAAATGGAAGCAACTTGATTTGTATAATTTGATTCTTGTTCAATGATCACTCATAGAATCTTTCCATGATCTTAGCACTTCATATCTAGGAGATTGAATGAAAATAAAAACCCAAACCCCACAAAACCCATTGGCCGAATCTAGCCTATTATAGTTAAGGGTGATTTTGTTTGATTAATTTTGTTATTGTATTGTTAGATTGAAGGTGAACTTGCTATTTTGGGGTGTGATAACGAGCCGCTTCGAATTCAAGATTTCGGTGTTAACTCAGGTAGGGGCAAGAATCAACCTATTGTTGGAATCGATAAGTAGTAGATTATATGATAATTGTGTAGGGCGACCTAAACCCTACTAGAAGTCGAGTAATCGACAAGACCGAAATCACATTGGAAACTGTTTCTTTAAAACCAATGTTGATTCGGGGATTGTAGGTTTATCGATATTAGGTTGATTATAGGTATTTGATGATATTGAGGAGGTTGTTTGTCTATGCATCACGTGATGGCTATCACGACGGCAATCCACAGAATTTGACTTTATGGTTTACTAGATTTGAATATTTTCTAATGTTATGTTATGCATGATCTGCTTGGTTGTTATTATTATGCTTAGTGGATTTTTGAGCAAAGATATATATGTTGTCTAAGAGATGATTGTTTTGGGTGTGAGGATAATGATGATTTAGAGGTGCCTAACCTAGATGATGTATGTTAAAGAAGTGTTATGGCATAAAATATATGTATCAAGTTCTAATGGAAGGTTAAGGCACTAGGATGATGTTAAAATGGGTTGGTGAGATTCAAGTATAGGTGTTGTTGTCCGCAACTGTGTATTGGTGATATAATACACAAGGACAAAAGTGTATTGGTAATATGATACACAAAGACAGAAGTGTATTGGTAATATAATACACAAGGACATATGTGTATTGGTTATATAATACACCGTGTATTGGTAATATAATACACGTAAAATACATATGTGTATTGGTAATATAATACACCATGTATTGGTAATATAATACACGTAAAATCAAGAGTTCTCACGAGACCACTTCCACCTTATAAATAGGTGTGCAGCTATGGTGTCTTTGGGTAGCATGAGATTGAGGGTAGAGGATGATACTTGAATTTGAGGATGTTTTGTTAGTTAGGTGTTGAATGATGATTTGTCTGTAACAATTACTGTATAATATGCTATGACTCATTTCCACTTTTTGATGATAGAACTGCTTCTTATGTCCTATGTTTTTGTATTTTTGTGGGTTACTTTGGTTTACGTTAGAAGACCCGATGAAGGGTTATGTTGCTGAGGAGCTGGACGGAACTCTGTATGAAACGAAGGTCCGCAACTGTGTATTGGTAATATAATACACAAGGACAAAAGTGTATTGGTAATATGATACACAAAGACAGAAGTGTATTGGTAATATAATACACAAGGACATATGTGTATTGGTTATATAATACACCGTGTATTGGTAATATAATACACGTAAAATACATATGTGTATTGGTAATATAATACACCATGTATTGGTAATATAATACACGTAAAATCAAGAGTTCTCACGAGACCACTTCCACCTTATAAATAGGTGTGCAGCTATGGTGTCTTTGGGTAGCATGAGATTGAGGGTAGAGGATGATACTTGAATTTGAGGATGTTTTGTTAGTTAGGTGTTGAATGATGATTTGTGCGTAAGTACCAATTACTGTATAATATGCTATGACTCATTTCCACTTTTTGATGATAGAACTGCTTCTTATGTCCTATGTTTTTGTATTTTTGTGGGTTACTTTGGTTTACGTTAGAAGACCCGATGAAGGGTTATGTTGCTGAGGAGCTGGACGGAACTCTGTATGAAACGAAGATTGCTGAGGAGTTGGATGGAACTCCTTACGAACCAGACGCTGAAGGTCGAGCTGTGATCCATGACGATTAGAGTATAGACATTATGGCCAGTGTGTCTAAGGAGTATTTTATATTTCCGCTAAGTATGTCTGTTATTAAGTTTATGCCTGTGAGGTATCCTACTGAGAGGATACCCTCAACAGTGTTTTGGTATTGTAATGAACAAATAGGTGTGTATTTATATATGTTAAAGTTGGTTGTTTTAAATTTGCAGAAGGTATATGATAATTAAATAAGTTTTAATTTTTATGTATTTTTCACGATAAGCGCGCAATTAAGAAATGATTTAAGAAGGTAATTAATCTAATAAAAGATCGGGGCACAACGAGGTGTCTCACCCTCTACCCCGCATATTAATATAAAACATTTACTTGAAAGAGCTAATATAAAAACATGGATTTATTTCTTTAATTTCAAAACTGGGTAAAAGGTACCACATTATAACCTCTCAAAAATGCGGAAAGTAACCATAGTTTTTTAAAAAAAAACATAAAACATAAACAAAGCATAACCCAACCCCGATGTCACATACAGAGCTGGAATAACCGTTTCAGAGTAAAATCCACGGAATACAACTGGACTGAAACTAAAAACCAACTATAACTACTGAAACAACTAAACATCCTAGCTAGAGTCGCGGCTCCTCAGAGTCACTCCTCCACTAACTGCTCATCATCCTCTGCATAAAGAGATACATGCCAAAACAGAAACAGAAGATGGGGAGTAAGAAAACATGTAAACACATCGGCATGGAAGTAGTAAGCAAGATGAACATACGTCATAGCATGGCATAGCAATACACAACATATAACATCAACATATCATCTCAATCAACATATGCTATGTGGTGCAACACTACTCCGCTACTCCATTATGCATGTGGATCCAAACTATCTCAGGAAGGAAAATTCGGGGTTACATATCCACATTGGCCATAAAAGCACCAACACTGACAGTCCACCAAACCATGGGTGAACCCCTTGGATAGCCGACGCAGCATAACAAGGATGCGCCACTACGGGAGCGCACAGTCCACCAAACCCTGGGTGAACCACCGAGACTTGGCCAGATCTTCGTACTCTAGGACGACCTCCCCTATGTTGATCTTCCCCCACTAACAACTTCAACGTATGAATGCATGAGCCCAACAGCAAACAAGGCAACCACCTCCTTTGCTTGGGCCAATAAGCACACAAGACTTATCACCAACATCTACGTCAACATCAACACCTTAACCTATAGGGGTCAAGGCCCCCTTAGCCAAAAAGCACCAAGGTCCAACTTATCAACACCTCATCCAAAAAGCATAGTGGTAACTTTGGCCTAAAAGCACCAAAGCATATTAACGTGCAAGAACTCATAATGGGCACCGGACTTAACCAACTTATTATTCTTTATTATCTTAATTGACTTTTAATTAAGTTATCTAACTCTTCTCCATTCAATTGGTGCGTTATTACATTATTGGGGACATTTGGGGGGTTAAACACCCCTTATTTCCTTTAATCTCAAATTCTAACCAATCGGGGGAGCACGGGCGTGCTCACCCCAATCTGATGGATCGTCTGCCACTTAAGTGGAGCACGGTCGTGCTCACTGCCCTGCACGGCCTTGCTCAATGCACGGCCATCCTCCATAATTCAACTGGGAGAACGAGCGTGCTCCCTGTTCAACACGATCGTGCTCCTGGGCCATCCGTACTGTTCTGGGCAGATTCAACTTGTGTTCTTGGAGCCAAAACTCCCTAACACTCTCAAATCAGATCTTAGGGACTTTTGACTAATCCAATTGGCATCAATCCTCACCTCTCACTAACAGTTCATGTCTTATGAATATTGAGGAAATAATCCCTTAATTCTTAAGTTAATTAAGAGTCCTATTAGCCAATTAGGGTCTTATTAACATATTCAACATTAACCAACACTCAGCCAATCAATATATCAACATGATCCATAACATAATAACAACATTCACAATATAGGTATTCATACCAATTCTGAGACGTCCCGACGTCACATTAAAGAAAACCCAAAATATTAAGACCTAATTTTGTTTATTATCGTTAAGCGAATATATTAAAACAGCAGAAAATTTACAACTTAAAATTATAAACACATATGTAAACATACATATAGCATATAACTATAATTCTGTACATACATGCTAGTACTGCTGCCAAGGGATTCCCCTCTGTAGGATCCCGATATATGCTCAAGCTAGTGACATCAACAAAATACATCAAAAGCCAAAAAGAAAAGTCTCACTGATGCACTCCACACCCCATCCCCTCTCCAAAAATACAGTAAAACCTCGCCCCA